>LT934114.1:136488588-136514942 GCA_900231445.1 Triticum turgidum subsp. durum
AGCGAGGAGGTGGATTACCTGAGATCTCCATGTTCTTCTGTGCTTGGAGGAGTTGAGCCCACTGCAGAGAAGGCATGTTGCCCTTGGCCCCCTTGGAGCGCGAGCTCGTGCGAACCGGCGCTGCTGGCACCGTCTTGGTACGCTTGGCCTTGGAGCTCCGCGCCATCATGGAGGCCTCTTGAAGCAGCGGGTCAACGGGAGCGGGTGCAGTTGGGGCCGCCAGCGCCATGACGGACTGCCGAGGAGTGGGAGGTGCACCGAGCGGCTCCATCACCCGCACCGTCTCCGCACTGACCTTTCGCACTGCCGTCTTCTTCGTCATCTTCACGGAGCCACTTAAGGGGGAACCGCAACCACCAGCGATCGGAGACCCGCCAGGAAGCAGACGCGAGGGGCTGGGGGAGACTGCGGTCCGGAACGCCCGCCTGCACCCATGGGGACCGTAGGGGCCGCCACCAGGGGGGAGAAGACACCGACCCCAAGTTGGACCCATACTGGTTGGGCACCGAGAGCGCCATCGCTGCGGAGCCCATCCCCACAGAAGCACCGGGCTCCGCCGCCCCCTCCGCAGGCGCAGCAGCGCCAGGCACCGAAATCCCCAGCTTATCCCACGCTGCCGTATCAATGGAATCGTCCTCCTCCATGCTTGCATCTGGCTCGTGGTCCTTGTTCTTGTCCTTGGATTTGTCTTTGTCTTGGTCACCCGGACCCCCACCGCGGGGAGGAGGAGGGGGCGGGGGAAGAGCAGGAGCCGCCGGGCGCGGGTTGTCGATCTCCGGCTCGAGCTTGACATTGTACCCCGCATCGTTGAACCAGATCTGAACTGTGCCACGCAGTTTAGCCGACGCCCGGCACGCGAAGAGCATGCGCACCGGACCCGCGCGGATCAAGGACACCTCGTCCACCACCAGCGGCCGCCCAATCATCGTCGTGGCCGCCATCAGCCTCTCGACACGCCTCTGCTTCGGGGGAATGCCCCACAGCTTCACCCACACCTCTGGCATGGACAGCGCTTTTGGCTCGGCGAGGGCCGCATCCCGAATATCAGCTGTGATGTTGTTGATGGAGAGAAATAACTTGCCGCTGCGCGTCGCCATCCTTAACATGACCGGATCTGGGAAAGCCACCGAGAAGCAGTCCGAATCGAAGGGGGTTACCATCCAGTCCCACACGCCCTCGAAGAGGTGGGGTAGCTCCATCTCCAGAATTTCCTTGGACAAGACTCCCGGCGCCGCCGAGACCAGGGCCACGTTAGCCCCCAACGAGCACTCCGTTGCCGCATCCACCTCCTCGGGGTACTACAGACAGAAGAAACCCCCGCCCGAAAACGCGTGGCCCATAGACTGGAGCATCAGAGGTTTGCCGTGCGTGGGCCAGTAAGCCGAAGCGTGACCCTCTTGGCTGCAGAGCACACACATCTGCTTGAAGGAGCACTCATTCTGGTAATGCCCCGTGCGCCCATAACGGAAACACTCCGGCCCCTCTGCCTCTTCAACTGGGATGGGCTCCGCCGCCGTGCCCTTGGAGGAAGAAGGCTTCGAGGCCGCCTTCATCGCCAGCTTGTGCTTCTTCATCTTCTGCTTGGAGTAGGGGTCGCCGACGCGGTCGCCGTAGTGGGGGTGGAGCGACTCCTTGCGCTTGAGCTACAATCCCCGCTTCTTGTACTCCTCCTTCTTCTTTTTCCGCTCCTGCTCCTTGAGCCACCAAGGTGGAGGCGGTCCCCAGCCGCCGTCCTCACCGGCCCGCTCCGTCGCGCGCAGCTTCGCCTGAGCTCGCAGATCTCGCTCGCGGCGCCTCTCCGCCTCCGGATCCAGCTCCGCCGCCTTGTCCGCACGCCGATCCGCCTTCGAGCCCATCGCGACGACCTCAGCGAAGGAAGCGACGAGAGGAAGGGGAGGAGCAGGGGTGGAGAAAGAGCGTGCAGAGCCGCCGAAGCGCCGCACCTCTGCTGTGGTGGCTGGAAACCCTAACGAGCAATCTGGAGCGCCCTGGCAGATCCACATCCAGTTATATACCGGGCGCTCCGCTAGCAGGCCAGGGGAGGCGGGCCTAGGCTGCACAGTGAGGCCCACGCCCACCCGAACCCCACCCTCTGCAGGGGAAGCCACCTGGGCCGTGCACAACCCACCCGGCCCACTTCCAGGCCCGGCCCCGCCAGCCCATTCTGACCGCCAGAGCCAACCCTAGGCCAGGCCTCGGGTTCCTCCGCCGCCGCCTGCGGTCCGACCGGCGCCGCCGACCATGGTCGAGCCACCCGCTCCGGCGCAGGCCCCGCGACCTGCCGCAGGGGGGTCGTCACCACCGCGGCCACCCCACCGACCCGCGGCCGCGGCGTCGCCACCACGGGCCACGACGGTGCCCGCCCCGGCACCCCTGGCCGGCGAGCACCCCGACCCCCAGGCGCGAAAGCACGCCGTCGGCCGGCTCTGAGCGAGCCCCCAAGCTCCGCAGCGCGAGCCACAAACTCGCCGAACGACGGCAGCGTCACTACATCCCGACGCACGCCGCCCTCTTGGGCTCTGGGCTTTGCATTTCTTGAAGGCCCCCGTGCAGCACGCCAACGTTTTGCAGATTCAGGAAAACGAAGTACAGAAAATTCAGGATATTGTTTCAGCAATGGGAAAAGCTTACATTCCCCACGCAGGCATGACGCAACATTATCTTTGTACGGAGTACATTTCATTTCTTTTCAGTCTAATCAATCGGGTTTTAGCATGGTGGAATTTGTAACATATTCAAATGGACATGAAATTCGTATTTTGGACTCTTAGTATGTCTGAACCTCTATTTAAGCTATCCTTGTTTTCTTGAATATCTTTTATGCTCAAATGCTAAATCATTCCAGAAGATATAACTTCTTGGCTGATCACTGATGTCTTGGGAGGAAATAACATGCATCGCAGTTCAGTTGATAAATTTGTGCCATTGGCAGAAGCACTCCATTAGATTCCGATGATTCAAGTCTAACAAACAACCATGAAATAGTACTAGCAGCAGTTGAGGTTTCAGTTCTGAGCATGCAAAAAAAAAAATTGTTCATGGAACAAGCCGCGGCTGCTTCACAGCAGAGCTAGCGATGGGAGAGGCTTCAACAGAGGATATGAGATCAACAACGTAATTAACCACCTTATTCTCTGAAACGTACAGATTCGTCTTTTTCCGTTGAGAAATTTTTTAACGATTAGTCTGAGATTGGTTTATTTTCTCTGAATTGTGCATGGTTACTGCAAGAGGTAGAAGACATCCATCAGTTGCTGATTCGACATGTTAAGGAAAACATACTCGTCATATTTTCACAAGTACCAAGAGAATCTTTGAGCAACCTTAAAATGACAGTGAACAGGAAAAAAATTCAAGGAGCCTGAGAATGTAAGACTACAGTTGCACATAATTCAAATGAAAAGCTAATATGATCTGAGAAAAACATAGCTGCACGATGCAACCTTTTTCACATTCTTGACAATTAGACTGCTTCAAATGCCAACAATTTTTCATTCATATCTGAAATTTTTATTACAACATGACTCGTTACTCGGTACATTGAGGACTTGCTTAACTCGATGGTTACAAAGGAATTGGTTGCTTCTTTGGGGCAGCAACAACAATACGGTTTTGGATTTTGCAGCTGAGATCGCGCATTCCCCTTCGAGCACGCAGAGTTGAAACTGGAGTCACCTTCTTCACGCTAGGCGAAGCAGCAGTGACAGGCAGTGGTATAAAGCCGACAGAACACCAAGCCTTGGAAGCGACGGGGAGACCTTCTTCACAGGCGCAGCAGCAGTAGTGGCAGGCAGGCAGACTGAAGAGCGAGGCTTGGAATATGATGGTGTAGAGTTTGACAGATGGCTGTAATATGATGCCACCTTTTTCACATTCTTGACTATTAGATTGCTGTATCTCAAACTAAAAAATCTTCTAACCAGTAACTGTCCCAAACATGGTTATGTGCTTCACCACTCAAACGAAGTATTGTGAAATCCGAGATGAATCCATTGGATCTGTGCCTCAGCACACACTTTTCTGACTAGATCAGCAGAATATTTTAAGTCGGCGAGATTTCTATGAACATTATTCCGAATCAATAAAGTCGGCGAGATTTCTCATAAAAAAATTCCGGGAAAACAAAACTGGTCTGGTGTTCAGATTCAGGAAAAAAGCACAGAAAATTCAAGATATTGTTTCACCATCGAACACTAAGACAGAGAAATGCAGCGGAGCTAGCGATGGGAGAAGCTTTAACGCATACATTCCCCACGTTGGCATGACGCAGTCTAATGAATCGGCAGCATTTCTGCCAATCTCTCTGAAGAAAAGCAGCAACAACATTAATCTGTTTTGGAAGTTTCTGAAGATAATATGAGGAGAAAATGTAAACTTTATTCATGGTGGAAAATAAGGGATCCTTTGCATCATCCTTGCTTGCAGAGAGGAACATATCTAAACAAGATATGATTGGCATTTGAGCATGACAAAATCATCAAACTGTAATTAACTAGAAAAGAAAGCATAGTGACCACTAGAGATTCAGGGACAAACTTGATAGCAAACTTGATAGCCGCTTGAGATCTTAGATCCACACAAAAACTCCACTCCAGGTCCCTTGGGTTACTGGGTAACTTTAACATGGTGGAATTTGTAATATTCAAATGGACATGAAAATTTCTTAGGGGGTCTGGATATGCAAGACAGCTATAGTGCTATTGCACATAATTTAAATGAGAAGCTAACATGATCTGAGAAAAGCCAAACCTATTTGTCAAATAGCTGCAATATGATGCAACCTTTTTGACATTCTTGACAATTAGATTGCGGTATCTCAAACCAAAATATCTTCTAACCAATAACTGCCCCAAACATGGTTGTGTGCTTGACAACTCAAACAAAGTGAGTCCATTGGATCCATGCCTCAGTACACACTTTTCCGACCAGAGCAGCAGAATGTTTTAAGAAGTCATAAATGCATACAACAAACATATATACAGAAAGTTACTCAAATGCTTTTGCACAAATTCAGGCCAACAAATTTTCATTAATATCTGATATTGATTACAATATGACTTGATAGTCGGTACATTGAGGACTTGCTTAGCACAAAGCTTCACCCGCACACACACAAGAGTTCACTAACCAATGTTACTTGTCGGAAACTGCAACTTTAAGTCACCAAGACGCCCAATGCCTAAGAATCCAATTCAGCCAAGATTAAGTTTACAAGAGAGTCAGCACAGTCTCCAAACGCTAGGCAGCTCACAAGATTACGTGTGTATCGACAAGTTCAATTCTACTCCTTTTTCCTGCTACAAGCCGGGTAGCAAACGGGCGTTTTGGATTTTGCGGCGAGGTGCCGGAATTGCAGTACATGAGTTTCCTTTTTAGGCTCATCTGCTTTACTTTGATTTATTGGAAATGCCCTTTATTTACTTAAACCCTTAACTTAGGACCAGGTATGGATGTAGTGTAACTACGCCGTACACATCTTAGCATGATTTTTGCTGCCTAGCTAGATGGAGACTCTGCTGACACCCTTGTAAAATTAGTAATGACTGAAAGGGATTCAAAGAACACTAGAAATCTTGGTGATTAAGTGCAGAACCTAGAGATGCAAAGGTTAAATGAAACTCATGTGTGCATGGTTTAGGAAGCAACTAAAAGACTAGGGAAGGCGTAATACCACTGGACGCAGCCAAGGAATTGGTTGCTTCCTTGGTGTAAGACTAGCACCAAGAAGCTTGCACTGCTGATGATTTCCTTCCCCTGCTTCAATCACCCGTGGATTTGCATCGCTTGAGCAAAGTCCCGTCGACGAGCCATCTCGAGGAGGTGAGCTTGATAACGCCATGCTTGCTGTCGTGCTTGGAGCAGCTCCTCAGGGGACTTGGTCACGTCGGAGTAATGGATCCAGGGGTCGTTGAACTGCACGGTGTCCGCCATCTGCTCCACCTTTCGCCGGGCCTCCGCTCGGCTGCGCTCGATGTCGCGCCGACGGCTGGCCTCTTCTTTGGAGGCAGAGCGAGCCTTGTCGAGGAGAGCCATGGTGAGGCGAGCCTTCTCGATCAGTTGGCGCATGCTGATCGGCGGCTTCGGTTGCACACTGGGCGCAGCAGCAGTGGCAGGCAGTGGTGTAGAACCGACGAAAGAGCAAGCCTTGGAAGCGACCTGACGAGAGACCTTCTTCACAGGCGCAGCAGCAGTGGCAGGCAGGCAGATTGGAGCCTTGGAAGCCGGGCGCTTGCGGTGGTGGCAAGCGAGCTCCTCGTCTTCAGCCATCTGACGTCCACGGGCACGGATCGCGCACTGGGCATCCACGGGGTCAGCACCAGCAGCAGCCGGCAAGGTGGTGGCAGGCCCAGGGCGCGCGGCAGAGGCAATATCAGTGGCATCGAAGGAGCCGGGCATCGCCGGCGCATGGCTGCGTTCTCCGTGGCTGACACACCAGACACGGACGGGATCAGCACGGGCCGCCTTGGCAGGAGCAGCGACATCAGATGCGCCCGTGGCGGCATGGCGACGGGGACGCCCTCCATGATGGACGCCGTAGCGGCGGAGTTCTTGGGCGGCTGCGGCGGCCTCCTTGGCGAGGCCGTCTTCCTGGAGACGGCGCTGGAAGTCGGCGTCCCAGCGGGCGAGGGACTCCCGGGACTCACCGGTGGCCTTGGCAAGGCTGTGCTTGGTCCAGTACTGCAGCACCCTCTGGAGGGCGCGCGAGGGCACCCGCATCTCCAGCGGGAGGGCTTGGGCGGCGGCCGGGCGATAGTCCCACGCCGGAGCGACGAGCACCTTGCCGTCGGAGCCACGGAGCTGGAGCACCTTCGCCGCCATGGATGGCGTGTCTTGGATTGGATCTGGGGATTGGGGAGGGAGGCGAACGAATCGAGTTGGAGCAGCTGCCCCCACCGCAAGCGCTTTTATTCATCGGAGAGCTCCTGGTTCTTGCCGGACTCGGATTATCAGCTGTCGCCGGCTGAACTGGAAATGAACTCGAACTCGAATTCACAGGGGGCAAGCCCTTGGCCGTGCACCACCCGAGAGGGGCAGGCGATGTCACCGCGCTGGTCCGACCGGCGTACGGGTCGGCCCGCAGCATCCGCGTATTGGCGTGCGGCCACGGCCATTCCATCAGCAGGCAGACGCAGGTACCCGAGCTCCGCGGCGCTGGCCATGGAGATCTTCAGGTGGCGCGCTCGTTGATTTCCCAGAGATCCCCGAACAGCAGCTCCCCCCCGGCGCGAGGAAGACGGCTGCATCCCCCCCGTCCGCTGTCGCGCCTCGGGCCGCCTCCTCCACGAGGCCGTCAGCCGGTGCGCCCACACGACGAGACTCTGTTCCTCTGTTCTCCTAGCTTCTTCCTCTGTTCCTTTCTTGGCTCCGGCCTCTCGGCCTCTGCTGCTGCCGAGGGCATTTTTCTTTTCTAACATCATCAAGACTTTTATTCCTCAAATGATACCATATCGTTTGCAAGTGTTGGGAAATAAAGACAGGGATAGAATCATTCCAACTTTCAGAAGTTCTAGTAGTAGTGTAGTAGTACTATAAGAGTTTTAAAAAAAGCACACTCCAAAAAAAAAAAAGATCCATGTTCTTTCTTTCAATGTATGGCATCTCATTTCTTTTGTCCTTATCCTTCTTCTCATCCTCGCCGACGGTGGCCTTCGTGCTGACACAGTCACAATGTGTTTTGAATGTTGTCAATCCTAAGGCGTCTCTCTCGCCATAAGATGAGAAATATGTACTTTTTCATGTGAGGTTTTGGCAAGGAGTGCATGCGTGGTTATACATGGTCCCTTTCGTCTTCAATCCTGATTTTGCTGACCTGTTCATTTTTAATTTGGCTCGGCTCCGGTATGAAAAAAAACTGGATCATGCACTATTGATTAAGATTGCATCCTAAATTATATATTTTTAAAACGGTTAACAGGTAAAATAACATCATATTCATATTATAAACATTTTTTAATCAAATTTCATATATAATATGCTAAATTTGAAGTTAGGGTTAGAATATATGAATATTCTTAAAAGCAATTGATATGTACTACGGGTTAAATAACCCAATTATCAGGGTGTTTTCTGCAAAAGAAAAATCTGACTTAAAACTGGTGTGTGGGTTGATTATCAGAAAAATAAGGGGATTTTTTGTGAAAGCGAAAGTCTGACTTAAAACTGGAATGCGAGTTGATTACCATAAACATCGAGTCACTCGCACATGTAAAGGATATCAACGAAAATCTGACTTTTAAAATTGGAATGCAGCCGTTGCTATCGCCAACCTCTCCATGTCTGAGCCTGTGGCCCAATATTTTCGCCTCCAACGAGGTCATGCCATGGCCGCATCCGTGCCGACCTCACCACGGTAGCCATCTTCGCCGCGATAGCGAACTTGAAGAAGAAGCTGTTTCGACATCTACTTTATCCGGAAATGTCAGTGTTTTCTGTGCGTTATGATAGTAGTGGTGAAAGAAAACTCAATTCAAATATCTCAACGTAAAAGGAAAATCATTTCACTTTGAAAGGAGAGCTAGCTATATGAGATCGAAATCTCACAAGACAGAGAAAGATTACCGATTCATCGAATCCAATTTGATCAGAAGTGAGTTCATTGTTGTTGTATAGCGAAACCTTTCCTTGACAAAACCATTCTCAGCTAATAGAAGCCGAGATGTGAAAAGCGGAAAAACCATCAAAAAATGACGATTGCTCGTGAAGGTTTCCAAAGAAAGACCTTGGTTCTGGCAAACTGATCATAATTACAGGTACCTGGGAGCATACTGATGGAATGAACAAAATATGAACAGTTAAGTCATTGATCTTAGGTTGTAACTTGTTCTTCCGTAGCCTGAACTATCCAACTGGACTCCGACTATGCAGATTGCTTTCTTCATTTCAGTTGGGTAATTCGATCGTCCACGCGGATACTTGACATGTTCCCCCTCGGCCAGGCCCATCGCATGGAAAGCGAAAACCTAGATTTGCTTTATCGGGTATCAAATGGGAACTCTGAGCAAATAAAACACCTTTCAAAAGTATTAATATAGTCACATGTATGGCAAATGCATGAATGTGATGGACGAAAGTATGTGGTTCTTCCTCGTCTCTGGGTGCCTAGGTATCCACCGCAAGCCTTTCCTCTTTTGAACCTCACCATTATCGTTAAGGCTATGCCATCCTAAGGTGCTAATAAACGGAAGGATCTTATCAATGTCCATGAATGTGAAATCATAGATCAAACTACCGAATTGGCAAAATCTGGTGCTATTGCTATCATAGTATCTGCTAAGCTCATGGACTGGAGATAAGCGGACTCGAACCGCTGACATCCGCCACAGGGTAAACACCGCCTCTCAGGCCTCCCCGACGGGTTCTACCATAGAGGCCAACGATAGACAATAACTCCCCCCCCACCCGAACACAGCTTACAACTTTCATCGTACTGTGTAATAAATTTAAATTTCTGGACGATTAATATCTTTATAGATATGACCATTTCTATATATGACTATAAATTACTTCTACATGGCTAAGGGATGGTAACTTCTTCTTTGTCGATTCAGTGATTCATGGGAGAGCATGGCTCCATTAGCCCCTAGGTTAGGCACTATTTTCCCCCTACTTTGTGTGTTCGAGGAAATATAGCTTACTTGATGTAGTTGGAGTGTTTGGATTGGTGTGGTTCTTGGTGAATTTTTCCAATACAAGACGAATTTGTATAAAATCAAATGCACTTTTGTATGGAAGCATGATTTGGGCCTCTGATCCATATAAGCTTTTTTTTCTCTTGTTTGACTACCTTTATTGCTTTGCGATAATTTATGTGGCAGGGTTACATGGATGCAGAGGGTATTTCTTTGTTTTACTGATACGAAGTCCTTTCCGAAGCATCTACTTACATGGATGTAGAGTGTGTTTCTTTGTTTTATTGATACAAAGGCCTTCCCAAAGCATCTACTGCTTCCCAACTCCTCTCGACAAAAAAATCCTCTAGAAAATGCTCTCTCAGATCCAGTGTCAATTCTCGGTCGGTCAAAAAAAAAGGAAAAACCGCGTCATCCTCGGCAGCGACGAGGACATAGCAACGACAACGTGCTCAGATAGGCAGCGCAGCAACAACACCGTGACCTCTCCAGCCCCCCTCCTCGCTCTCTCCCCCGAATTCTAGTGGGTTCGCCATAGACGATGATCGCTAGAGGAGATGCAGATGACACATGGAGTTGTCGTGGCGGAAACCCGCGGTGGGTGGAGGGACACATTCTGCTTCTCGGTTTCCTGGAGAAGCCTCAACTGACGCAAGATATTGTCCACCTACTCTCGGCCCCCTCCTCGGTCTCAATAAACGGCGCCCTTCTCTCTCTCCCAAATTCCTCCCGTCGGTGTCCATAATCTCTCGGTCTAGGGTGTGAGGCAATACCATCATAGTAGTATGAGCAATGTGATCACCAAGTCAGTCAAAACTAAAACACAAGACAATAAGCTAAACATACTAAAAAAACAGCCAAAAATGGCAACCCTGTATGTACCACACACAAAATGCAATGACTTGCATGAATCCGCTAAGTAAACAAAAAGGCATAACTCTGCTAGCTCCCTTTTAAATGCCACCATGTCTTTTTTCTCTTGCAAAACAAACAACAAAGGCGCAAACAGACTTCCCAACTGGCGTAGCGTGCCGCCATGCCTCTGCCCGCTAGTTAGGTGTAAAAGCCTTGTCTAGTTTGTTGCGACAACATGGGTCATGCTCCTCCCGGGAGAGTCCATGTTGTGGGGTCACGATGAGGCATCTGGGCTCAACGTTCATGGATACTTTGAGTGAGTCTTTGTCTCTGTATTGCGCGGCTCAACGATGCCGCATGCGTCGATGGATCTTCCAGCGATGGTCTCGATTGGACCTGGACTACTGCTACTTCTTGAGATTGCGTTGATTTTTCCGTTGAAGAGAAAAGGGTGATGTAGCAAAGTAGATATAAGTATTTCCCTCAGTTAAGAACCAAGGTATCAATCCAGTAAGAGGCACAAGCAAGCCTCCACTATATGCTCCTGCACAAACTAATAAACACTTGCACACAACACAAAAAAGGGGTTGTCAATCCCTTCATGGCACTTGCAAGATTGAGATCTAATAGAGATAGATATAAAAGATAAATAAAAGGCAAAACAAAGTAAATATAAATAAATTGCAGCAAGGTATTTTTGGGTTTTTTGATTTTATAGATCTGAAATTATATGATGGAAAATAGACCCGGGGTCATAGGTTTCACTAGAGGCTTCTGTATCGAAGAAAGCATACGATGGCTAAACAAATTATTGTTGAGCAATTGATAGAAAAGCGCATAATTATGACAACATCAAAGGCAATGATCATGAATATATGCATCACGTTTGTGACAAGTAGACCGAAACAATTCTGCATCTACTACTATTACTCCATGATACTTCTCCAACGTGTCTATAATTTTTTATTGTTCCATGCTGTTATATTATCATTCTTAAATGTCTTACAATCATTTTATAGCAACTTTATATCATTTTTTGGGACTAACCTATTGACATAGTGCCTAGTGCTGGTTGTTATTTTTTTGCTTGTTTTTTACTTCACAGAAAATCAATACCAAACGGATTCCAAACGCAGTGAAACTTTTTGGAGAATTTTTTGGACCAGAAGACGCACGGTGGGCCAAGGAAGTACCAGTGGGGGGCTCCGAGGGGAGCACAACCCACTTGGGCGCGCCTGGGGGCCCAGGCGTGCCTTGGTGGGTTGTGCCCACCTTGGCCGCCTCCCGCACCGCCTCTTTGCTCTATAAATACCCCAAAATCCAAAAACCCTAGGGGAGTCGATGAAACACAATTCCAGCCGCCGCAAGTTCCAGAAACCACATATCCAATCTAGACACCATCGCGGAGGGGTTCATCATCATCATTGGTGCCTCTCCGATGATGCGTGGGTAGTTCATTGTAGACCTACGGGTCCATAGTTAGTAGCTAGATGGCTTCCTCTCTCTCTTTTGATTCTCAATACAATGGTCTCTTGGAGATCTATTTGATATAACTCTTTTTGCGGTGTGTTTGTTGGGATCCGATGAACTTTGAGTTTATGATCATATCCATTTTATCCATGAAATTTGTTTGAGTTTTGATCTCTTATATGCATGATTGCTTATAGCCTTGTATTTCTTCTTTGAATCTTTGGTTTAGTTAGGCCAACTGGATCGATTTTTCTCGCCATGGGAAGAGGTGCTTTGTGATGGGTTCGATCTTACGGTGCTCAATCCCAATGACAGAAGGGGACACGACACGTATGTATTGTTGCTATTAAGGATAACAAGATGGGGTCTATTCCTACATGAATAGATCTTATCTACATCACGTCATCGTTCTTATTGCATTAATCCGTTTCTCCATGAACGTAATACACTAGATGCATGATGGATAGCGGTCGATGTGTGGAGTAATACTAGTAGATGCAGGCAAGAGTCGGTCTACTAATGTTGGACATGATGCCTACATAATGATCATTGCCTGGATATCGTCATAATTATTTCAAGTTCTTGTTGGGGAACGTAGTAATTTCAAAAAAAATCCTACGCACACGCAAGATCATGGTGATGCATAGGAACGAGAGGGGAGAGTGTTGTCCACGTACCCTCGTAGACCAAAAGCGGAAGTGTTAGCACAACGCGGTTGATGTAGTCGTACGTCTTCACGATCCGGCCGATCCAAGTACCGAACGTACGGCACCTCCGAGTTCAGCACACGTTCAGCTCGATGACGTCCCACAAACTCTGATCCAGCAGAGCTTCACGAGAGAGTTCCGTCAGCACGACAACGTGATGACGGTGATGATGATGCTACCGACGCATGGCTTTGCCTAAGCACCGCTACGATATTAGCGAGGTGGAATATGGTGGAGGGGGGCACCGCACACGGTTGGGAGAGATCAACAGATCAACTTGTGTGTCTAGAGGTGCCCCCCTGCCCCCGTATATAAAGGAGTGGAGGAGGGGGAGGGTCGGCCCTCTCTAGGCACGCCCAAGGGGGGATTCCCCCTTCCCAAGTTGGAGTAGGAGAGGGAAGAGAAGGAGGAGTAGGAGAGAAGGAAAGGGGGCCGACCCCCCAAACCTATTCCTATTCGGCCTCCTGCCCAAAGGGGGGCGCACCAGCCCCTTGTGGGCTGGTGTGCTTCCTTCTTATGGCCCATAAGGCCCATAACTTCTCCCCGGCGAATTCCCATAACTCTCCGGTACTCTGATAAATACCCGAATCACTCGGAACCTTTCTGATGTCCAAATATAGTCATCCAATATATCGATCTTTATGTCTCGACCATTTCGAGACTCCTCGTCATGTCCCCGATCTCATCGGGGACTCCGAACTACTTTTGGTACATCAAAATATAACTCATAATATAAATCGTCACCAAACGTTAAGCGTGCGGACCCTACGGGTTCGAGAACTATGTAGACATGACCGAGACACGTCTCCGGTCAATAACCAATAGCGGAACCTGGATGCTCATATTGGCTCCTACATATTCTACGAAGATCTTTATCGGTCAAACCGCATAACAACATACGTTGTTCCCTTTGTCATCGGTATGTTACTTGCCCGAGATTCGATCGTCGGTATCTCAATACCTAGTTCAATCTCGTTACCGATAAGTCTCTTTACTCGTTATGTAATGCATCATCCCGCAAATAACTCATTAGCTACATTGCTTGCATGACTTATAGTGATGTGCATTACCGAGAGGGCCCAGAGATACCTCTCCGACAATTGGAGTGACAAATCCTAATCTCAAAATACGCCAACTCAACATGTACCTTCGGAGACACCTGTAGAGCTCCTTTATAATCACCCAGTTATGTTGTGACGTTTGGTAGCACACAAAGTGTTCCTCCGGTAAACGGGAGTTGCATAATCTCATAGTTATAGGAACATGTATAAGTCATGAAGAAAGCAATAGCAACATACTAAATGATCACGTGCTAAGCTAACTGAATGGGTCAAGTCAATCACATCATTCTCCTAATGATGTGATCCTATTAATCGAATGACAACTCATGTCTATGGTTAGGAAACTTAACCATCTTTGATTAATGAGCTAGTCAAGTAGAGGCATACTAGTGACACTATGTTTGTCTATGTATTCACACATGTATTATGTTTCCGGTTAATACAATTCTAGCATGAATAATGAACATTTATCATGAAATAAGGAAATAAATAATAACTTTATTATTGCCTCTAGGGCATATTTCCTTCAGTCTCCCACTTGCACTAGAGTCAATAATCTAGTTCACATCACCATGTGATTTAACACTAATATTCACATCTGCATGTGATTAACACCCATAATTCACATCGTCATGTGATCAACACCCAAAGGGTTTACTAGAGTCAATAATCTAGTTCACATCGCTATGTGATTAACACCCAAAGAGAACTAAGGTATGATCATGTTTTGCTCGTGAGAGAAGTTTAGTCAATGGGTCTGTCACATTCAGAGCCATATGTATTTTGCAAATATTCTATGTCTACAATGCTCTGCACGGAGCTACTCTAGCTAATTGCTCCCACTTTCAATATGTATCCAGATTGAGACTTAGAGTCATCTAGATCGGTGTAAAAGCTTGCACCGATGTAACTCTTTACGACGGGCTCTTTTATCATCTCCATAATCGAGAAATATTCCTTAGTCCTCACTAAGGATATTCTTGACCACTGTCTAGTGATCTACTCTTAGATCAAAATTGTATTCCCTTGCCAAACTCAGAGCAAGGTATACAATAGGTCTGGTCCATAGCATAACATACTTTATAGAACCTATGTCTGAGGTATAGGGAATGACTTTTCATTCTCTTTCTATTTTCTGCCATAGTCGGGTTTTGAGTCTTACTCAACTTCACACCTTGCAACACAGTCAAGAGCTCCTTCTTTGACTGTTCCATTTTGAATTACTTCAAAATCTTATCGATGTATGTACTCATTGAAAAATCTTATCAAGCGTCTTGATCTATCTCTATAAATCTTGATGCTCAATGTGTAAGCAGCTTCACCGAGGTCTTTCATTGAAAAACTTCTATTCAAGTATCCTTTTATGCTATCCAGAAATTCTATATCATTTCCAATCAACAATATGTCATCCACATATAATATCAGAAATGCTACAGAGCTCCCACTCACTTTCTTGTAAATACAGGCTTCTCCAAAAGTCTGTATAAAACCATATGCTTGATCACACTATCAAAGCGTTTATTCCAACTCCGAGAGGCTTGCACCAGTCCATAAATGGATCGCTGGATCTTGCTCATTTTGTTAGCACCTTTAGAATTGACAAAACCTTCTGGTTGCATCATATACAACTCTTTTTTAATAAATCCATTAAGGAATGCAGTTTTTGACATCCATTTGCCAGATTTCATAAAATGTGGCAATTGCTAACATGATTCGGATAGACTTAAGCATCGATACGAGTGAGAAAATCTCATCGTATTCAATACCTTGAACTTGTCGAATTTTTTTTGCGACAAGTCGAGCTTTGTAGATAGTAACACTACTATCAGCGTCTGTCTTCCTCTTGAAGATCCATTTATACAATATGGCTTGCCCATCATCGGGCAACTCCACCAAAGTCCACACTTTGTTCTCATACATGGATCCCATTTCAGATTTCATGGCCTCAAGCCATTTCGCAGAATCTGGGCTCATCATCGCTTCCTCATAGTTCATAGGTTTCATCATGGTCTAGTAACATGACTTCCAGAACAGGACTACCGTACCACTCTGGTGCGGACTATACTTTGGAAGACCTACGAGGTTCTGTAGTAACTTAATCTGAAGTTTCATGATCATCATCATTAGCTTCCTCACTAAGTGGTGTAGGAATCACTAGAACTAATTTATGTGATGAATTACTTTCCAATTCGGGAGAATGTACGATTACCTTATCAAGCTCTACTTTCATCCCACTCACTTCTTTCGAGAGAAACTCCTTCTCTAGAAAGGATCCATCTTAGCAACGAATATTTTGCCTTCGGATCTGTGATAGAAGGTGTACCCAACAGTTTCCTTTGGGTATTTTATGAAGACACACTTCTCCGATTTGGGTTCGAGCTTATCAGGTTGAAACTTTTTCACATAAGCATCGCAGCCCCAAACTTTAAGAATCGACAACTTTGGTTTCTTGCCAAACCACAGTTCATAAGGCGTCGTCTCAATGTATTTTGATGGTGCCCTTTTTAAAGTGAATGCAGCTATCTCTAATGCATAACCCCAATACGATAGTGGTAAATCGGTAAGATACATCATAGATTGCACCATATCCAATAAAGTGCGGTTACGACGTTCGGACACACCATTACGCTGTGGTGTTCCATGTGGCGTGAGCTGTGAAAATATTCCACATTGGTTTTAAATGAAGGCCAAACTCGTAACTCAAATATTTGTCTCTGTGATCATATTGTAGAAACTTTATTTTCTTGTTACGATGATTCTCCACTTCACTCTGAAATTCTTTGAACTTTTCAAATGTTTCAGACTTGTGCTTCATTAAGTAGACATACTCATATCTGCTCAAATCATCTGTGAGGGTCAGAAAATAACGATACCCGCCACGAGCGTCAACACTCATTGGACTGCATACATCGGTATGTATTATTTCCATCAAGTCAGTAGCTTGTTCCATTGTTCCGGAGAACGGAGTTTTAGTCATCTTGCCCAAAAGGCACGGTTCGCAAGCATCAAATGATTCATAACCAAGTGATTCCAAAAGTCCATCTTAATGGAGTTTCTTCATGCGCTTTACACCGATATGACCCAAACGACAGTGCCACAAATAAGTTGCACTATCATTATCAAGTTTGCATCTTTTGGCATCAATATTATGAATATGTGTATCACTACGACCGAGATCCAACAAACTATTTTCATTGGGTGTATGACCATCGAAGGTTTTATTCATGTAAACAGAACAACAATTATTCTCTGACTTTAAATGAATAACCTTATTGCAATAAACATGATCAAATCATATTCATGCTCAACGCAAACACCAAATAACATTTATTTAGGTTTAACACTAATCCCAAAAGTATAGGGAGTGTGCGATGATGATCATATCAATCTTGGAACCACTTCCAACACACATCGTCACTTCACCCTCAACTAGTCTCTGTTTATTCTGTAACTCTTGTTTCGTGTTACTTATTTTTAGCAACTGAACAAGTATCAAATACCCAGGGGCTACTATAAACACTAGTAAGGTACACATCAATAACCTGTATATCAAATATACCCTTGTTCACTTTGCCATCCTACTTATCCACCAAATATTCAGGGTATTTCCGCTTCCAGTGACCATTTCCTTTGCAGTAGAAGCACTCGATCAGTTTCAGGCTTTGGTCCAGCTTTGGGCTTCTTCACGGGAGTGACAACTTGCTTGTCATTCTACTTGAAGTTTCCCTTTCTTTCCCTTTGCCCTTTTCTTGAAACTAGTGGTCTTGTCAATCATCAACACTTGATGCTCTTTCTTGATTTCTACCTTCGTCGATTTGAATATCACGAAGAGCTCGGGAATCATTTTCGTCATCCCTTGCATACTATAGTTCATCACGAAGTTCTAGTAACTTGGTGATGGTGACTAGAGAACTCTGTCAATCACTATCTTATCTGGAAGATTAACTCCCACTTGATTCAAGCGATTGCAGTACCCAGACAATCTGAGCACATGCTCACTAGTTGAGCAATTCTCCTCCGTCTTTTAGCTATAGAACTTGTTGGAGACTTCATATCTCTCAACTCGGGTATTTGCTTGAAATATTAACTTCAACTCCTAGAATATCTCATATGGTCCATGATGTTCAAAACATCTTTGAAGTCCCGATTCTAAGCGGTTAAGCATGGTGCACTAAACTATCAAGTAGTCATCTTATTGAGCTAGCCAAACGTTCATAACGTCTGCATCTGCTCCTGCATAGGTCTGTCACCTAGCAGTGCATCAAGGACATAATTCTTCTGTGCAGTAATGAGGATAAACCTCAGATCATGGACCAAGTCCGCATCATTGCTACCATCATCTTTCAACTTAGTTTTCTCTAGGAACACATATAAAACATAGGGAAGCAACAACATAAACTATTGATCTACAACATTATTTGCAAAATACTATCAGGACTAAGTTCGTGATAAATTAAAGTTCAATTAATCATATTACTTAAGAACTCCCACTTAGATAGACATCCCTCTAATCATCTAAGTGATCATGTGATCCAAATCAACTAAACCATGTCCGATCATCACGTGAGATGGAGTAGTTTTCAATGGTGAACATCACTATGTTGATCATATCTACTATATGATTCACGCTCGACCTTTCGGTCTCAGTGTTCCGAGGCCATATCTGTATATGCTAGGCTCGTCAAGTTTAACCTGAGTATTCCATGTGTGCAACTGTTTTGCACCCGTTGTATTTGAACGTAGAGCCTATCACACCCGATCATCACGTGGTGTCTCAGCATGAAGAACTTTCGCAACGGTGCATACTCAGGGAGAACACTTATGAAGGAAATATGCCCTAGAGGCAATAATAAAGTTATTATTTATTTCCTTATATCATGATAAATGTTTATTATTCATGCTAGAATTGTATTAACCGGAAACATAATACATATGTGAATATATAGACAAACAGAGTGTCACTAGTATGCCTCTACTTGACTAGCTTGTTAATCAAAGATGGTTATGTTTCCTAACCATGGACAAAGAGTTGTTATTTGATTAATGGGATCATATCATTAGTTGAATGCTCTGATTGACGTGACCCATTCCGTTAGCTTAGCACCCGATCGTTTAGTATGTTGCTATTCATGACTTATACATGTTCCTATGACTATGAGATTATGCAACTCCCGTTTACCGGAGGAACACTTTGTGTGCTACCAAACATCACAACGTAACTGGGTGATTATAAAGGTGCTCTACAGGTGTCTCCAAAGGTACTTTTTGGGTTGGCGTATTTCGAGATTAGGATTTGTCACTCCGAATGTCGGAGAGGTATCTTTGGGCCCTCTCGGTAATGCACATCACTTAAGCCTTGCAAGCATTGCAACTAATGAGTTAGTTGCGAGATGATGTATTATGGAACGAGTAAAGAGACTTGCCGGTAACGAGATTGAACTAGGTATTGGATACCGACGATCGAATCTCGGACAAGTAACATACCGATGACAAAGGGAACAACGTATGTTGTTTTGTGGTCTGACCGATAAAGATCTTCATAGAATATGTAGGAACCAATATGGGCATCCAGGTCCCTCTATTGGTTATTGGGAGACATGTCTCGGTCATGTCTACATTGTTCTCGAACCGTAGGGTCCGCACGCTTAAAGTTACGATGACAGTTTCTTTATGAGTTTATGTATTTTGATGTACCGAAGTTTGTTCGGAGTCCCGGATGTGATCATGGACATGGCGAGGAGTCTCAAAATGGTCGAGACATAAAGATTGATATATTGGACGACTATATTTGGACACCAGAATTGTTCCGGGTGATTTCGGAGAAAACCGGAGTGCTGGGGGGGGGGGTTACCGGAACCCCCCGGGAGAGTTAATGGGCCACATGGGCCTTGGTGGGAAGAGAGAGGGGCGGCCAGGGTGGGCCGCGCGCCCCCTCTCCCTCTGGTCCGAATTGGACTAGGAGGGGGGGGGGGCGCCCCCCTTTCCTTTCCCCTCCTAGTAGGAGTAGGAAAGGAGGAATCCTACTCCTACTAGGAGGAGGATTCCTCCTCCTTGGCGCGCCCCAAGGGGCCGGCCGGCCTCCCCCCTTGCTCCTTTATACACGGGGGCGGGGGGCACCCCATAGACACACAAGTTGATCTTCGTGATCGTTCCTTAGCCGTGTGTGGTGCCCCCTCCACGATATTACACCTCGGTCATATTGTAGTGGTGCTTAGGCGAAGCCCTGCGACGTTGAACATCAAGATCGTCACCATGCCGTCGTGCTGATGGAACTCCTCCCCGAAGCTTTGCTGGATCGGAGCTCGGGTGCGTCATCGAGCTGTACGTGTGTCAAGAACTCGGAGGTGCCAGAGTAACGGTGCTTGGATCGGTTGGACCGGGAAGACGTACGACTACTTCCTCTATGTTGCGTCAACGCTTCCGCTTCGGTTTACGAGGGTACGTAGACAACACTCTCCCCTCTCGTTGCTATACATCACCATGATCTTGCGTGTGCGTAGGAATTTTTTTTGAAATTACTACGTTCCCCAACAGTGGCATCCGAGCCTAGGTTTTATGGTTTGATGTTATATGCACGAGTAGAACACAAGTGAGTTGTGGGCGATATAAGTCATACTGCTTGCCAGCAGGTCATACTTTGGTTCGGCGGTATTGTTGGATGAAGCGGCCCGGACTGACATTACGCGTACGCTTACGCGAGACTGGTTTTACTGCCGTGCTATGCACACAGGTGACTAGCGGGTGTCAGTTTCTCCAACTTTAGTTGAACCGAGTGTGGCTACGCCCGGTCCTTGCGAAGGTTAAAACAGCACCAACTTGACAAACTATCGTTGTGGTTTTGATGCGTAGGTAAGAATGGTTCTTGCTCAGCCCGTAGCAGCCACGTAAAACTTGCAACAACAAAGTAGAGGACGTCTAACTTGTTTTTGCAGGGCATGTTGTGATGTGATATGGTCAAGATGTGATGAGATATAAGTTGTTGTATAAGATGATCATGTTTTGTTGAAGTTATCAGCAACTGGCAAAAGCCTTATGGTTGTCTCCCTATTGCATAAGATGCAAGCGCCAAATAATTGCTTTACTTTATCGCTATGCAATAGCAATAGTTGCAAGAGCAATTGTTGGCGAGACGACCATGTGACGACACATTGATATAGATCAAGATGATGAAGATCATGGTGTCATGCCGGTGACGATGGAAATCATGACAATGCTTTGGAGATGGAGATCAAAGGCACAAGATGATGATGGCCATATCATGTCACATATTTTGATTGCATGTGATGTTTATCTTTTATACATCTTATTTTGCTTAGTTCGACGGTAGCTTTATAAGATGATCTCTCACTAAATTTCAAGATAAAAGTGTTCTCCCTGAGTATGCACCGTTGCCAAAGTTCGTCATGCCCAGACACCACGTGATGATCGGGTGTGATAAGCTCTACGTCCATCTACAACGGGTGCAAGCCAGTTTTGCACACGCAGAATACTCGGGTTAAACTTGACGAGCCTAGCATATGCAGATATGGCCTCGGAACACGGAGACCGAAAGGTCGAGCGTGAATCATATAGTAGATATGATCAACATAGTGATGTTCACCATTGAAAGCTACTCCATTTCACGTGATGATCGGTTATGGTTTAGTTGATTTGGATCACGTGATCACTTAGATGACTAGAGAGATGTCTGTCTAAGTGGGAGTTCTTAAGTAATATGATTAATTGAACTTAAATTTATCATTAACTTAGTCCTGGTAGTATTTTGCAAATTATGTTGTAAGATCAATAGCTTGCGTTGTTGCTTTTATATGTTTATTTTGATATGTTCCTAGAGAAAATTGTGTTGAAAGATGTTAGTAGCAATGATGCGGATTGGATCTGTGATCTGAGGTTTATCCTCATTGCTGCATAGAAGAATTATGTCATGGATGCACCGCTAGGTGACAGACCTATTGCAGGAGCAGATGCAGACGTTATGAACGTTTGGCTAGCTCAATATGATGATCAATTGATAGTTTAAGTGCACCATGCTTAGCGGCTTAGAATCGGGACTTCAAAGACGTTTTGAATGTCATGGACCATATGAGATGTTCCAGGAGTTGAAGTTAATATTTCAAACAAATACCCGAGTTGAGAGATATGAAGTCTCCAACAAGTTCTATAGCTAAAAGATGGAGGAGAATCGCTCAACTAGTGAGCATGTGCTCAGATTGTCTGGGTACTACAATCGCTTGAATCAAGTGGGAGTTAAACTTCCAGATAAGATAGTGATTGACAGAATTCTCTAGTCACCATCACCAAGTTAGTAGAACTTCGTGATGAACTATAGTATGCAAGGGATGATGAAAATGATTCCCGAGTTTTTCATGATGATGAAATCGATGAAGGTAGAAATCAAGAAAGAACATCTAGTGTTGATGGTTAACAAGACCACTAGTTTCAAGAAAAGGGCAAAGGGATAGAAGGGAACTTCAAGAAGAACGGCAAGCTAGTTACTGCTCAAGTGAAGAAGCCCAAGTCTGGACCTAAGCCTGAGACTAAGTGCTTCTACTGCAAAGGGACTGGTCACTGGAAGCAGAACTACCCCAAGTATTTGGCGGATAAGAAGGATGGCAAAGTGAACAAAGGTATATTTGATATACATGTTATTGATGGGTACTTTACTAGTGTTTATAGCAACCCCTCGGTATTTGGTACTGGTTCAGTTGCTAAGAGTAGTAACTCGAAACGGGAGTTGCAGAATAAACAGAAACTAGTTAAGGGTGAAGTGACGATGTGTGTTGAAAGTAGTTTCAAGATTGATATGATCATCATCGCACACTCCCTATACTTTCGGGATTAGTGTTGAACCTAAATAAATGTTATTTGGTGTTTGCATTGAGCATGAATATGATTTGATCGTGTTTATTGCAATACGGTTATTCATTTAAGTAAGAGAATAAACTGTTGTTCTGTTTACATGAATAAAACCTTATATGGTTACACACCCAATGAAAATTGTTCATTGGATCTCGATCGTAGTGATACACATATTCATAATATTGAAACCAAAAGATGCAAAGTTAATAATGATAGTGCAACTTATTTGTGGCACTGCCGTTTAGGTCATATTGGTGTAAAGCGCATGAAGAAACTCCATGCTGATGGGATTTTGGAATCACTTGATTATGAATCACTTGATGCTTGTGAACCATGCCTCATGGGCAAGATGACTAAGACTCCGTTCTCCGGAACAGTGGAGCGAGCAACTGACTTATTGGAAATAGTACATACTGATGTATGCGATCCGATGAGTGTTAAGGCTCGCGGCGGGTATCGTTATTTTCTGACCTTCACAGATGATTTGAGCAGATATGGGTATATCTACTTGATGAAACATAAGTCTGAAACATTTGAAAAGTTCAAAGAATTTTAGAGTGAAGTGGAAAATCATCGTGACAAGAAAATAAGGTTTCTACGATCTGATCGCGAAGACAAATATTTGAGTTACGAGTTTGGTCTTCAATTAAAACAATGTGGAATAGTTTCACAAATTCATGCCACCTGGAACACCACATCATAATGGTGTGTCCGAACGTCATAACTGTACTTTATTAGATATAGTACAATCTATGATGTTTCTTACCGATTTACCAATATCGTTTTGGGATCATGCATTAGAGACAACTGCATTCACGTTAAATAGGGCACCATCTAAATCCGTTGAGACGACACTATATGAACTGTGGTTTAGCAAGAAACCAAAGTTGTCATTTCTTAAAGTTTGGGGTTGTGATGCTTATGTGAAAAAGTTTCATCCTGATAAGCTCAAACCCAAATCGAAGAAATGCGTCCTCATAGGATACCCAAAGGAGACTGTTGGGTACACCTTCTATCATAGATCCGAAGATAAGACATTCGTTGCTGAGATTGGATCCTTTCCGGAGAAGGAGTTTCTCTCGAAAGAAGTGAGTGGGAGGAAAGTAGAACTTGATAAGGTAATTGTACCTTCTCCCTTATTGGAAAGTAGTTCATCACAGAAATCTGTTCCTGTGACTACTACACCAATTAGTGAGGAAGCTAATGATGATGATCATGTAACTTCAGATCAAGTTACTACCGAACCTCGTAGGTCAACCAGAGTGAGATCCGCACTAGAGTGGTACGGTAATCCCATTCTGGAGGTCATGTTACTTGACCATGACGAACCTAAGAACTATGAGGAAGCGATGATGAGCCCAGATTCCGCAAAATGGTTTGAGGCCATGAAATCTGAGATATGATCCATGTATGAGAACAAAGTATGGACTTTGATGGATTTGCCCGATGATCGGCAAACCATAGAAAATAAATGGATCTTCAAGAGGAAGATGAACGTTGATAGTAGTGTTACTATCTACAAAGCTAGACTTGTCGAAAAAGGTTTTTGACAAAGTTCAAGGTGTTGACTACGATGAAATTTTCTCACTCGTAGCGATGCTTAAGTCTGTCCAAATCATGTTAGCAATTGCCGCATTTTTATGAAATCTGGCAAATGGATAAAAAAAACTACATTCCTTAATGGATTTAAAGAAGAGTTGTATATGATGCAACCAGAAGGTTTTGTCAATCCTAAAGGTGCTGACAAAATACGCAAGCTCCAGCGATCCATCTATGGACTGGTGCAAGCATCTCGGAGTTGGAATATACGCTTTGATAAGTTGATCAAAGCATATAGTTTCATACAGACTTGCGGTGATGCCTGTATTTACTAGAAAGTGAGTGGGAGCACTACAACATTTCTGATAAGTATATGTGAATGACATATTGTAGATCAGAAATAATGTAGAATTATTCTGCAAAGCATAAAGGAGTGTTTGAAAGGAGTTTTTCAAAGAAAGACCTCGGTGAAGCTGCTTACATATTGAGCATCAAGATCTATAGAGATAGATCAAGACGCTTGATAAGTTTTTTCAATGAGTACATACCTTGACAAGATTTTGAAGTAGTTCAAAATGGATCAGTCAAAGAAAGAGTTCTTGCCTGTGTTACAAGGTGTGAAATTGAGTAAGAATCAAAACCCGACCACGGCAGAAGATAGAAAGAGAATGAAAGTCATTCCCTATGCCTTGGCCATAGGTTCTATAAAGTATGCCATGCTGTGTACCAGATCTATTGTATACCCTACACTGAGTTTGGCAAGGGAGTACAATAGTGATCTAGGAGTAGATCACTGGACATCGGTCAAAATTATCCTTAGTGGAATAAGGATATGTTTCTCGATTATGGAAGTGACAAAAGGTTCGTCGTAAAGGATTACGTCGATGCAAGTTTTGACACCGATCTGGATGACTCTAAGTCTCGATCTAGATACATATTGAAAGTGGGAGAAATTAGCTAGAGTACCTCCGTGCAGAGCATTGTAGACATAGAAAATTGCAAAATACATAACGGATCTGAATGTGAAAGACCCGTTGACTAAGATTCTCTCACAAGCAAAACATGATCATACCTTAGTACTCTTTGGGTGTTAATCACATAGCGATGTGAACTAGATTACTGAATCTAGTAAACTCTTTGGGTGTTGGTCACATGGCGATGTGAACTATGGGTGTTAATCACATGATGATGTGAACTATCGATGTTAATCACATGGTGATGTGATCTAGATTATTGACTCTAGTGAAAGTGGGAGACTGAAGGAAATATGCCCTAGAGGAAATAATAAAGTTATTATTTATTTCCTTATATCATGATAAATGTTTATTATTCATGCTAGAATTGTATTAACCGGAAACATAATACATGTGTGAATATATAGACAAACAGAGTGTCACTAGTATGCCTCTACTTGACTAGCTTGTTAATCAAAGATGGTTATGTTTCCTAACCATGGACAAAGAGTTGTTATTTGATTAACGGGATCACATCATTAGTTGAATGATCTGATTGACATGACCCATTCCGTTAGCTTAGCACCCGATCGTTTAGTATGTTGCTATTGCTTTCTTCATGACTTATACATGTTCCTATGACTATGAGATTATGCAACTCCCGTTTACCGGAGGAACACTTTGTGTGCTACCAAACGTCACAACGTAACTGGGTGATTATAAAGGTGCTCTACAGGTGTCTCCAAAGGTACTTTTTGGGTTGGCGTATTTCGAGATTAGGATTTGTCACTCCGAATGTCGGAGAGGTATCTCTGGGCCCTCTCGGTAATGCACATCACTTAAGCCTTGCAAGCATTGCAACTAATGAGTTAGTTGCGAGATGATGTATTATGGAACGAGTAAAGAGACTTGCCGGTAACGAGATTGAACTAGGTATTGGATACTGACGATCGAATCTCGGACAAGTAACATACCGATGACAAAGGGAACAACGTATGTTGTTTTGCGGTCTGACCAATAAAGATCTTCTTAGAATATGTAGGAACCAATATGGGCATCCAGGTCCCGCTATTGGTTATTGACCAGAGACGTGTCTCAGTCATGTCTACATTGTTCTCGAACCGTAGGGTCCACACGCTTAAAGTTACGATGATAGTTTCTTTATGAGTTTATGTATTTTGATGTACCGAAGTTTGTTCGAAGTCCCGGATGTGATCATGGACATGACGAGGAGTCTCGAAATGGTCGAGACATAAAGATTGATATATTGGACGACTATAT
>LT934114.1:136515438-136677091 GCA_900231445.1 Triticum turgidum subsp. durum
AGGAAAGGAGGAATCCCACTCCTACTAGGAGGAGGATTCCTCCTCCTTGGCGCGCCCCAAGGGGCCGGCCGGCCTCCCCCTTGCTCCTTTATATACGGGGGTGGGGGGCACCCCATAGACACACAAGTTGATCTTCGTGATCGTTCCTTAGCTGTGTGCGGTGCCCCCCTCCACGATATTACACCTCGATCATATTGTAGCGGTGCTTAGGCGAAGCCCTGTGATGGTTGAACATCAAGATCATCACCACGCCGTCATGCTGACGGAACTCCTCCCCGAAGCTTTGCTAGATCGGAGCTCGGGGTGCGTTATCGAGCTGTACGTGTGTCAAGAACTCGGAGGTGCCGGAGTAACGGTGCTTGGATCGGTTGGACCGGGAAGACGTACGACTACTTCCTCTACGTTGCGTCAATGCTTCCGCTTCGGTCTACGAGGGTACGTAGACAACACTCTCCCCTCTCGTTGCTATACATCACCATGATCTTGCGTGTGCGTAGGAAATTTTTTGAAATTACTACGTTCCCCAACAACTTATACCTTGAAATTTAGTGAGAGATCATCTTATAATGCTATCGTTAATCAAAGCGAAATAAGATGCATAAAGGATAAACATTACATGCAATCAATATAAGTGATATGATATGGCCATCATCATCTTGTGCTTATGATCACTATCTCCGAAGCACCGTCATGATCACCATTGTCACCGGTGCGACACCTTGATCTTCATCGTAGCATCGTTGTCATTTTACCACCTATTACTTCTATGACTATCGCTATCGCTTAGTGATAAAGTAAAGCAATTACAGGGCGATTGCATTGCATACAATAAAGCAACAACCATATGGCTCCTGCCAGTTGCCGATAATTTCGTTACAAAACATGATCATCTCATACAATAAATTTAGCATCATGTCTTGACCATATCACATCACAACATGCCCTGCAAAAACAAGTTAGACGTCCTCTACTTTGTTGTTGCAAGTTTTACGTGGCTACTACGGGCTGAGCAAGAACCGTTCTTACCTACGCATCAAAACCACAACGATAGTACGTCAAGTTAGTGCTGTTTTAACCTTCTCAAGGACCGGGCGTAGCCACACTCGGTTCAACTAAAGTTGGAGAAACTGACACCCTCCAGCCACCTATGTGCAAAGCACGTCGGTAGAACCAGTCTCGCGTAAGCGTACGCATAATGTCGGTCCGGGCCGCTGAGGGAGTCCTGGATTAGGGGGTATCCGGACAGCCGGACTATGTACTTTGGCTGAACTGTTGGACCGTGAAGATACAAGACTCAGGACTTCGTCCCGTGTCCGGATGGGACTCTCCTTTGCGTGGAAGACAAGCTTGGCGATCCGGATGTTAGATCTCCTTCTTTGTAACCGACTCTGTGTAAACCCTAGCCCCCTCCGGTGTCTATATAAACTGGAGGGTTTAGTCTGTAGAGGGACAATCATAATCATCATAGGCTAGCTTCTAGGGTTTAGCTTCTACGATCTTGTGGTAGATCTACTCTTGCAATACTCATATCATCAAGATCAATCAAGCAGGAAGTAGGTTTTTACCTCCATCGAGAGGGCCCGAACCTGGGTAAAACATCGTGTCCCCTGCCTCCAGTTACCATTAGCCTTAGAAGCACAGTTCGGGACCCTCTACCCAAGATCCGCCGGTTTTGACACCGACATTGGTGCTTTCATTGAGAGTTCCTCTGTGTCATCGCTGCAAGGCTCGATGGCTCCTTCAATCATCAACAACGTGGTCCAGGATGCGACTTTTCTCCCTGGACAGATCTTTGTGTTCGGCGGCTTCGCACTGCGGGCCAATTCGCTTAGCCATCTGGAGCAGATCGATAGCTACGCCCCTGGCCATCAGTCAGGTTCGGAAACTTGAAATACATGTCCGATATCCGCGGAGACTTGATCTTCGACGGATTCGGGCATACGCCAGGGGCGCCGAACAGTCACGACGAGCATGGCTTAGACCTGCTATCGGACAATACTCGGGATATCACACCTGCAGGAGCTCCGAACCTTAATCCAGGGCAGATCGCGTCGTCCGAGGACGGGTGGATGGACCCCGCCCCGGAGGCCGCACACTTATCGGCGGTAGAGCCAAACACAGACTCCACCCCCAAGGAAGCCTGTGTCACCGGACCCCCGGACTCGTGTCCGGCTGTAGGTTCCAGACCGCGCGCCCCCGAGCCCGCCGAGTCTGGTTGGGCTCCGGTAATGGAGTTCATCGCTGCGGATATCTTCCAGCACTCGCCCTTCGGCGACATGCTAAATTCATTAATGTCTCTCTCTTTGTCAGGAGACTCTTGGCTGAACTTTGTCCGGCTCGAGGGGGAAGAAGGCGACGAAGATATTCGTTTCCCACCCACCACCCACTTCATAGCCACTGTCGATGACATAACAAACATGCTTGACTTCGACTCCGATGACACCGACGGTATGCACGTCGGCGCAGGGGATGATTTGGAACCACCGCCCACGGGGCGTTGGACTGCCACCTCATCATACGATATATACATGGTGGACACGCCTAAGGAGGACGATGGCGACAAAAAAGACACAACGGAGGATAAAACCCCCCGGACAAAAGCCAAAACGACGGTGCAGACGCTGCTCTAAGTCCAGCCACAGTAAAAATAGCGATAATAGCGCTAGAAAGATCGACACCCCAGTCAACTCCAAAGGCAACAATGACCATATGGACCCAGCAATGGAGATGGATGAGCCAGGTCACGCCAAACACAACCCGGAGCAGACGCCCGGTCACAGCGATCCTGAGGGCCGAACTCATCAACCTGCCTCGGGAGAGGAGCGCAGTCTGGACGACGATGCATTCATCATCCCGGAAAAGCGTTTGGAACGAGATAACCTCCACAGAAGGCTTATGGCCACTTCGAGAAGTCTAAAGAAGCAGAAGCAAAGGCTTAAGGCCGCGAAGGAAACACTCAACCGCAGATGGAATAAAGTGCTAGACACTGAAGAAAAATACGGCGACGATCGCCACACAAATAGCTATCCAAAGCGCAAGCTGCTGCCAGAATTCGATGATGAGGCCATTCCGCCAAAGAACAATATGGCCGGTAGATCGGACCAACCACCTCATGACCGCAACCGAGCAGCTACTGACGCCGCACACAATTTACGTGAGCTCCTGGACTAAAAGGCCAGCACGATGAGGTCCATCTATGGATCCAGAGGACACGCTCCAGCGCAGGATTATGGCCACAAAAACGATCAGACTGACTGAATACCAGTTCGGAATCAACACCGGACACAACAACAGTCGACAGCATGCCACAACATGTCTAGATACAGAGAGGCTGCTCACCCTCTGTGCTTCATCGAAGAGGTACTGGACCACGAATTTCCACATGGTTTTAAACCCGTGAACATAGAGGCATATGATGGAACGACAGACCCCGGGGTCTGGATTGAGGATTTTATCCTGCATATTCACATGGCTCGTGGGGATGACCTCCACGCCATCAAATATCTTCCCCTCAAGTTGAAGGGACCAGCTCGGCACTGGTTGAAAAGCCTCCTCGAAAATTCAATCAGAAGTTGGGAGGAACTTGAGGATGCTTTCAGGGCCAATTTTCAAGGAACCTATGTCCGACCTCCAAACGTTGACGATTTAATTCACATAATTCAACAACCCAAAGAGTCCGCCCGCAAGCTTTGGAATAGATTCCTCACTAAGAAGAATCAAATTGTTGATTGTCCGGATGCCGAAACCCTAGCGGCCTTCAAGCACAGTATCCGGGATGAGTGGCTCGCCAGACACCTCGGCCAAGAAAAGCCGAGGACAATGGTAGCCTTAACAAGCCTTATGACCCGCTTTTGCACGGGTGAAGACAGCTGGTTGGCCCGTAGAGGCACCAGCGACCCAGGCACATCCGAAATCAGGGATGGCAACAGGAAGCCACGGCGCAATAAAAACAAGTGTCGAAACAAGGAAGAAAGTCCAGGCAATGATAACCCACAAGTTTAGGGGATCGCAACAACTTTCGAGGGTAAAGTATTCAACCCAAATTTATTGATTCGACACAAGGGGAGCCAAAGAATATTCTTGAGTATTAGCAGTTGAGTTGTCAATTCAACCACACCTGGATAACTTAGTATCTACAACAAAGTATTTAGTAGCAAAAGTGGTATGATAATAAAGGTAACGGTAGCAAAAGTAAAGATAAATGTTTTTGGGTTTTTGTAGTAGTTGTAACAGTAGCAATGGAAAAGTAAATAAGCGAAGAACAATATATGAAAAGCTCGTAGGCAATGGATCAGTGATGGATAATTATGCCGGATGCGATTCCTCATGCAATAGTTATAACATAGGGTGATATAGAACTAGCTCCAATTCATCAATGTAATGTAGGCATGTATTCCGTAAATAGTCATATGTGCTTATGGAAAAGAATTTGCATGACACCTTTTGTCCTACCCTCCCGTGGAAGCGGGGTCCTAGCGGAAACTAAGGGATATTAAGGCCTCCTTTTAATAGAGAACCGGAACAAAGCATTAGCACATAGTGAATACATGAACTCCTCAAACTACGGTCATCACCGAGAAGTATCCGGATTATTGTCACTTCGGGGTTGTCGGATCATAACACATAATAGGTGACTATAGACTTGCAAGATAGGATCAAGAACACACATATATGCATGAAAACACAATAAGTTCAGATCTGAAATCATGGCACTCGGGCCCTAGTGACAATCATTAAGCATAGCAAAGTCATAGCAACATCAATCTCGGAACATAGTGGATACTAGGGATCAAACCCTAACAAAACTAACTTGATTACATGGTAAATCTCATCCAACCCATCACTGTCTAGCAATCCTATGATGGAATTACTCACGCACGGCGGTGAGCATCATGAAATTGGTGATGGAGGATGGTTGATGATGACGACGGCGACGAATGCCCCTCTCCGGAGCCCCAAACGGACTCCAGATCAGCCCTCCCGAGAGAGATTAGGGCTTTGCGGCGGCTTCGTGTCGTAAAACACGATGAAACTTTCTCTCCAATTTTTTTCTCCCCGAACGTGAATATATGGAGTTGGAGTTGAGGTCGGTGGAGGTCCAGGGGGCCCATGAGATAGGAGGGCGCACCCTAGGGGGGGGGAGCACCCCCTGTCTCGTGGACAGCCCGTGGGCCCCCTGGTCTTGATTCTTTCGCCAAAAATTCTTATTAATTCCAAAAAGTGCCTCCGTGGATTTCCAGGACATTTTCCGAGAACTTTTCTTTTCTACACATAAAACAACATCATGGCAGTTCTGCTGAAAACAGCGTCAGTCCGGGTTAGTTTCATTCAAATCATGCAAGTTAGAGTCCGAAACAAGGGCAAAAGTGTTTGGAAAAGTAGATACGTTGGAGATGTATCAACTCCCCCAAGCTTAAACCTTTGCTTATCTTCAAGCAATTCAGTTGATAAACTGAAAGTGAAAAAGAAAAACTTTTACAAACTCTGTTTGCTCTTGTTGTTGTAACATGAAAAGCCAGCATTCAAGTTTCAGCAAATATTATGAACTAACCATACTCACAATAACACATAGCTCTCACAATTACTCATATCAATAGCATAATCAGCTAGCGAGTCATAATAATAAAACTCGGATGACAACACTTTCTCAAAATAATCATTACATGATATAACAAAATGGTATCTCGCTAGCCCTTTCTGAGACCGCAAAACATAAATGCAGAGCACCTTTAAAGATCAAGGACTGACTAAACATTGTAATTCATGGTAAAAGAGATCCAGTCAAGTCATACTCAATATAAACCAATAGTAATGAATGCAAATGACAGTGCGCTCTCCAGCGGGTGCTTTTAATAAGAAGGGTGATGACTCAACATAAAAGTAAATAGATAGGCCCTTTGCAGAGGGAAGCAGGGATTTGTAGAGGTGCCAAAGCTCGATTTTAAAATAGAGATTGAATACCATTTTGAGTGGCATACTTTTGTTGTCAATGCAACAACTATGAGATGGCTGTATCTTCCATACTACATGCATTATAGGCAGTTCCCAAACAGAATGGTAAAGGTTTATACACCCCAACCACCAACAAGCATCAATCCATGGCTTGCTCGAAACAACGAGTGCCTCCAACATACAACAACCCTGGGGGAGTTTTGTTTAATTATTTTGATTTGCTTTGATCTTTTTGGATCATGGGACTGGGCATCCCGGTTACCGGCCCTTTCTCGTGAATGAGGAGCGGAGTCCACTCCTCTTGAGAATAACCCACCTAGCATGGAAGATATAGGCAGCCCTAGTTATAACATGAGCTGCTCGAGCATACAAAACAGAATTTCATTTGAAGGTTTGGAGTTTGGCACATACAAATTTACTTGGAACGGCAGGTAAATACCGCATATAGGAAGGTATAGTGGACTCGTATGGAACAACTTTGGGGTTTAAGGTGTTTGGGTGCACAAGAAGTATTCCCGCTTAGTACAGGTGAAGGCTAGCAAAAGACTGGGAAGCGACCAACTGAGAGAGCGACAACAGTCATAAACATGCATTAAAATTAATTCACACCGAGTACAAGCATGAGTAGGATATAATCCACCATGAGCATAAATATCGTGAAGGCTATGTTGATTTGATTCAACTACATGCGTGAACATGTGCCAAGTCGAGTCACTCAATTCATTTAAAGGAGGATACCATCCCATCATACCACATCATAATCATTCTAATAGCATGTTGGCACGCAAGGTAAACCATTATAACTCATAGCTAATCAAGCATGGCACAAGCGACTATAATCTCTAAATGTCATTGCAAATATGTTTACTTCATAATAGCTGACTCAGGAACGATGAACTCATCATATTTACAAAAACAAGAGAGATCGAGTTCATACCAGCTTTTCTCATCTCAATAAGTTCATCATATATCGTCATTATTGCCTTTCACTTGCATGACCGAACGATGTGTATAATAATAAGAGTGCACGTGCATTGGACTAAGCTGGAATCTGCAAGCATTCAACTCAAAAGAGAAGACAAGGTAATATGGGCTCTAAGTTAAATAAACAATCATGCATATGAGAGCCACTAAACATTTTCAATATGGTCTTCTCGACCCCCAAAGGAAAGAAAAGAAAATAAAACTATTTACACGGGAAAGCTCCCAACAAGTAAAAGAAGAACGAGAAATCTTTTTGGGTTTTCATTTTAATTTCTACTACAAGCATGGAAATTAAACTAACTAATTTTTTTGGTTCTTCTTAAGGTTTATCAAACACACAAGAAGAAAACTAGAAAAAGAAATTTAAACTAGCATGGATAATACAATGAAAGAGTATGAGCACCGACGACTAGTGTGTGAACATGAATGTAAAGTCGGTGAGAAATACGTACTCCCCCAAGCTTAGGCTCTTGGCCTAAGTTGGTCTAGTACCAAGGATCGCCTGACTGATATCCATAAGTGAAACCGGGGTTGTACTGAGCTGCAGCGGCAACCTCCTCCTGAGCTGCAGCGTGTTGGCGAGCTGCCTCCATTCCCCTCTCATATTCAGTTGCTTCCTCCCTGGTGACAACATATCTTCCTCTTGCCTAATAATCAAAAAGGTAGGGAGCAGGAAGAGTAACAGGGACGACGTTGCGTCTGTCATAGATTAGTCGATAATGGAGGAATTGTTCATTCCTCTCAAGAAAATGATGATCGAACATAGCTTCTTTATCCAAATAAACAGGAGGTAAAATCATATCCCCCTCTCGTGGGGCTATATTAAGAAAATTAGCCACACGGGTTGCATAAATTCCTCCAAATAAATCCCCCCTTCTACTATTATTCTGCAACCTACGTGCAACTATTGCCCCCAAGTTATAACCTTTATAACCTGACACATCACTCTTGAGGACACAAAGATCAGGGACACACATGTGACAAGCTTCGTCCTTACCGTTAATGCATCTACCAATAAAGAGAGTAAAGTAATGTATAGCAGGAAAATGAATGCTCCCTATGGTAGCTTGTGCTATGTCCCTAGATTCTCCCACAGTAATACTAGCAAGAAAATCTCTAAATTCAGATTTGCGAGGATCATTAATATTACCCCACTGCGGGAGTTTGCAAGCAGTTGTGAAATCCTCTAAATCCATGGTATAAGATGTATCATAAATATCAAACATGACACTAGGAGAATTACGCGTACAGTTATATTTGAATCTCCGCACAAAGGAATCAGTCAATTGATAGTATTGAGGACACTTATCTTTTAAGAAGTCCTCCAGCTCGGCATTACGCACATATGCGTCAAATTCCTCCTTGAAGCCTGCTTGGACCATAAAATCATCGGATGGCCACTCACAAGCCCCTACATTTGCGTCCCTCGGCAATTTAACATCTTGCTCACGTATAGCAATCCTTGGCCCTTTCTTTGCCGAGGAACCACCTTGGTACATTCTTCTAAGCATATTTCTTTTTCTGAAATTTTCTGAAATTTTAGTAACTTCAAAATAAAAGTGAATAAAACTAAACAAGATTGATAGCAACTACTCCTACAAGTGCCTAGAGCCTATATCATGCATTGGAATTGCTTGGGACCTCAAAAATTTAACATGCAAGCTCGTAGGCAATGGATCAGTGATGGATAATTATGCCGGATGCGATTCATCATGCAATAGTTATAACATAGGGTGATATAGAACTAGCTCCAATTCATCAATGTAATGTAGGCATGTATTCCGTAAATAGTCATACGTGCTTATGGAAAAGAACTTGCTTGACATCTTTTGTCCTACCCTCCCATGGAAGCGGGGTCCTAGTGGAAACTAAGGGATATTAAGGCCTCCTTTTAATAGAGAACCGGAACAAAGCATTAGCACATAGTGAATACATGAACTCCTCAAACTACGGTCATCACTGAGAAGTATCCCGATTATTGTGTAGCGACCAGACCTCAAACAGTCTGATCTCTGTGCTCAGTGTCATCCCTGGATCAGTAATGCTAACACCACACAATACTTGGAGGATTTATAACAGAGTAGCAATCACACACTTATTACACCGAATGTCTCAAAAGAGAACTTATTGAAATAAATATGGCTTAAGGCCATCTAAAAACGATAACAGCGGAAGGCTTGGAAGATAAGCGAGTCCATCAACTCCAACGGCATCACTGAGTATAGAACCACGACCTAAAAGCACATTACTCGTCGTCTGAAAAGTCTGCAACATGAAACGTTGCAGCCCGAAAACGGGTCAGCACATGGAATATGCTGGCAATGTAACACATAGAGAATAACAATGGAGATAGGCTATACTACATGCATATTTGGCTGGTGGTAAAGCTCTATGGTTACAGTTTTTGCATAAAGCCAATTTTTCCCTACTGCAAAGGAATAAATTCATTTAACTACCATGGTGGTTGTTAAACATTGAGAATGGTTGACAGCATTCTCAATCCCAATTAAAAAGTACTCATTAAACCCAACAATATTAAATTAGAAGTAACATGATGAGATTCACATGATAATCAAGTACTAGATACTCAAAACGTCCATAACCGGGGACACAGCTAACCATGATTAGTTTATACACTCTGCAGAGGTTTGCACACTTTTCCCCACAAGACTCGATCGCCTCCGTTGGATTCCTCGCACTACATGATGTTTGAGAAACGGATGACCGAGACATAGTCTTTCGGAAGCACTAGCACCTTACATGTGGGTAGACCGGTACACCTACTTTCCCCTACATCTGCTAGTCTACCCGTAAGAGTTCGCACAACTTAATCAACTATGCCAGAGCCCATAATGGCTTGTGGCTGCACACGTAAGTTTCTAGTTTGAATAATCTCATGATCCCTTTGAGCCTGGGTGGCGGTCCGAAGAAATACAGGCAAGTCCTGCTAGAAAACAGGTGCCTCAATCCACCCAGATGTGTGTTTAAGTTGCCACATTAAATAAACCATTAATTAACAATCTCACATCTGTCATGGATACACTCACCCAATCCACGTCTACTAGCATAGCATGGCATAATAAGCAAACGTAGAAGTAACTCCCAAGGGTTTGAAAATAAAACAGGTAATAGGTACTACCTCAACTACTTTCCCATCCCACAATTTAATTAGATCCTACTCATGCAATTGTTTGAGGATTGATCTAATGCATAAAAACTGGGTAGTAGAAAAGTATGATCATGTGTTACTTGCCTTGCTGATGATCCGCGAAACCTAGGGACTCTAAGTAACAGGCGGCGCACTCCGGGTATTCTATCGCAGACAAACAAACAAGCATACAATAAGTACTCATCTAATGCACAGGTAAAACTCGAATAAAAGATCCAACCAGAATGTTCAACTTAAGAACTCCGGCTTGCAAAAAGAAACAAATCAAACAAAGCAATGAAAATCAAACGGCGAAAGAAACAGCTTCGTTCTACTAATCTGGATCTAAGTTAAATTTTACAGAAGCAAAAACTTGTTTAATTAGATTATTCGGAAAGAGGGTTTCGCGACAAAACTCCAGGCGCTTGAATCGCCTGATTCCGATAAACGAGCTGAAAGTTATACTAAAACGAAAATCGGATCAGGAATCGCGATCAGAACAATCGCGGATTAAATCCGAGAAAAAGAAAAACGACGAACGGGTTGACGAACGAACGTTTGTTAACTAAACAAAACTGACGAATACGTTCGTTAAAACGAACGAACAAGAGAACGCTCGCAAATTAAACTAAACCGAAAGTAAAACCGATCTAATAAATAAAATCGAAACTAAAAAAAACCAAAAATAAACCGACGAAAAAACTGATCGATTTTTTCTAAAAAAACCGACACAAAAATCAAGGCGGCGGCGAACCTCGGCGAGCGGCGGCGGCGAAGTCCAGCGGGGGCTCCGGCGGGGTCCGGCGACGGCGGGCGGCGGATCGGGCGGGCGGCGCGGTTAGGGTTATGGTTTGCGGTGTGGGCCGGCGGCGGCGGCGTGGGCTGGCGGCGGCGCGGGCTGGCGGGGTCGGGCGGCTGGGCCGGGGCGCCGGGGCGGCGCTATTTATAGTGCCCCCCCCGAGCGGAGTCCCGCTCGGGCACGGCCGGTAAGGCGGTTGCGCGTTTTTTAAATAATTCCACGCAGAAGGAAAATAAAAAGAAATACTAAACGGACTCCAAAATTCCCGAAATAAATTTTCCCCGGCATCTAAAATCAAGTCGGACAAGATGAACATTTATTTGGGGCTTAAATGCAATTTTGAAAAACGCACATTTTTCCTAAATTCAAATAAAAAGGCGAAAACTCCAAAATAAATCTTATTTGATTTTTTATTAAATCTTCATTATTTCTTTATTTTGGGAAAGTCATTTTATTCCCTCTTTGAAACTTTGGTAGTAGAAATAATTGAAGGTAAAATAAATAAAACCAAACGATCCTATTTTTCAAAATTTGAGAAAAACTCAAATATGAAAATAACGAAATTCCCAACTCTCTCCGTGGGTCCTTGAGTTGCGTAGAATTTCTAGGATCGAGCCAACAATGCAACAAAATATGATATGCAAGAATGATCTATGTATAACATTCCAAATTGAAAATTTGGGATGTTACAAACCTACCCCCCTTAAGATGAATCTCGCCCTCGAGATTCGGGTTGGCTAGCAAATAGGTGAGGGTGGTCCTTGAGTAGATCTTCCTCTCGCTCCCAGGTGGCTTCCTCCTCGGTGTGGTGGCTCCACTGAACTTTGCAAAACTTGATAACCTTACTGCGGGTAACTCGGCTGGCATAATCCAGAATCTTAACAGGTTTCTCTTCATAGGTCAAATCTTCTTTCAACTGAATCATTTCCAATGGCACCGTATCTCTCAGTGGGATATCAGCCATCTCTGCGTGACACTTCTTCAACTGTGAAACATGGAACACATCGTGAACTCCTGACAATCCCTCAGGTAATTCCAACTTGTATGCTACTTCTCCCATGCGTTCCAAAACCTTGTATGGCCCCACAAAACGTGGCGCTAACTTTCCTTTAACTCCAAAACGCTTAACTCCTCGAAGTGGAGATACTCGAAGGTAAACTCTGTCTCCGACTTCATATTCTGTCTCCTTGCGTTTCGAATCTGCATAGCTCTTCTGCCTTGACTGAGCTACCTTGAGCCTGTCGCGAATCAACTTTACTTTCTGTTCAGACTCCTTAATCAAATCTGGTCCAAACAACTGACGGTCTCCAACCTCATCCCGCAACAACGGGGTTCTGCACCTCCTTCCGTACAAGGCTTCGAAAGGGGCCATCTTCAAACTGGATTGATAACTATTGTTGTAAGAAAACTCCGCATATGGCAAGTTGTCATCCCAACTTGATCCATAATCCAAAACACAAGCTCTAAGCATATCCTCCAAAATCTGATTGACTCTCTCGGTCTGTCCATCTGTCTGTGGGTGGAAAGCTGTGCTAAACTCCAGCCTGGTTCCCAATGTTTCGTGCAACTGTTTCCAGAACTTCGAGGTGAATTGGGTCCCTTTATCTGATACAATACTCCTCGGAACTCCATGCAAACATAGAATCCTCGTCATGTATATCTTAGCCAATTTGGCACTGCTGTAGGTAGTCTTTACTGGGATGAAATGAGCTACCTTCGTCAAACGATCAACTACAACCCAAATCGAGTCATAGCCTGAACGAGTCCTGGGCAATCCCGTGATGAAATCCATGCCTAGTTTATCCCACTTCCATTCGGGTATAGGCAATGGCTGTAACAATCCTGCTGGCTTCTGATGTTCTGCCTTCACCCTCTGACATACATCACAAACTGCTACATACTCTGCGATATCCTTCTTCATCCCGGTCCACCAGAAAGTTTCCTTCAAATCCAAATACATCTTTGTATTACCAGGGTGAATCAAGTATGGTGAATCATGTGCCTCTTGCAGAATCAACTTCCTGATCCCTGGATCATTGGGCACATAAACACGGTCCTCAAACCATAAGGTATCGTACTCATCCTCACGAAATCCTTTAGCCTTTCCCTTTCTCATCCGTTCCTTAATAGAGGCAACTTCCGTATCTGCCTTTTGAGCTTCTCTGATTTTATCCATCAATGTAGACTGAATCTCCAATGCTGCTACATAGCCTCTCGGAACTATTTCCAAACTTAGCTCTCGAAGGTCCTCGGCTAACTCCTTGGGTATTTCTCCCGTCATTAGAGTATTGACATGGCTCTTGTGGCTCAACGCGTCTGCTACAACGTTAGCCTTCCCGGGGTGATAATGCAATCTCATATCATAATCCTTAATAAGCTCCAACCATCTCCTCTGCCTGAGATTTAACTCCTTCTGCGTGAAGATGTACTTCAAACTCTTGTGATCCGTGTACACCTCACAACGATTTCCAATGAGAAAATGTCTCCATGTTTTCAGTGCATGCACTACGGCTGCTAACTCCAAATCATGAGTAGCATAATTCAACTCATGGGGCTTAAGCTGTCGTGAAGCATACGAAACAACTCTCCCCTCCTGCATAAGCACTGCTCCAAGTCCTCGACGTGAAGCGTCGCAATACACCTCATAATCCTTGGTCTGATCTGGCAGAATTAACACGGGTGAGGTAACCAAACGTTTCTTTAACTCTTGGAAACTAGCTTCACACTCCTCGGTCCAAATGAACTTGGTATCCTTCTTCAACAATTCTGTCATAGGCTTTGCAATCTTCGAGAAATTTTCAATGAATCTCCGGTAGTATCCTGTGAGTCCAAGGAAACTCCTGATCTCTCCAACTGTGGTTGGTGCTTCCCAGTTTGTCACGGTGACAACTTTAGTGGGGTCTACTGCGATACCTTCTCCGGATATAACATGTCCGAGAAATCCAACTTCCTTCAACCAAAATTCACACTTGCTGAACTTGGCGTATAGCTGATGTTCCCTGAGCTTCTCGAGTACTAAACGCAAGTGCTCCTTGTGTTCCTCTTCATTCTTCGAGTAAACCAAAATATCATCAATGAACACCACGACGAACTTATCCAAAAACTCCATAAACACCTTGTTCATCATGTTCATAAAATAGGCTGGGGCGTTAGTCAGACCAAATGACATAACGGTATACTCATACAGCCCGTACCTGGTGGTAAAAGCCGTCTTCGGTATGTCTTGCTCCCGAATCTTCAACTGATGGTACCCTGATCGCAAATCGATCTTGGAAAACACCTTAGCTCCTTGCAACCGATCAAACAGATCATTGATCATTGGTAGTGGGTACTTGTTCTTGATTGTTACTTCATTCAATCCGCGATAATCAACAACCATTCTTAAAGATCCATCCTTCTTCTCCACCAAAAGTATTGGCGATCCCCAAGGCGAAGAACTTGGGCGAATAAAACCTTTGTCCAACAACTCCTTAATCTGCTTCTTAATTTCCTCCAAATCTTGGGCTGGCATCCTGTACGGTCTCTTGGATATCGGCCCAGTGCCTGGCAGTAGTTCAATTAAGAACTCAATGTCTCTATCCGGTGACATGCCTGGCAACTCTTCTGGAAATACATCGGGAAAATCCCTTACCACTGGTACTTCCTCCTGCACAACTCCTGATAAGGAATTTACATGTGCTCTTCTCAGCTCATGCCGTGATACATACTTGATCCTTATCCCTTCTGGTGTCGTAAGCAAAATTGTCTTACTGGCGCAATCAATGTGTCCTCCATACATCGACAGCCAATCCATACCAAGAATTACATTCAAACCTTGGGATTCCAGTATAATCAAATCCGTGGGGAAAACATGCCTTCCTATACTCAACGGCACCTGAAAGCATCCTTGACTGACCATAAACTCAGATCCCGGTGAACTTACTAGCATGGTGTCTTAAGAGTCTTAGTGGGCAGGCTAAACTTATTCACAAATCCCCTTGATATGTATGAATGCGATGCACCAGTATCGAAAAGAACAACTGCAGTAAATGCCTTAACCAAAAACTTACCTATTACTTCGTCTGGCTGAGCTTCAACCTCCTCCACGGTAACGTGGTTCACTTGCCCCCTGTTGAAAGGGTTCGGCTTCTTTCCTGAGCTCCCATTGCCATTTCCATTTTGGGCTTCAGGGCAGTCATTTGCATAATGCCCCGTCTTACGGCACTTATAACAAGTGATATGGCTCAGGTCTACCTTGGATGGTGTTGACGGGTTGGTGCGGCTTTGTCCATTGCTTCCTCCATTCCCATTTCCATTCTTGGTGCCATTATGATTGTGCGAGCTGCCTCCTCCGTGAGTATGCTGAAAATGTCCTCCTGACTTTGGGGTAAAGCGTGGCTTCTGCTGAGCTCCAGAATTGTACTTCCCCTGTGCATACTTCCTCTTACGATTATCAATCTGCTGCTGCTTCCCTTCAATCATAAGAACATGATCTACTAACTCCTGGTAGTTATTTGAAAGTGGCTACCATCAACTGCATGCTCAGCTCATCATTCAGTCCTTCTAGAAACTTCTCCTGCTTAGCTGCATCCGTAGCAACGTCATCTGGGGCATAACGTGCTAGCTTACTAAAATCATCCACATACTGGCCAACTGTCCGTCCTCCTTGGCGTAAGTTGCGAAACTCACGCTTCTTCATGGCCATAGCTCCTGCTGAAACATGAGCAGTACGAAATGCTTGCTGAAACTGATTCCATGTGACAGTGTCTATAGGGTAAGTGGCTGTAAAATTCTCCCACCATGCTGCTGCAGGTCCGTCAAGCTGATGTGCGGCAAACTTCACCTTTTCTCCATCTGTGCATCCTGCAGTGGTCAACTCCCTCCCTATCTTACGGAGCCAATCATCTGCTACTATCGGCTCGGTGCTACTGGAAAACACCGGCGGATTCAACCTTAAGAAACGTGCCAGATGGTCAACAGGTGGTGGTGGTGGTGGGTTGTTGTTGTTGTTGCCTTGGTTCTGTACCAATGTTTGAATCAAGGTATTCTGCTGCTTAATCAACTGGGTGATTTCTGGCGGGAAAACAAACTCGGGGTCGCGTCTCGGAGGCATCTGAGGTTTAAAGGAAGAGTTAAGAATAGAATGAGGTCTAGTGAGATAACACTACCCAAATGCACATGAGACAAACACACACAATATCATTCCAATCAATTCAAACAAGGGCATACAACGGTCTAACTATCGTTACAAAAGTGCTTGGATTAAAACTAAATAATGGTGGAAAATTCTACTACTGTTATGGTGGTCAACTAGAAAAACTGCTCCGATGCAGATTCCATGATATCTGCTCCAGCTTCATCAACATAGTCATCATAGCTGTCATCGGGATCCGAGTCGGTGTCGTCGATGATGATATAATTATCTGGACAAGTAGGTTCATCCTCTTCTCCTCTGGGTGCTCATCCTCCCATGAATACTCCAATCTTCTCCTTAAGGTCACCGTTCTGTCTTACTAGAGTGACGATTTCTTCCATATAGTCTTTACGCGTAGCCTTGAGTTCTGCTTCTAGCTCCTTGATCCTGGTCATAGCCTTCTGTAGTTCCTCCATATCTGCGCACATCTGATTCTCCTGGCGTCGGATGTGTTGGTTTAACTCCTGTATATAAGCTGCGATTGATTTGTCCTTCCTGGTGGTGATCATCTCCCAATGCTCATCTCGGCGCCCACAAATCTGGTAGATGGTATTCTTGAGATCGTTGTAGTAAACTTCTCCAATTCGTCCCATGGCGATGTGAGCTGCCATGCTCTTTCCTAGGCTCCATGTTGGTGCATCAAAGGTAAACTCTATTGGCTCCGTGACTGGTGCAAACGTCCTTCCTGGAATGTAGACTTGAATCCTCCAGCGCTCCTCTTCGGGTAAAGTGGCGTTGAAAGTCCCAGTGAAGCTTGGTACTCCTATGTTTAAGTATCTAGTGGCTTCCTTCAAGTGACATCCAAAAGGTGAATTCTCATCTGGTTGCGCGAACTTGATCCTTGCATCCGCCATCCTAAAGAATAGAAAAGATGAGGAGTCAGAAATGAGAAGAAAGAGTAGTGATCTAGGGTTTAAGCTTATGGGCCGTGTCCTACAGTCAGCGTGTGCTCTGATACCACCTTGTAGCGACCAAACCTCAAACAGTCTGATCTCTGTGCTCAGTGTCATCCCTGGATCAGTAATGCTGACACCACACAGTACTTGGAGGATTTATAACAGAGTAGCAATCACACACTTATTACATCGAATGTCTCAAAAGAGAACTTATTGAAATAAATATGGCTTAAGGCCATCTAAAAACGATAACAGCGGAAGGCTTGGAAGATAAGCGAGTCCATCAACTCCAACGGCATCACTAAGTATAGAACCACGACCTAAAAGCACCTTACTCGTCGTCTGAAAAGTCTGCAACATGAAATGTTGCAGCCCGAAAACGGGTCAGCACATGGAATATGCTGGCAATGTAACACATAGAGAATAAGAATGGAGATAGGCTATACTACATGCATATTTGCTTGGTGGTAAAGCTCTATGGTTACAGTTTTTGCATAAAGCCAATTTTTCCCTACTGCAAAGGAATAAATTCATTTAACTACCATGGTGGTTGTTAAACATTGAGAATGGTTGACAGCATTCTCAATCCCAATTAAAATGTACTCATTAAACCCAACAATATTAAATTAGAAGTAACATGATGAGATTCACATGATAATCAAGTACTAGATACTCAAAACATCCATAACCGGGGACACGGCTAACCATGATTAGTTTATACACTCTGCAGAGGTTTGCACACTTTTCCCCACAAGACTCGATCGCCTCCGTTGGATTCCTCGCACTACATGATGTTTGAGAAACGGATGACCGAGACATAGTCTTTCGGAAGCACTAGCACCTTACATGTGGGTAGACCGGTGCACCTACTTTCCCCTACATCTGCAAGTCTACCCGTAAGAGTTCGCACAACTTAATCAACTATGCCAGAGCCCATAATGGCTTGTGGCTGCACACGTAAGTTTCTAGTTTGAATAATCTCATGATCCCTTTGAGCCTGGGTGGCGGTCCGAAGAAATACAGGCAAGTCCTGCTAGAAAACAAGTGCCTCAATCCACCCAGATGTGTGTTTAAGTTGCCATCTTAAATAAACCATTAATTAACAATCTCACATCTGTCATGGATACACTCACCCAATCCACGTCTACTAGCATAGCATGTCATAATAAGCAAACGTAGAAGTAACTCCCAAGGGTTTGAAAATAAAACAGGTAATAGGTACTACCTCAACTACTTTCACATCCCACAATTTAATTAGATCCTACTCATGCAATTGTTTGAGGATTGATATAATGCATAAAAACTGGGTAGTAGAAAAGTATGATCAAGTGTTACTTGCCTTGCTGATGATCCGCGAAACCTAGGGTCTCGAAGTAACAGGCGGCGCACTCCGGGTATTCTATCGCAGACAAACAAACAAGCATACTATAAGTACTCATCTAATGCACATGTAAAACTCGAATAAAAGATCCAACCAGAGTGTTCAACTTAAGAACTCCGGCTTGCAAAAAGAAACAAATCAAACAAAGCAACAAAAATCAAACGGCGAAAGAAACAGCTTCGTTCTACTAATCTGGATCTAAGTCAAATTTTACAGAAGCAAAAACTTGTTTAAGTAGATTATTCGGAAAGAGGGTTTCGAGACGAAACTCCAGGCGCTTGAATCGCCTGATTCCGATAAACGAGCGAAAAGTTATACTAAAACGAAAATCGGATCAGGAATCGCGATCAGAACAATCACGGATTAAATCCGAGAAAAAGAAGTCCGGCGGGGGCTCCGGCGGGGTCGGGCGACGGCGGCCGGCGGCGGATCGGGCGGGCGGCGCGGTTAGGGTTAGGGTTTGCGGTGTGGGCCGGCGGCGGCGGCGTGGGCTGGCGGCGGTGCGGGCTGGCGGGGTCGGGCGGCTGGGCTGGGGTGCCGGGGCGGCGCTATTTATAGTGCCCCCCTAGCGGAGTCCCGCTCGGGCACGGCCTGTAAGGCAGTTGCGCGTTTTTTTAAATAATTCCGCGCAGAAGAAAAATAAAAAGAAATACTAAACGGACTCCAAAATTCCCGAAATAAATTTTCCCCGGCTTCTAAAATCAAGCCGTACAAGATGAACATTTATTTGGGGCCTAAATGTAATTTTGAAAAATGGGCATTTTTCCTAAATTCAAATAAAAAGGCGAAAACTCCAAAATAAATCTTATTTGATTTTTTTATTAAATCTTCATTATTTTTTTATTTTGGGAAAGTCATTTTATTCCCTCTCTGAAACTTTGGTAGTAGAAATAATTGAAGGTAAAATAAATAAAACCAAACGATCCTATTTTTCAAAATTTGAGAAAAACTCAAATATGAAAATAACGAAATTCCCAACTCTCTCTGTGGGTCCTTGAGTTGCATATAATTTCTAGGATCGAGCCAACAATGCAACAAAATATGATATGCAAGAATGATCTATGTATAACATTCCAAATTGAAAATTTGGGATGTTACATATTGTCACTTCGGGGTTGTTGGATCATAACACATAATAGGTGACTATAGACTTGCAAGATAGGATCAAGAACACACACATATTCATGAAAACATAATAGGTTCAGATCTGAAATCATGGCACTCGGGCCCTAGTGACAAGCATTAAGCATAGCAAAGTCATAGCAACATCAATCTCAGAACATAGTGGATACTAGGGATCAAACCCTAACAAAACTAACTTGATTACATGGTAAATCTCATCCAACCCATCACCGTCCAGCAAGCCTACGATGGAATTACTCACACACGGCGGTGAGCATCATGAAATTGGTGATGGAGGATGGTTGATGATGACGACGGCGATGAATGCCCCTCTCTGGAGCGCCGAACGGACTCCAGATCAGCCCTCCCAAGAGAGATTAGGGCTTGGCAGCGGCTCCGTGTCGTAAAACGTGATGAAACTTTCTCTCTGATTTTTTTCTCCCCGAACGTGAATATATGGAGTTGGAGTTGAGGTCGGTGGAGGTCCAGGGGGCCCACGAGATAGGGCGCGCCCTAGGGGGGCTTCCCCTATCTCGTGGACAGCCCGTGGGCCCCCTGGTCTTGATTCTTTCGCCAAAAATTCTTATTAATTCCAAAAAGTTCCTCCGTGGATTTCCAGGACATTCCGAGAACTTTTCTTTTCTACACATAAAACCACATCATGGCAGTTCTGCTGAAAACAGCGTTAGTCCGGGTTAGTTTCATTCAAATCATGCAAGTTAGAGTCCAAAACAAGGGCAAAAGTGTTTGGAAAAGTAGATACGTTGGCGACGTATTAGACAACATAGCGGTCAACACCGGATTCAGGGGTTCTCGACCCGGTCAACAAAAGAAGCCATTTAAGGGCAACAAAGAGGGACCGTCCGGCCTGAACAAAGTCCTGGACAGACTGTGCCAAATTCATGGCACCCCCAAAAAACCTGCGAACCACACTCATAGAGAATGCTGGGTCTTTAAGCAGGCCGGCAAGTTAAATGCCGAACACAAGGGAAGGGAAACACCAAATGAAGACGAGGATGAGCCTCGCCAGCCGAACACTGGGGGACAGAAAAAATTCCCACTAGAGGCAAAAACAGTAAACATGATCTACGCGACTCACATACCCGAGAGAAGGCGCAAACGCGCGCTCAGAGACGCATACACTGTAGAGCCCATCGCCCTCGAACTCAACCCCTGGTCGGCCTGCCCGATCATCTTTGATCACAGGGACTACCCGACTAGTATGCGGCATGGAGGATCGGATGCCTTGGTGCTTGACCCAATAATCGACGGATACCATCTCACTCGTGTTCTCATGGACGGCGGCAGTAGTCTCAATCTAATATACCAGGACACTGTCCGCAGGATGGAGATAGACCCATCCAGAATCAGCCAAAGTAATACCACCTTTGAAGGGGTGATACCAGGCGTTGAGGCCCGCTTCAGGGGCTCCCTCGTATTAGAGGTGACATTCGGTTCTCCAGACAACTTCAGAAGTGAAGAACTACTCTTCACCATCGCTCCCCTCCAAAGTGGTTATCATGCATTTCTTGGGAGAGCGGCCTTCGCCCGCTTCAACGCAGTACCACACTACGCCTACCTTAAACTCAAGATGCCCGGCCCACGTGGCGTCATCACCGTTAACGGAATTACAGAGTGTTCCATACGTGCGGAAGAGTATGCGGCGGCTCTAGCAGCCGGACACTAAGCAGCCTCTAATATCAGAACGCATGATCGGTCGTTAAGACCACGAACATGGTTAGATGAGTCCGGCACACCACCGTCGATAACAGCCTAGATAAACCTGAGCTGGGTGCTATACATGTAATCCCATAGAGGACACCAGGGGCTACAGATATTCAATAAAGCCCACCTTTTGGTTGACCTTACTAACAGGCCAATGTCTTACACTTCTACTATTCACTGATAATAACCAACTCTTCGCATGCTTACGTCATACTCTTTTACATGAGTTTTCCTTTTTACGGACACCATTCGTGCGACACCCTCCCAGGACATGGAAGAACAGAGACAAAGGCGCAGACGTGCAGCAGGGCCCCGCTCAAAGGTTTCTCTTTAGATTAAGCCCCTATGTAAACCTTCTTTATTGTCTCTTGTTGCTTAACATCCCATGGGTACTCAATACACCCACAGGGGATACTGGCGTTATTGGCATTTCGCCATGATATAATAATGCACGTACCTGGAAATACAGGGTTCATAATAAAGGGCGTTACTCAGCCCAGTATATGTTATAAAGTCCGAATACCCTCGGGAGTGTTCGGCGTCGCGAGTTTGGCCTTATATGCATCAGCTCCGAATCATGTCTTTGGTCAAATGTTGGGTTTGCCCGGCTCCTGGGTTTGCTGCCTTACATTCCGTTTTTATCGGCTAAGGCGGCCAAAGGAGAACTACTGCGATTGTGCCCTGGTTATTTCGGATGAGCACCTCAGTAGAGAAAGCCGAAAACTGACTGTCATGATATAGCGAGAGACTGGTCAACCACTCGAGGACTCATCGGAATCTTTAGGGTTCCTCTGCATTAACGAAGGGTCATTCCCTGGTCATGTACACACACGCCCGTATCTGGATGCACGCGAAGGTACCAGGGGCTACATAGTTGCCCAACCGTCAAACTCCTATGGCTAAGTGAAAGTGTTAAAGCTATATAGTCTAGTTGCCTAGTTCGACATGCGATCACCTCCTTAACGGACCAAGACATTGGATCAAGTGTGATTACACATCTTTTTCCGAACACCCCCGCATTGTGTGCGTGGGGGCTGAAGCCAACGACTGCTAACTTTCAGGTTATATATACATCAAACGGCCGCACAGGAGGCACAATAACACTTTTGGGCGAAAGTATAAATATAGCCTCTATAATTAAAATACAATTGTTTTTTACAACGGAACGATTTGTCACTCGAACATGACATTCTTCGAGTACTGAGCCTGTATTAAACGAGCACCTTCTGTTACCTGCTCCAAGTAGTGCTCGGCTGGATCCTGGCTTCCCGCCGGATTCTGGGTTGCAATGACGGTGGCCTCCATATCTGTCCAATATGTTTTAACACGGGCAAGAGCCATCTGCGCACCCTCTATGCACGCTGACCTCTTCATGGCATCGATTCGTGATATGGCACCAAGGAATTGTTGCATTAAACCAAAATAACTGTCCAGCTTCGACCCCTTTGGCCATAGATGGTCTATTACAGACCTCACCAGAAGACCAGACAACCTATGGATCTCGGACACAGCGGCCATCCTTTCACTCAATGGCAACGAGCGTGTTGGAGCACTGAATTGCGACCAGAACAACCTTTCCACTTCATTATCTTTTTGATCCTCGAAAAACTTGGCCGCATCAGCAGTACTCTTTGCCAGATCCGCATACGCGTCTGCAGGGCTCCAGCACCGATCCAGAGGAGCGTACTTTGGATCTAAGAACTTCATCCGCAACAAATAGGGGCTTCCAGCCGCGATTTCTCCGGCCTGTCGAAGCTCCTCCCGCGCATCCCTAATTTCAGAACGTGTCTCCTTGGCCGCATCAAGGGCCTTCTTCAGGTCAGCCGACTTCGCCTGATTCTCTTTCTCAAGGAACTCATACCGGCTGGCGGCGTTTTTCAGCTCCACAGCCATCTCAGCTATTTTATCTTCGCTTCGGCGATGAGCAGCCTGTTCGGCTCTCAACTCTTCGGCCAACTTTAGGGCAGCCACATTGCTGGCCCGGGCTTGCTCCTTGGCTAGGGCAAGCTCTGCCTTCAGGGCCTCCACGGTAGCAGCTCCGCCTGCAGTCGAAGCATATCACATTAACATTATGCTCCTCTTAAATATTTCCTACAAAAATAAGGAAAGCAGAGCACATACTTTGTGACTCGTTAAGCCGCTCGTTCACAAGTGTAATGTCGGCATCCACAACTTCAATCTGTCGCCTCAGTTCGGTGACTTCATTGGACCGGCCGGCCGCTGGACCCTTAGCCACCTGCGCATGAATTCAATGCGATCATTACTTAACAATGTGATCCTCCGTTTGCCGCCTAGGGCTGGCAACCAGAGTCTCAGGGGCTACTATCTATATGGAGCACACTTAGCGCATGTGCCACAACCACAAATTATGAATTTTATTACATACCTCAAAGCCTTTTAGCAGGCTCATAAAAGCTTCGTTCAACCCGCTTGTGGCAGATGAAATCTTCTCAAGCACCATGCTCATTAATGAACGGTGATCCTCCGAGGGAGCAGCTTGCTCCAGAAGGCCCGTCAGCGTGTCCGGCCGGTCACTGAACTGTGCCGGACCCTTCTTATCGCCCCCCGTGGGAGCCGAATGTTCCGGGCTCAGGGCGGCCGAAGTATTAGCTTCTGGCCTCGGCAAATCTGGATTCCTCCGTGACGACACCTCGGGGTCGCCCGCCCCATGAGGCAGAGAGGCAGGTGGGGTTTCACTCTCCATCATCTCTAGAAGAAGATCCCCCGAAGACGAACTCTGTCGAGAAGAGCTGCTAGCCGGACTGCAAAGAATGGATCCTGGTTATTGTTCTCATAGGAGGAGGAAGCAGTAGCTTTGTATTTACGATTAACTTATAGCTCGGCTGAGGGCTGGCCCGTTTGCGGGCATGGCACGGTGAGGACGCCCTTCGGGGCAGGGCCCCCTGGTGAAGTTTTCTTCCCTTGTCTAGGCACCACCGTCTCCAAGTCTTCGGAGGCAGCCCTCTTCTCCCCGCGGGGGGAGGAGACCGTAGATTCCCCTCCCCGACTATCCTCCTTCGTGGAGGTAGTAATTCCCCCGGTATGGATGTGCAATGTGTGAAGCTGTGCTTCTCTGTTCTTCCCTTCGTCTTTCCCGGAGGGCACTTGACTTAGCACACGTCTAAGCATCCTGGCTATGGCAGGACTAGGCGAGCCTTCGGGAAGCGGTGCCGGACACCTGATTCTCTCCGCCTTGCTGAGCCATTCCTGGCTGCGGATGGTTTTTAGAACAATGTTATGATAAATATAAACGAAGTGTTCGGTTTCCGGGTTACTTACTTGGGTATCTGGGCGGTTGCAGCTCAGGCCCGCATCCTCGGTGGTGTTCGGACACTTTACTTGTGGTCCGAAGAATAACTTGCACACCCCTTCGAGCGTCATGCCGAAGAAGTCCAGAATAGTCCGCGGACCTTCTGGGTTGAATTCCCACATCCGGAGAGGCCGACATTTGCAAGGCAAAATCCGTCGGACTAGCATTACCTGAATTACACTGACAAGACTAATGTCCCTCTCAAGAAACTCCCGAATGCGGCTCTGCAATGTTGGTACATCATTAGCACGCCCCCAATCCAGTCCCACATTGGCCCATGATGCCAATTGAGGCGGAGGGCCCGAACGGAAGTCGGGGGCAGCCACCCACTTTGTGCCTCTGGGAGTCGTTACGTAAAACCACCTCCGCTGCCATAGAACGGACACCTCCGGGAAGAAGCTCTCTGGCCATGGGGCGTCGGCATTCCTTGTCACAACCCCAGATCAGCCTTTGCTTGATTTTACTTGCTCATCATGTCATCATGTTTACGATTCAAATAAACTTGAAATGGGGATTGCCTAAACCCTAGCATTAAAGGAATTCACTAGGTTCAACCAAAATATTTCCAGTAAATCCAAATGGCTTTCAAAAATGTTCATCATTCTTGGAAATGCTGGAAACAGTAACCAGAGGTGATGCACATTTTTCCATGACATATTTAGGCCCTGGATTAAGTCATACTCTATTTGCATTTGGGCATTTAAATGCTATTAAATATTTTAAATGCTCAAATAATCATAAACTAAAATGTTTACTGTTGGATATATTCTAAATAGTAGCCATGATTAGTTTCATGATTTTTGCAAACGTCCTGGTATTTTTAATAAAGCCCAGAAGTTACAGAGAAATAGAAAAACATTAACAAAAAAGAAAGAGAGAGAGAGAGAGAGAGAGAGAGAGAGACTTACTGGCTTACCTATGCAGCCAACTAGCGGCCCAAATGGCCGGCCCAGCCCACTGGCCTGGCACTGTTGGCCAGCCCACCAGGAGCCCCACCGTCTTCAACCTCTGCCAGTAGGCAGAGGCGTGTCGACGCGCGCGCGCCCGAGGCCTCCACCTCCTGCTTGCTTGCCGCCTCTCCCCGACGCGCCTGGAGGCGCCATGCACCCCCCTGGTCCCTCTCGCTCACTCCCTCGAGCTCATCCCCCTCCTCTGTTCTCTCTCTCGCACGCATCCGAAAGCGACCACCGCCGCCGCTCGCCACCACCGCGGCCACCGCCTCCCCCTCGCCTCTCCGACGCGCCCCCGAGCTCCGCCGTGACGTCCCCGTACTTACCACCGAGCCACAAGACGCCGGACGCCCTGGAGCGCCGTCATCGACGCCATCTTCGTCCTCCGCACCGACGGCCACCGTCGACCGATTCGTCATCACCAGGCCGTCCCCGAGCCCTCTGAGATCACCGACGACCCCGCCGTGAGCTCCTCTACCCAACCCCTCTCTCGCCGCCATCGTTCTCCTCCTCTAGCCCCGCGGTCCACCAGAGCCGAAAGCTCACTGCCGCCGTGGTTCCTCGCCGCCGTGGACAGGGCCACCGCAGCCTGCGCCTGAGCACGTCACCATGCTCAGTGCACCCCCAGGAGGCCATAGCACCCCTCCGCACCCCCTTTCGTGCTCCCTAACGCCAAACCCGCAGGTGCCCGAACTCCGGCCAGAGCGGAAATGCTCGCCGCCGTCAACTCTGGCCATACCAGATGCTGACGCCACCACCACTAGATGCGCGTGAGCTCCAGCAAGCCGTAGCAGCAAACCGTGCTCAAAACGGAGCCCCATAGCGAAATCTCGAGCCACCCCAGTGCGTCCCCGCCGCGTTTTTGGTCGTCGCCGGTGACATTCCGGTGAGCTGACGTGGCACATTCATTAGTGGCTAATGACGCCACTAATTAACCCCCTGACCCACTTACACATGGGTCCCACCTATTTAATTAACCAGCTAATGAAATTAGTTAGAACTAACCCAACCCAACCGGACCCACGCGTCAGCTTTGACTTCGCTGACGTGTCCGTTGACTGGTCCCACCTGTCAGTGAGCTAAACAGCCCTGTGTCACTGACGTGTGGCCCCCACATGTCAGGTTTGACCCAGACCGTCCCCGTTGACTGCTGACATCACCCTGATGCACTGCTGACGTAATAAAACATTTACTGGATTTATTCTTATATAGGAAATTCCAGAAAATGCCCTAAACTTCTAAAAAATCATAGAAATTAATCTGTAACTCCAAATGAAATAAGTTATATATGTAAAATGATCAGAAAAATCCAATCTATCCATCTGCACTGGTTTCATGCATGTTAGAACACATTAACCTTGTTGTTTAGGTGAAACAAGTTAATGCACCTTTATGACTTCCTATAATGGGTTTGCATTTGAATCTTTGGTTCAAATGGACTCATCCCAATCTGTTCTAGCTTGCATTAGCCCAAAACACAATCATATTGCGAGGTCATAGCATGCATCATATTCTGCATTTCATTGATTTTGGTTCTTCTCTGTTTGCCGGTGTTGTTCCCCCTCGGTAGACGTTGTACCAACGTTGTGATCGTTGACACTGATGAAGACTCAATGCTATCTTCAGAAGTGCCAGGCAAGCAAAACCCCCTTGTTCATTCCGATACAATCCTACTCTCTCGCCCTGCTCTCTTTTACTGCATTAGGACAACAACGATTCATCTGTTACTTGCTGTGGTAGTTGAACCCCTTTATCCTCTGCATGACCTGTCATTGCCACAGTAAATAGATGAAACCCACTAGCATGAGTAGGAGTTGTTTGAGCCCTGATGTGCCTACTCATTCATGCTTGTTTGTCATGCCTGCTATTGCTTAGAGTTGTGTCAGGTCTGATTCATCCGAGATGAATCAGAGGTGTGTGAACACGTCCTACTGTATGTGAGCTAAGTGTGTGAACACGATTTGGTAAAGGTATCGGTGAGAGGCCATGTAGGAGTACATGGTGGGTTGTCTCATTGAAGCCGTCCTCAGGAACTGAGTTTTGTGTTTGTGATCCATGATTCAGCTACTACCATACATTGGGCCCTGAAATATGACCCCGCTCGACTTCTTATTCACCCTTGTCCTCTGTCCAGGAGTTGCAAGTAGTTTCTGGTGTTTGTAGTATGCTGGAGGCCGTGCACAGCGCTGACCGAAGGGGTGGGTTGTGATGCGGTAGGCACGTGGCCGGGTAAACCGGGTGCCCGTTTGGTGTCTCGGAACCCTGTACACATCGTTTGGGGCTGTGAGCGAAACTCCGGCCGGATCTCCTCATGGATGGAACCCGAATAGGCGATAAACCTGGACTAGAGACTTGAGTGTTTAGGTAGGTCGTGGTCTACACCCACGTCGGCTTTCGCTTGAAGTCTGCCGAGCACATGTCGTGTGCAGACGCTAAGTGGTGGAAACATGTATGAAGAAGTACACCCCTGCAGGGTTAATATGATCTATTCGAATAGCCGTGTCCGCGGTAAAGGACTTCTGGGTTGCCTATAACAGTTCATAGACAAGTGAAAGTGGATGCTCTAAAATACGCAAGATAAGCGTGAGTTCTATGGATGGCGTTCTCGTAGGGAGACGGGAGCGGATCCATAGTGGTGTATTGATATGGTGAATATGTGGACTCGCGTGCGCCACCTCAAAAGAGTTACTTGCAGTCATAGTTCAGGATAGCCACCGAGTCAAAGCTGGCTTGCTGCAGTTAAACTCCACCACCCCCTTTGTTGATAATGATGCATATGTAGTTAGTTCTGATGTAAGTCTTGCTGGGTACATTTGTACTCATGTTTGCCTATTTTATGTTTTTGCAGAGAGACTTCAGTCTCGCTAGTAGTTCCACGTGGACTTCGATGTTTAGCTTGTTACCTCAGCTACGATCTTGTGCCCTCGGCAGGATCTGGTAGATAGTCAGGCTTCTCAGCCTTTTTTCTGTTGTAGATGTCTGTACTCATACATGTTTGAGCTTCCGCTTGTGCTTGACTTGTATGCTATGAATGTTGGGTCGTGAGACCCATGTTTGTAATACCTCGCTCCTCGGAGCCTATCGAATAAAATACTTGAGTCGTAGAGTCATGTTGTGATGCCATGTTGTATTTGCACATATCGAGCATATTGTGTGTATGTTATTGAAATGCTTGGTATGCGTGGGATCTGACTACCTAGTTGTTTATCCTTAGTAGCCTCTCTTACTGGGAAATGTCTCCTAGTGTTTCTACCTAGCCATGGTAGCTTGTTACTGCTCCGGAACACTTAGGCTGGCCGGCATGTGTCCTTCTTCGTTCCTGTGTCTGTCCCTTCGGGGAAATGTCACGCGATGAATACCGGAGTCCTGTTAGCCCGCTACAGCCCGGTTCACCGGAGTCTTGCTAGCCCAGTGCTACAGCCTGGATTCACTCGCTGATGACCGACACGTTCGATGCTGGGTCATGGATGCCTGTCCCTGTAAGTTTGTGCCACTTTGGGTTTTACGACTAGCCATGTCAGCCCGGGCTCCTTATCATATGGATGCTAGCGACACTATCATATACGTGTGCCAAAAGGCGCAAATGGTCCCGAGCAAAGGTAAGGCGACACCCGTGGGAATACCGTGCGTGAGGCCGCAAAGTGATATGAGGTGTTACATGCTAGATCGATGTGGCATTGAGTCGGGGTCCTGACAGCTTTGGTATCAGAGCCTGACTGCCTGTAGGATTACCAAGCCAAACTGGTCGAAGTTGAGTCTAGAAATGCTTTAGTTATATGTAGGGGAATTGATTGTGGGATGGGAACGTAAGGATCTTTTTACTCCTTTACCTTATGACCTTCTGATCTGAGTCATCCTATCTTTCCTACGGGGTTAAGGAACTAGGCTATCTCCTCTTTCTATCAAGATCACGTGTTACTAATCTGTAGACTTGTAAGATTGTTGGACTTAAGCCTCGTTTCAGTTCCTATAACTTCCGTATGCGAACTGTTGATCTCAAAACCTTGATATTGTGCTTCTGAGTGGCTATGCCACCATTTCTGTAGTATGTCTCCAAACTTTTTGAGCATTTACAGCCGTTATGCTGTCCGAGTCATCCCAGGTTTCTAAACAATCTGATGCACTTGCAAATCCTTTTCCTCTAGTTTTTATGTTCCTTTGGGCCAGGTTAATCACACTAATTGCTGAGTTGAGGTATTCTATTGCCTCGACATATATGTTGGAATTATTATTATGACCCTAGGTGTCCTAGGGGATCATCTAGTAATCTAGCCATGATTTGTGCCCCAGTGTGATGATTCTGGCCATTATTCTCGAAAGCATCTCGTGATGCCACTTATGTTGGAAATATGCCCTAGAGGCAATAATAAAAGTATTATTATATTTCATTGTTCATGATAATTGTCTTGTATTCATGCTATAACTGTATTATCCGGAAATCGTAATACACGTGTGAATACTTAGACCACACTATGTCCCTGGTAAGCCTCTAGTTGACCAGCTCGTTGTGATCAACAGATAGTCATGGTTTCCTGACTATGGACATTGGATGTAGTTGATAACGGGATCACATCATTAGGAGAATGATGTGATGGACAAGACCCAATCCTAAGCATAGCATAAAAGATCGTGTAGTTCGTTTTGCTAGAGCTTTGCAAGTGTCAAGTATCTCTTCCTTCGACCATGAGATCGTGTAACTCCCGGATACCATAAGAATGCCTTGGGTGTACCAAACGTCACAACGTAACTGGGTGACTATAAAGGTACATTACAGGTATCTCCGAAAGTAGCTGTTGGGTTGACACGGATCGAGACTGGGATTTGTCACTCCGTATGACGGAGAGGTATCTCTGGGCCCACTCGGTAATGCATCATCATATTGAGCTCAATGTGACCAAGGTGTTGGACACGGGATCATGCATTACGATACGAGTAAAGTGACTTGCCGGTAACGAGACTGAACAAGGTATTGGGATACCGACGATCGAGTCTCGGGCAAGTAACGTACCGATTGACAAAGGGAATTGCATACAGGGTTTGATCGAATCCTCGACATAGTGGTTCATCCGATGACAACATCGAGGAGCATGTGGGAGCCATCATGGGTATCCAGATCCCGCTGATGGTTATTGACTAAGAGAGTCTCGGTCATGTCTGCATGTCTCCCGAACCCGTAGGGTCTACACACTTAAGGTTCAGTTACGCTAGGGTTATAGGGATATGTATATGCAGTAACCCGAATGTTGTTCGGAGTCCCGGATGAGATCCCGGACGTCACGAGGAGTTCCGGAATGGTCCGGAGGTAAAGATTTATATATGGGAAGTCCTGTTTCGGGCATCGGGACAAGTTTCGGGGTTATCGGTATTGTACCGGGACCACCGGAAGGGTCCCGGGGGGTCCACTGGGTGGGTCCACCTGTCCCGGGGGGCCACATGGGCTGTAAGGGGGTGCGCCTTGGCCTAATGGGCCAAGGGCACCAGCTCCACATAGGCCCATGCGCCTAGGGTTCAAGGGGGCAAGAGTCCTAGGAGGGTAAGGCACCTCCTAGGTGCCTTGGGGGGAGGGAAAACCCCCCTTGGCCGCCGCACCCCCTAGGAGATTTGATCTCCTAGGGCCGGCCACCCCCCCTTGGCACCCCTATATATAGTGGGGGGAGAGGAGGGACTTCATACCTGAACGCCCTGGCCTTTGGTTGCCTCCTTCTCCCTCCCCAACACCTCCTCCACCTCCATAGTGCTTAGCGAAGCTCTGCCGGAGTACTGCAGCTCCACCAACACCACGCCGTCGTGCTGCTGCTGGTGCCATCTCCCTCAACCTCTCCTCCCTTCCTTGCTGGATCAAGAAGGAGGAGACGTGGCTGTTCCGTACGTGTGTTGAACGCGGAGGTGCCGTCCGTTCGGCGCAGGTCATCGGTGATTTGGATCACGTCGAGTACGACTACATCATCACCTTGCAAGCTTCCGCACGCGATCTACAAGTGGTATGTAGATGCAGACTCTCTCCCTAGACTCGTTGCTTAGATGAACTCATAGATGGATCTTGGTGAAACCGTAGGAAAAATTTTAATTTTCTGCAACGTTCCCCAACAGTGGCATCATGAGCTAGGTCTATGCGTAGTTCTCTTTGCACGAGTAGAACACAACTTTGTTGTGGGCGTGGATTTTGTCATCTTACTTGCCTCTACTAGTCTTTTCTTGCTCAACGGTATTGTGGGATGAAGCGGCCCGGACCAACCTTACACGTACACTTACGTGAGACCGGTTCCACCGACTGACATGCACAAGTTGCATAAGGTGGCTGGCGGGTGTCTGTCTCTCCCACCTTAGTTGGAGCGGAATCGATGAACAGGGCCCTTATGAAGGGTAAATAGAAGTTGACAAAATCACGTTGTGGTGATTCGTAGGTAAGAAAACGTTCTTGCTAGAACCCAATTGCAGCCACGTAAAAGATGCAACAACAATTAGAGGACGTCTAACTTGTTTTTGCAGCGATTGATCATGTGATGTGATATGGCCAGAAGTTGTGATGAATGATGAATTGTGATGTATGAGATCATGTTCTTTGTAATAGGATTCACGACTTGCATGTCGATGAGTATGACAACCGGCAGGAGCCATAGGAGTTGTCATTATTTTTTGTATGACCTGCGTGTCATTGAATAACGTCATGTAAACTACGTTACTTTATTGCTAAACGTTAGTCATAGAAGTAGAAGTAGTCGTTGGCGTGACAACTTCATGAAGACACGATGATGGAGATCATGATGATGGAGATCATGGTGTCAAGCCGGTGACAAGATGATCATGGAGCCCCGAAGATGAAGATCAATGGAGCTATATGATATTGGCCATATCATGTCACAACTATATAATTGCATGTGATGTTTATTATGTATTATGCATCTTGTTTACTTAGGACGACGGTAGTAAATAAGATGATCCCTTATAAAATTTCAAGAAGTGTTCTCCCCTAACTGTGCACCGTTGCTACAGTTCGTCGTTTCTAAGCACCACGTGATGATCGGGTGTGATGGATTCTTACGTTCACATACAACGGGTGTAAGACAGTTTTACACAGCGAAAACACTTAGGGTTAACTTGACGAGCCTAGCATGTGCAGACATGGCCTCGGAACACGGAGACCGAAAGGTCGAACACGAATCACATGGAAGATACGATCAACATGAGAATGTTCACCGATGATGACTAGTCCGTCTCACGTGATGATCGGACACGGACTAGTCGACTCGGATCGTGTAACACTTAGATGACTAAAGGGATGTCTAATCTAAGTGGGAGTTCATAATTTGATTAGAACTTTATTATCATGAACTTAGTCTAAAACCTTTGCAAATATGTCTTGTAGATCAATGGCCAACGCTAATGTCAACATGAACTTCAACGCGTTCCTAGAGAAAACCAAGCTGAAAGATGATGGCAGCAACTATACGGACTGGGTCCGGAACCTGAGGATCATCCTCATAGCTGCCAGGAAACAATATGTCCTAGAAGGACCGCTAGGTGACGCTCCCGTCCCAGAGAACCAAGACATTATGAATGCTTGGCAGTCTCGCGCTGATGATTACTCCCTCGTTCAGTGCGGCATGCTTTACAGCTTAGAACCGGGGCTCCAAAAGCGTTTTGAGCATCACGGAGCATATGAGATGTTCGAAGAGCTGAAACTAGTTTTTCAAGCTCATGCCCGGGTCGAGAGATATGATGTCTCCGACAAGTTCTACAGTTGTAAGATGGAGGAAAGCAGTTCTGTCAGTGAGCACATCCTGAAGATGTCTGGGTTGCACAACCGTATGACCCAGCTGAACATTAACCTCCCAGATGAGGCGGTCATTGACAGAATCCTCCAGTCGCTCCCACCAAGCTACAAGAGCTTTGTGATGAACTACAACATGCAAGGAATGGAAAAGACCATTCCTGAAGTGTTCTCGATGCTGAAGTCAGCAGAGGCTGAAATCAAGAAAGAACATCAAGTGTTGATGGTCAATAAGACCACTAAGTTCAAGAAGGGCAAGGGTAAGAAGAACTTCAAGAAGGACGGCAAAGATGTTGCCGCGCCTGGTAAGCCAGTTACCGGGAAGAAGTCAAAGAAAGGACCCAAGCCTGAGACTGAGTGCTTTTATTGCAAGGGGAAGGGTCACTGGAAGCGGAACTGCCCCAAATACTTAGCGGATAAGAAGGCCGGCAACACCAAAGGTATATTTGATATACATGTGATTGATGTGTACCTTACCAGTAATCGTAGTAACTCCTGGGTATTTGATACCGGTGCCGTTGCTCACATTTGTAACTCACAGCAGGAGCTGCGGAATAAACGGAGACTGGCAAAGGACGAGGTGACGATGCGCGTCGGGAATGGTTCCAAAGTCGATGTGATCGCCGTCGGCACGCTGCCTCTACATTTACCTACGGGATTAGTTTTGAACCTCAATAATTGTTATTTAGTGCCAAGTTTGAGCATGAACATTGTATCTGGATCTCGTTTAATACGAGATGGCTACTCATTTAAGTCTGAGAATAATGGTTGTTCGATTTATATGAGAGATATGTTTTATGGTCATGCTCCGATGGTCAATGGTTTATTCTTAATGAATCTCGAGCGTAATATTACACATGTTCATAGTGTAGATGCCAAAAGATTTAAAGTTGATAACGATAGTCCCACATACTTGTGGCACTGCCGCCTTGGTCACATTGGTGTCAAGCGCATGAAGAAGCTCCATGCCGATGGACTTTTAGAGTCTCTTGATTATGAATCGTTTGACACGTGCGAACCATGCCTCTTAGGTAAAATGACCAAGACTCCGTTCTTCGGAACAATGGAGCGAGCAACCAACTTGTTGGAAATCATACATACCGATGTGTGCGGTCCAATGAGCGTTGAGGCTCGCGGAGGATATCGTTATGTTCTCACTCTCACAGATGACTTGAGTAGATATGGGTATGTCTACTTAATGAAACACAAGTCTGAGACCTTTGAAAAGTTCAAGGAATTTCAGAATGAGGTGGAGAATCAACGTGACCGAAAGATAAAATTCTTACGATCAGATCGTGGAGGAGAATACTTAAGTCACGAATTTGGTACACACTTAAAGAAATGTGGAATCGTTTCACAGCTCACGCCGCCTGGAACACCTCAGCGAAATGGTGTGTCCGAACGTCGTAATCGCACTCTATTGGATATGGTGCGGTCTATGATGTCTCTTACCGATTTACCGCTATCATTTTGGGGATACACTCTAGAGACAGCTACATTCACTTTAAATAGGGCACCGTCTAAATCCGTTGAGACGACACCGTATGAATTATGGTTTGGAAAGAAACCTAAGCTGTCGTTTCTAAAAGTTTGGGGATGCGAAGCTTATGTCAAGAAACTTCAACCTGAAAAGCTCGAACCCAAGTCGGAAAAATGCGTATTCATAGGATACCCTAAGGAAACTATAGGGTATACCTTCTACTTAAGATCCGAAGGCAAGATCTTTGTTGCCAAGAACGGATGCTTTCTGGAAAAAGAGTTTCTCTCGAAAGAAGTAAGTGGGAGGAAAGTAGAACTCGATGAAGTACTACCTCTTGAGCGGGATAGTGACGCAGCACAGGAAACCATTCCTGTGATGCCCACACCAACTGAAGAGGAAAACCATGATAATGATCAAGGTACTTCAGATCAAGTTACTGCTGAACTTCGTAGGTCCACAAGGACACGTTCTGCACCAGAGTGGTACGGCAACCCTGTCCTGGAAATCATGTTGTTAGACAACAATGAACCTTCGAACTATGAAGAAGCAATGACGGGCCCGGATTCCAACAAATGGCTTGAAGCCATGAAATCCGAGATAGAATCCATGTATGAAAACAAAGTATGGACTTTGACAGACTTGCCCGATGATCGGCGAGCGATAGAAAACAAATGGATCTTTAAGAAGAAGACGGACGCGGATGGTAATGTTACCATCTATAAAGCTCGACTTGTCGCTAAGGGTTATCGACAGGTTCAAGGGATTGACTACGACGAGACATTCTCTCCCGTAGCGAAGCTAAAGTCCGTCCGAATTATGTTAGCAATTGCCTCATACTATGATTATGAGATATGGCAGATGGACGTCAAAACAGCATTCCTTAACGGGCATCTTAAGGAAGAACTGTATATGATGCAGCCGGAAGGTTTTGTCGATCCTCAGAACGCTAACAAAGTATGCAAGCTCCAGCAATCCATTTATGGACTGGTGCAAGCATCTCGGAGTTGGAACATTCGCTTTGATGAGATGATCAAAGCGTTTGGGTTTATGCAGACTTATGGAGAAGCCTGCGATTACAAGAAAGTGAGTGGGAGCTCTGTAGCATTTCTCATATTATATGTAGATGACATACTCCTGATGGGAAATAATATAGAATTTCTGGACAGCATTAAGGCCTACTTGAATAAGTGTTTTTCAATGAAGGACCTTGGAGAAGCTGCTTACATATTAGGCATCAAGATCTATAGAGATAGATCGAGACGCCTCATAGGTCTTTCACAAAGTACATACCTTGATAAGATTTTGAAGAGATTCAGAATGGATCAGTCCAAGAAGGGGTTCTTGCCTATGTTACAAGGTATGAGACTGAGCTCAGCTCAGTCACCGACCACGGCAAAAGATAAAGAAGAGATGAGTGTCATCCCCTATGCTTCAGCCATAGGATCTATCATGTATGCCATGCTGTGTACCAGACCCGATGTAAACCTTGCCGTAAGTTTGGTAGCAAGATACCAAAGTAATCCCAGCAAGGAACACTGGACAGCGGTCAAGAATATCCTGAAGTACCTGAAAAGGACAAAGGACATGTTTCTCGTTTATGGAGGAGACGAAGAGCTCGTCGTAAAGGGTTACGTCGACGCTAGCTTCGACTCAGATCCGGATGACTCTAAGTCACAAACCGGATACGTGTATATGTTGAATGGTGGAGCAGTAAGCTGGTGCAGCTGCAAGCAGAGCGTCGTGGCGGGATCTACGTGTGAAGCGGAGTACATGGCAGCCTCGGAGGCAGCACATGAAGCGATTTGGGTGAAGGAGTTCATCACCGACCTAGGAGTCATACCCAATGCGTCGGGGCCGATCAAACTCTTCTGTGACAACACTGGAGCTATTGCCCTCGCAAAGGAGCCCAGGTTTCACAAGAAGACCAGGCACATCAAGCATCGTTTCAACTCCATCCGTGAAAATGTTCAAGATGGAGACATAGAGATTTGCAAAGTGCACACGGATCTGAATGTCGCAGATCCGCTGACTAAACCTCTCTCGCGTGCAAAACATGATCAACACCAGAACTCTATGGGTGTTCGATTCATCACAATGTAACTAGATTAGTGACTCTAGTGCAAGTGGGAGACTGTTGGAAATATGCCCTAGAGGCAATAATAAAAGTATTATTATATTTCATTGTTCATGATAATTGTCTTGTATTCATGCTATAACTGTATTACCCGGAAATCGTAATACACATGTGAATACTTAGACCACACTATGTCCCTGGTAAGCCTCTAGTTGACCAGCTCGTTGTGATCAACAGATAGTCATGGTTTCCTGACTATGGACATTGGATGTAGTTGATAACGGGATCACATCATTAGGAGAATGATGTGATGGACAAGACCCAATCCTAAGCATAGCATAAAAGATCGTGTAGTTCGTTTTGCTAGAGCTTTGCAAGTGTCAAGTATCTCTTCCTTCGACCATGAGATCGTGTAACTCCCGGATACCGTAAGAATGCCTTGGGTGTACCAAACGTCACAACGTAACTGGGTGACTATAAAGGTACATTACAGGTATCTCCGAAAGTAGCTGTTGGGTTGACACGGATCGAGACTGGGATTTGTCACTCCGTATGACGGAGAGGTATCTCTGGGCCCACTCGGTAATGCATCATCATATTGAGCTCAATGTGACCAAGGTGTTGGACACGGGATCATGCATTACGTAAGAGTAAAGTGACTTGCCGGTAACGAGACTGAACAAGGTATTGGGATACCGACAATCGAGTCTCGGGCAAGTAACGTACCGATTGACAAAGGGAATTGCATACAGGGTTTGATCGAATCCTCGACATAGTGGTTCATCCGATGACAACATCGAGGAGCATGTGGGAGCCATCATGGGTATCCAGATCCCGCTGATGGTTATTGACTAAGAGAGTCTCGGTCATGTCTGCATGTCTCCCGAACCCGTAGGGTCTACACACTTAAGGTTCAGTTACGCTAGGGTTATAGGGATATGTATATGCAGTAACCCGAATGTTGTTCGGAGTCCCGGATGAGATCCCGGACGTCACGAGGAGTTCCGGAATGGTCCGGAGGTAAAGATTTATATATGGGAAGTCCTGTTTCGGGCATCGGGACAAGTTTCGGGGTTATCGGTATTGTACCGGGACCACCGGAAGGGTCCCGGGGGTCCACCGGGTGGGTCCACCTGTCCCGGGGGGCCACATGGGCTGTAAGGGGGTGTGCCTTGGCCTAATGGGCCAAGGGCACCAGCTCCACATAGGCCCATGCGCCTAGGGTTCAAGGGGGCAAGAGTCCTAGGAGGGTAAGGCACCTCCTAGGTGCCTTGGGGGGAGGGAAAACCCCCCTTGGCCGCCGCACCCCCTAGGAGATTTGATCTCCTAGGGCCGGCCACCCCCCCTTGGCACCCCTATATATAGTGGGGGGAGAGGAGGGACTTCATACCTGAATGCCCTGGCCTTTGGTTGCCTCCTTCTCCCTCCCCAACACCTCCTCCACCTCCATAGTGCTTAGCGAAGCTCTGCCGGAGTACTGCAGCTCCACCAACACCACGCCGTCGTGCTGCTGCTGGTGCCATCTCCCTCAACCTCTCCTCCCTTCCTTGCTGGATCAAGAAGGAGGAGACGTGGCTGTTCCGTACGTGTGTTGAACGCGGAGGTGCCGTCCGTTCGGCGCAGGTCATCGGTGATTTGGATCACGTCGAGTACGACTACATCATCACCTTGCAAGCTTCCGCACGCGATCTACAAGTGGTATGTAGATGCAGACTCTCTCCCTAGACTCGTTGCTTAGATGAACTCATAGATGGATCTTGGTGAAACCGTAGGAAAAATTTTAATTTTCTGCAACGTTCCCCAACAACTTAGTATGTAGGTATTCTACTTCTGGGTTTCTGAACCCGAGATTCACCCTACTTACTTCATGTTGATAGTGCTTGCTCGTTCCTTTAGGTTATTAGTAACCTTTGCATTAGTCCTCGAGGTCCGTGGTATTTCCTTCTTCCAAATACCATGAACCATTAAGGCAGAAGTTATTTGAACCAAAAGATCACAATGAGAGTACTCTTGAGGAGTTCTCCATTCATAATCGTGACTCTACCAGTCCTACCTCTCTGCATGGATTATCCGGAAGAAACATGTTGAACTTGGTTCGACATACTAACCTATGCATCCACAGCTCAGAAAAACATATGTTCCTTTGAGTTGACCCTCTTTAGTTGTTTTCTGACCTCCATCTATCAATTGATAGTCAAGAGTATGCATGCCTTCGTTCATCGATGCCTATTATTCTTGCGGTCCATCAAGCCATTCTATTCTAGAATGACTAGGAGAAACAAACTCCAGTACCTCATCCATTCCTAGGATTGGGTCAAAGAAGTTGTATCCCGCAGATCAAAATGCCAATCCAGCTTTGTTCTGTTCTACCTCGGAGTATTACCCCCTTTATGTCAGAATTGTCATGAGAACTGCACCAACTCTCATGAACTCTTGACGTAGTGATACTTCTCACCATCATCATTCATTCCTTGGTCCTCGTGTTGTTGTAACTGGAATGCCGACAAGTGAGTCGTGGTGTGTGAAATCAATACTGCTAGCAACTCCGTTGCCTGGTAGTTAAATGGACGATAACCTCAATCTTAGCGTGTTGATTATTGAATCGTCACCCTAAGGTTGATTGTCCTACCTAGTCCCTATTTCCGGTGCACTCTTCGGTCGTTGAGTTTGGATTTTTTCAATCCCTCGCTCATTTAATCATATATCATATTGTCTTGCCTTGAAAAGCAAAATTGTCCTCGAGCTTAGTGACATACCGGTGGTTCGTGATTTTCGGAATATCTTCTCGGAAGTATCACCAGGTCGTCACCTGACCGCTATGTTGAGTTCGTGATCAAGTTGGTTTATTCCTGTAAACCACCCTTTCTCCAAGAATCCATGTTGGATACCCCTGAGCTAGTTGGTTAAGCCAAACAACAACTTGGAGAGTTGGAAGATAAAAGATTGCTTGGCTTAGCTCATTTTAAGGGATATCTTTTTGTGTGTGTTGAAGAAAGATGATATCTTCATCAATTGATCCTTGAGACCAGTTGCTGGAGCTATTGTCTTGCCAAAAACTTTGATTTGAGTGTGGGCTATTCTCAAATCAAATCAAAACCAACGATGTTCGTAATGTTGTCTTACTCGTGGATTTTCCTCGAGCATACACCATTATGTCTTTTGGGTCTGACCAATACTATCACCTTGTTCACATAGTTATGGAATTCCAGCTCCATGGGAATCTGGATGAATTGCTGTTGAGCCCATCGACAACATCCTTATCTTCTCCATAATCTTGTTGAACATTAAGCTAGTATTGGAAACTTTTGAAAGCATTTCTTCATGCTAGCTCATGAAGCATATGTTCGGATGAAAGAAGTGACTCTCTCTAACTCATGTGCATTTGATGCAAGTTGCCGCCGTGGGTTCAAGAAAGTTAGTTTTGCTTCCTCTAGAATCGTCCCAAGTTAGTCACGCATGTGCGAAGTACTCAATGGTTTGATAGGTTGGCCGCCTCCATTCTATATGTGATTCCTAGCACACCAAGCCACTGATTGACTTGTTCAAGGAGAAGAAGCTCCTTCTTAAGAGTATACCTTATGTAAGGACTTTGATATCCTCGATGATGGTTCCCCACCTGAACTCGTTAGTGTTTTATTATAAGACTACTATGTGGTCATGCTTGTCTGAGACAGCGTGTTCACATATGTGTATCAGAACCAGCTCATGTTTTGGAGCTTGCTATCGTAGTTCATTTCCTGAGAATCTCGCAACGTCATCTCGTCGATTTGTGTTGCAAACTTTCATTTTTCCCTCCAGACTTGATGAGTCTGGAATACTCTGACGCCAACCAGATCTGAATCTCAGGCAGATATGATGGATGGAACATCTCCCAAGAACTATAATATTGGTCTCTCGATAACCGGTAAGGAGAATGTCGTGGCCAACACACCCAGCTAGAAGATCTATTATTGTAGTATCTTGGTTGAGGAAGTTGGCCATCTCCCCATAAGGATTTTGAAGGATTTACTCCCTAGTTGTCCCTTATGGATTTTTGTGTTTCCGAAGTCCGACCTTTACTTGATGTTCTAGATAGTAGACCATTTCAATGAATGGGATACACTAGTACATCAGGGAGAACATTAGAAGCGGAGTGCTAAATGTCTCTCGGTCGATCATCCAGATTTCGTCCCCTTGGCCTCGCTAAGGTGAAATATGAGAAAGTGTTATCTTCCTTTGCATCTGCATCATCCATCGCTATTCATCATGGTAGTATGTTGTGTTGTCAGCACCCTTGACATGGATGTTGGTAAAACCTTGATGATTATGGAAATGTTCAAGTTCTTGAGAGCACTCACAAGCGCTAGGTGTTATCATCGGCACTAACTGGGATTGCTCTCAATTTCCTCGGTTAGGCTATAAATTTTCAACAGTGGACCCACCCTCTATTGTTGAGCCTCTCCCCAGCTACTAAAATCACCCCTTGTGTTGTTTTCAACAAGGTAGTCCACATCGTCTATTCTAGTCCGAGTATGCCATTCTACCGAACCCCTCTAAACAATCGCTCGAGAATTGCCTTAGGCTGGTATAAAGAGTTTCAATGATCTCTAAATCAAAGTTAATTCTTCTTGCCACTTAAGGGGATACTTCTAAGAGTCACCTTCCCTAAGGTGTCTCGTTGTGGTATCATGGCAACTATTTTCCCCGCTACTTTGAAACCCTCATCAATTGTTTCTTCCGTCCTTCATGATGTGTGTTTTGCCTCTCAGCTCAAGAGATGTTCTACATCTAATTTCGTGAGTTGATCTTGTGATTATTAAGATGATCCATCCTTGTAGAGTGTCTCTATCCTCATGTTGGATGAAGATCTCAAAAGCAAAGACGTCAAGATCAATTGGAGCACTGAATCAGCATCCTCGAGAAGGACAATTGGATCATGAAGTTTGAGCTGGCTTAGTGTCCCCTTTGTCTTCTTACCTCACGTCTTGAATCTCGGGATGAGATTCTTGTTTAGTGGGGGTGAGCTGTCACAACCCCAGATCAGCCCTTGCTTGATTTTGCTTGCTCATCATGTCATCATGTTTACGATTTAAATAAACTTGAAATGGGGATTGCCTAAACCCTAGCATTAAAGGAATTCACTAGGTTCAACCAAAATATTTCTAGTAAATCCAAATGGCTTTCAAAAATGTTCATCATTCTTGGAAATGCTGGAAACAGTAACCAGAGGTGATGCACATTTTTCCATGACATATTTGGGCTCTGGATTAAGTCATACTCTATTTGCATTTGGGCATTTAAATGCTATTAAATATTTTAAATGCTCAAATAATCATAAACTAAAATGTTTACTATTGGATATATTCTAAACAGTAGCCATGATTAGTTTCATGATTTTTGCAAACGTCCTGGTATTTTTAATAAATCCCAGAAGTTACAGAGAAATAGAAAAACATTCACAAAAAAGAAAGAGAGAGAGAGAGACTTACTGGCTTACCTACGCAGCCACCTGGCGGCCCAAATGGCCGGCCCAGCCCACTGGCCTGGCACTGTTGGCCAGCTCACCAGGAGCCCCACCGTCTTCAACCTCTGCCAGTAGGCAGAGGTGTGTCGACGCGCGCGTGCCCGAGGCCTCCACCTCCTGCTTGCTTGCCGCCTCTCCCCGACGCGCCTGGAGGCGCCACGCAGCCCCCCTGGTCCCTCTCGCTCACTCCCTCGAGCTCATCCCCCTCCTTTGTTCTCTCTACCGCACGCATCTGAAAGCGACCGCCGCCGCCGTTCGCCACCACCGCGGCCACCGCCTCCCCCTCGCCTCTCCGACGCGCCCCCGAGCTCCGCCGTGACGTCCCCGTACTTACCACCAAGCCACAAGACGCCGGATGCCCTGGAGCGCCGTCATAGATGCCATCTTCGTCCTCTGCACCGACGGCCGCCGTCGACCGATTCGTCATCACCAGGCCGTCCCCGAGCTCTCTGAGATCACCGACGACCCCGCCGTGAGCTCCTCTACCTAACCCCTCTCTCCCCGCCGTTGTTCTCCTCCTCTAGCCCCGTGGTCCGCCGGAGCCGAAAGCTCACCGCCGCCGTGGTTCCTCGCCGCCGTGGCCAGGGCCACCGCAGCCTGCGCCTGAGCATGTCACCGTGCTCAGTGCACCCCCAGGAGTCCATAGCACCCCTCCGCACCCCCTTTCGTGCTCCCTAACGCCAAACCCGCAGGTGCCCGAACTCCGGCCACCGTGGAAATGCTCGCCGCCGTCAATTCCGGCCATACCAGATGCTGACGCCACCACCACTAGATGCGCGTGAGCTCCAGCAAGCCGTAGCAGCAAACTGCGCTCAAAACGGAGCCCCATAGCGAAATCTCGAGCCACCCCAGTGCGTCCCCGCCGCGTTTTTGGTCGTCGCCGGCGACATTCCGGTGAGCTGACGTGGCACAGTCATTAGTGGCTAATGACGCCACTAATTAACCCCCTGACCCACTTACACATGGGCCCCACCCGTTTAATTAACCAGCTAATGAAATTAGTTAGAACTAACCCAACCCGACTGGACCCACGCGTCAGCTTTGACTTTGCTGACATGGCCGTTGACCGGTCCCACCTGTCAGTGAGCTAAACAGCCCTGTGTCACTGACGTGTGGCCCCCACACGTCAGGTTTGACCTAGACCGTCCCCGTTGACTGCTGACGTCACCCTGATGCACTGCTGACGTAATAAAACATTTACTGGATTTATTCTTATATAGGAAATTCCAGAAAATGCCCTAAACTTCTAAAAAATCATAGAAATTAATCTGTAACTCCAAATGAAATAAGTTATATATGTAAAATGATCAGAAAAATCCAATCTATCCATCTGCACTGGTTTCATGCATGTTAGAACACATTAACCTTGCTGTTTAGGTGAAACAAGTTAATGCACCTTTATGACTTCATATAATGGGTTTGCATTTGAATCTTTGGTTCAAATGGACTCATCCCAATCTGTTCTAGCTTGCATTAGCCCAAAACACATTCATATTGCCAGGTCATAGCATGCATCATATTGTGCATTGCATTGATTGTGTTTCTTCTCTATTTGCCGGTGTTGTTCCCCCTCGGTAGACGTTGTACCGACGTTGTGATCGTTGACACTGATGAAGACTCAATGCTATCTTCAGAAGGGCCAGGCAAGCAAAACCCCCTTGTTCATTCCGATACAATCCTACTCTCTCGCCCTGCTCTCTTTTACTTCATTAGGACAACAATGATTCATCTGTTACTTGCTGCGGTAGTTGAACCCCTTTATCCTCTGCATGACCTGTCATGGCCACAGTAAATAGATGAAACCCACTAGCATGAGTAGGAGTTGTTTGAGCCCTGATGTGCCTACTCATTCATGCTTGTTTGTCATGCCTGCTATTGCTTAGAGTTGTGTCAGGTCTGATTCATCTGGGATGAATCAGAGGTGTGTGAACACGTCCTACTGTGTGTGAGCTAAGTGTGTGAACACGATTTGGTAAAGGTATCGGTGAGAGGCCATGTAGGAGTACATGGTGGGTTGTCTCATTGAAGCCGTCCTCAGGAACTGAGTTTTGTGTTTGTGATCCATGATTCAGCTACTACCATACATTGGGCCCTGAAATATGACCCCGCTCGACTTCTTATTCACCCTTGTCCTCTGTCCAGGAGTTGCAAGTAGTTTCTGGTGTTTGTAGTATGCTGGAGGCCGTGCGCAGCACTGACCGAAGGGGTGGGCTGTGATGCGGTAGGCACGTGGCCGGGTAAACCGGGCGCCCGTTTGGTGTCTCGGAACCCTGTACACATCGTTTGGGGCTGTGAGCGAAACTCCGGCTGGATCTCCTCATGGATGGAACCCGAATAGGCGATAAACCTGGACTAGAGACTTGAGTGTTTAGGTAGGTCGTGGTCTACACCCACGTCGGCTTTCGCTGGAAGTCTGCCGAGCACATGTCGTGTGCAGACGCTAAGTGGTGGAAACATGTATGAAGAAGTACACCCCTGCAGGGTTAATATGATCTATTCGAATAGCCGTATCCGCGGTAAAGGACTTCTGGGTTGCCTATAACAGTTCATAGACAAGTGAAAGTGGATACTCTAAAATACGCAAGATAAGCGTGAGTGCTATGGATGGCGTTCTCGTAGGGAGACGGGAGCGGATCCATAGTGGTGTATTGATATGGTGAATATGTGGACTCGTGTGCGCCACCTCAAAAGATTTACTTGCAGTCGTAGTTCAGGATAGCCACCGAGTCAAAGCTGGCTTGCTGCAGTTAAACTCCACCACCCCCTTTGTTGATAATGATGCATATGTAGTTAGTTCTGATGTAAGTCTTGCTGGGTACATTTGTACTCACGTTTGCCTATTTTATGTTTTTGTAGAGAGACTTCACTCTCGCTAGTAGTTCCACGTGGACTTCGACGTTTAGCTTGTTACCTCAGCTACGATCTTGTGCCCTCGACAGAATCTGGTAGATAGTCAGGCTTCTCAGCCTTTTTTCTTTTGTAGATGTCTGTACTCAGACATGTTTGAGCTTCCGCTTGTGCTTGACTTGTATGCTCTGAATGTTGGGTCGCGAGACCCATGTTTGTAATACCTCGCTCCTTGGAGCCTATTGAATAAAATACTTGAGTCGTAGAGTCATGTTGTGATGCCATGTTGTATTTGCACATATCGAGCATATTGTGTGTATGTTATTGAAATGCTTGGTATGTGTGGGATCTGACTATCTAGTTGTTTATCCTTAGTAGCCCCTCTTACCGGGAAATGTCTCCTAGTGTTTCACTGAGCCATGGTAGCTTGCTAATGCTCTGGAACACTTAGGCTGGCCGGCATGTGTCCTTCTTCGTTCCTGTGTCTGTCCCTTCGGGGAAATGTCACGCGATGAATACCGGAGTCCTGTTAGCCTGCTACAGCCCGGTTCATTGGAGTCCTGCTAGCCCAGTGCTACAGCCTGGATTCACTCGCTGATGACCGACACATTCGATGCTGGGTCATGGATGCCTGTCCCTGTAAGTTTGTGCCACTTTGGGTTTTACGACTAGCCATGTCAGCCCGGGCTCCTTATCATATGGATGCTAGCGACACTATCATATACGTGTGCCAAAAGGCGCAAACGGTCCCAGGCAAAGGTAAGGCGACACCCGTGGGAATACCGTGCGTGAGGCCGCAAAGTGATATGAGGTGTTATATGCTAGATTGATGTGGCATTGAGTCGGGGTCCTGACATTCCTGCTTATTGCAGCACGTCCACACTCCGCGTGTCGCCCCTCAATCATCTTCGGCTTCACATTGAAGGTCTTGAGCCATAAGCCGAAGTGCGGGGTGGTGTGGAGGAAGGCTTCGCACACGATGATGAACGACGAGATGTGAAGGATGGAGTCTAGAGCTAGATCATGAAAATCTAACCTGTAATAGAACATGAGCCCTCTCACAAAGGGATCAAGGGTGAAGCCTAAGCTGCGGAGGAAGTGGGAAACAAATACGACGCTCTCGTTGGGCTCAGGAGTAGGGATGACCTGCCCTGGAGCAGGAAGCCCGTTCTTGATGTCGGCGGTCAGATATCTGACCTCCCTAAGCTTCGCAATGTCCTCCTTTATGACAGAGGAGGCCATCCACCGGCCTTGAAGGTTGGATCCGGACATGATTGAAGATCTGAAGTGCCTAAGCTTGGGCTTCTGGTGTTGGAACTCGAGATGCGGAAAGGCGCAAGCGTGGTAGGAAAGAGGGATAGGCCTCGGCCCCTCTATAAAGGGGGTGATTATCAAGCGTCCTCAGCGTAACCGCTTGGGACTTGCCTAAAAACACGGAGTCATGCCAACAGGCGTCATGGGGTTGCCCGCGCCCGTATTAATGGAGGATCCCTAAATAAGGGGAACACGATCTCTGCTTTGACAAGGCGTGCCAATAAAACCACCTCACAACGCGTGTCGAGGAAGGCCGAGAAAAACTGGTTCGTATTGAGCCAGGCCACGGCATAAGGGCACACCGTGAAAAAACTGTCAGCAGATCAGATTTGTAAAGTGTTATGCTCTCTACGGTGGTGTGCGGAAATTATTTCATAGAGCCGGACACAATCCTTAATCTGCTTTGGAGTATTCGGAGATGGAACCTGCCTTGGAATGCCGAAGACAAACTGCACGCCGAACTCATTGTCATTGAAACCTGGTTCAGGGGCTACTGAGGGAGTCCTGGATTAGGGGGTATCCGGACAGCCGGACTATATACTTTGGCCGGACTGTTGGACTGTGAAGATACAAGATTCAAGACTTCGTCCCGTGTCCGTATGGGACTCTCCTTTGCGTGGAAGACAATCTTGGCGATCCGGATGTTAGATCTCCTTCTTTGTAACCGACTCTGTGTAAACCCCAGCCCTCTTCGGTGTCTATATAAAACGGAGGGTTTAGTCTGTAGAGGGACAATCATAATCATCATAGGCTAGCTTCTAGGGTTTAGCCTCTATGATCTCATGGTAGATCTACTCTTGTAATACTCATATCATCAAGATCAATCAAGCAGGAAGTAGGGTTTTACCTCCATCGAGAGGGCCCGAACCTGGGTAAAACATCGTGTCCCCTGCCTCTTGTTACCATTAGCCTTAGACGCACAGTTCGGGACCCCCTACTCGAGATCCGCCGGTTTTGACACCGACAGCCGCATCATCCAACAATACCGCCGAACCAAAGTATGACATGCCGGTAAGCAATATGACTTGTATCGCCCACAACTCACTTGTGTTCTACTCGTGCATATAACATCTACGCATAAAACCAGGCTCGGATGCCACTGTTGGGGAACGTAGTAATTTCAAAAAATTTCCTACGCACACGCAAGATTATGATGATGCATAGCAACGAGAGGGGAGAGTGTTGTCCACATACCCTCGTAGACCGAAAGCAGAAGCGTTAGCACAACGCGGTTGATGTAGTCGTACATCTTCACGATCCGACTGATCCAAGTACCAAACGTACGACACCTCCGAGTTCAGCACACGTTCAGCTCAATGACGTCTCACGAACTCCGATCGAGCAGAGCTTCACGGGAGAGTTCCGTCAGCATGATAGCGTGGTGATGGTGATGATGATGCTACCAACGCAGGGCTTCGCCTAAGCACCGCTACGATATTACCGAGGTGGAATATGGTGGAGGGGGGCACCGCATACGATGGGAGAGATCAACATATCAACTTGTGTGTCTAGAGGTGCCCCTGCCCCCGTATATAAAGGAGTGGAGGAGGGGGAGGGCCGGCCCTCTCTAGGCGCGCCCAAGGGGGGAGTCCTACTCCTGGTGGGAGTAGGATTTCCCCTTCCCAAGTTGGAGTAGGAGAGGGAAGGGAAGGAGGAGTAGGAGAGAAGGAAAGGGGGCCGCACCCCCCAAACCTATTCCTATTCGGCCTCCTTCCCAAAGGGGGGCACACCAGCCCCTTGTGGGTTGGTGTGCTTCCTCCTTATGGCCCATAAGGCTCATAACTTCTCCCTGGCAAATTCCCGTAACTCTCCGGTACTCCGATAATTACCCGAATCACCCGGAACCTTTCCCGATATCCAAATATAGTTGTACAATATATCGATCTTTACGTCTTGACAATTTTGAGACTCCTCGTCATGTCCCTGATCTCATCCGAGACTCTGAACTACCTTCGGTACATCAAAACATAACTCAATATAAATCGTCACCGAACGTTAAGAGTGCGGACCCTACGGGTTCGAGAACTATGTAGACATGACCGAGACACGTCTCCGGTCAATAACCAATAGCGGAACCTGGATGCTCATATTGGCTCCTACATATTCTACGAAGATCTTTATCGGTCAAACCGCATAACAACATATGTTGTTCCCTTTGTCATCGGTATCTTACTTGCCCGAGATTCAATCGTCGGTATCTCAATACCAAGTTCAATCTTGTTACCGGCAAGTCTCTTTACTCATTATGTAATGCATCATCCCGCAACTAACTCATTAGCTACACTGCTTGCAAGGCTTATAGTGATGTGCATTACCGAGAGGGCCCAGAGATACCTCTCCGACAATCGTAGTGACAAATCCTAATCTCAAAATACGCCAACTCAACATGTACCTTCGGAGACACCTGTAGAGCTCCTTTATAATCACCCAGTTACATTGTGACGTTTGGTAGCACACAAAGTGTTCCTCCGGTAAACGGGAGTTGCATAATCTCATAGTCATAGGAACATGTATAAGTCATGAAGAAAGCAATAGCAACATACTAAACGATCAAGTGCTAAGCTAACGGAATGGGTCAAGTCAATCACATCATTCTCCTAATGATGTGATCCTGTTAATCGAATGACAACTCATGTCTATGGTTAGGAAACTTAACCATCTTTGATTAACGAGCTAGTCAAGTAGAGGCATACTGGTGACACTATGTTTGTCTATGTATTCACACATTTATTATGTTTACGGTTAATACAATTCTAGCATGAATAATAAACATTTATCATGAAATAAGGAAATAAATAATAACTTTATTATTGCCTCTAGGGCATATTTCCTTCAGTTCTGTCAATTGTTCCACAGTAATTTGTTTACCCACCGTATGCTATCTGATACGTCTCCAACATATCTATAATTTTTGATTGTTTCGTGCTGTTATATTATCATTCTTGGATGTTTTATAATAATTTTATATGAACTTCATATCATTTTTGGGACTAAACTATTGACATAGTGCCCAATGCTAGTTGCTGTTTTTTGCTTGTTTTCTACTTTGCAGAAAGTCAATACCAAACAGATTTCAAACGCAACGAAACTTTTTGGAGATTTTTTCTGGACCAGAAGACACAAGTTCGGCCAAGGAAGTACCAAAGGGGGGCTCCGAGGGGAGCACAACCCGCCCTCAGGCGCGCTCTGGTGGGTTGTGCCCAACTCATCCACCTCCCGCACCGCCTCTTTGCTCTATAAATACCCCAATATTCCAAAAACCCTAGGGGAGTCGACAAAACACAATTCCACCCGCCGCAAGTTCCAGTAACTACAGACCCAATTGAGACACCATCACAGAGGGGTTCATCACACTACAAAAAATACACTTCCATGATGATACGTGTTTGTCACAGTAGGTCACGTTTTCTGTCATGCATGTACATCCATGACGATTTTATGACAGAATCAAGATAGTCATACCTGTGCTATCGTAGAAGTGTTCCATGACTTTACCAAAATTATCATCACGAAAGTGTCCACTTCCATGACGATAAATCGCACGTCATAGAATTGCTTTCGTCAAGGGTAACCAACACGTGGCATGCACTATAATGGGTCGCCGTTAAGCTATCGGGTTCCGGTTTGGATCCGATAACCCGTTAACAGCCCGGACCAATGGGGATTTTCCACGTATAAAATTCTGAATGGCCAGAGGAACCACGTGTCGGCTCACCGTTGGGACAGATGTCATCCACTCATTGGACCGAAGGCGCCTATGATACGTCGACACGTGGCACGACCCAACAAAGGCCCATTCTGGTGAAAAGGCCGGCGCGTTTGACTTGGTCAAAAGGTAGATGGACGGCCCATGGAAAGCCTATTAATGGCCTATTCGCATATAGCCCATTTACAGCCCGCTAAGTCACGACACGTTGCGGCCTATCCGGATTAGGCCCAGTAGCGTCATTTAGGCCGTCCAATATGATTCCAGGCTATTGTAACTTCCGGCCCATTTATGGCCCATGACGTATTTTGACCCGTATGAGGCCCTTTGTAACTCTTGGCCCATTAACGGTCCATGGTGAAACTGGCCCGTAATGAACAGTGTATCGCTTTATACCCATTAACGGCCCATTATTTCATTGGCCGTATCTCTAACCCTTGTTAACTTTCGGCCTTCTAAGGGCCCATTTATTCTTGGGATCATTTCCAGAATTCGATTACTTACTGTCCGTTACTGGCTTGTTCCGCTTGTGGGCCAAATTCAGCCCGTGGTTACAGTCGGCTTGTTTGTGGCCCGTTAACCCGTTGGGCTGTTTTTATAGCGTCATCAAATACTGCCTATTAACGACCCGTTATGGTCGGGCCATAAAACAGACGATTTCCACTCTAGCCCGTTTACGGCCCATTTTGTGGACCGTTATTGGTCCATGAATAGTACGACCCATGTTTGGTGAAACGATTATATGACCTGTAGAAGGCCCATAGATTAGACGACCCATAGAAGGCACATGGATCCTACGGCCTGTAGAAGGCCCATGGATCATACGGCCCGTACAAGGCCCATGGATCGTACAACCCGTGGAGGGCCATGGTCACTACAGCAGGCAGTAGGACCGTGGTTACAACACTCTGTGCGTTTCCATGGTTGTTGTGGCCTAGTTATAAAAATACGTTATTGTGGCCACTAGAAAAACATGGAAAAAGAACTTTGTGACTACAAGCAAACAACTAAACAAGACAATAAGGAAATAAATAAGCAAGAAACTAACGCTAGGCTATTACGGTTATTACACATATTACATCCACTAGGCATCAAAGTTCGCCACCAGTGCAAACATAGGGAACAAAGCAACATATTACATACACTGGCTGTCTAAATTGGCCACCAGTGCAAATAAACGTGACAGCAAAACAAGTCCTTAACTGAAACAACTTCAGAAGAGCTCAAGAAACATTATCCTGGGTATCCACCATGCTGGTAATAAGCTTAGCAAGCTCATTAGCTTTGTCCTGTTTGGCGCTAAAATCCTCCAACGATTGCTGTTGCACCAAAAAGTGTGCATCTGAATGCTCCAGGGACTTCTGCAGTCCTTTGGCTTCTTGTCATAGCACATCTGATCGATGTCTTTCAGCTTGTAGTTGAGACCCAAGAAACCAAAATGATTCAGACAATGAGTTTGAATAGCTTGTGCCAGTGGTAGTGGCCAGTAACCCAAACAATAAACCAAGACAGGACTTTTGGGTTGTCTCACTGTCTTCAAGATAGTTTTCCTTAGCTGCTTTATCAGCTTTGCTGGAGACCAATAAGGATGTCTCATGATCCTGAACCTTATTTGCATTACTTCCTTTAACATTGCTTAATAAGGCACTCTTCCCCAATATTCTATCAACATTCTAAAATAAGAAACAAGCAGACACATAACAGGTTTAGCATGTACTAGTATATGAAACTCATTTCGGTGAACCAGTTCATTAGTAAGGTGGACAGGATTAAACTACCAAGTCTTCTATTGCCAAGTAGTACATAATAAAAGCATCGAACATATATCTATGTCCTATGGTCACTGCATTGTCTTGCCAAATCAAAATAGAGACATGGTTCAAATCATATCAGTTCAAGACAAAGCAGCACTGAAAGAATACAAAGCGTGGGAAACTACACGGCACAACAAGATTTCAGATGGGTACCACGGGTCTACATGTACAACACGATTGGCTCTATTGTGATGCTAGTAATGTGCATGATATGAGAAGTCAACTGTACACACAATTGAAATTAAAATCAATAGAGCTATTTATAAGAGCAAACCTGTTAAAGAAACATGCGTAAACATACCTGTTGTGCCATTGGAGTTTCGATTGGATCCTTCAATTTAAAATAAGTTTGTATGAGTAAATACAGTGATACAATAGCAAAGCAGTATGCACGATAGCAATGGAATCTTAAATGAAAACAGTTGTTCTTCAGGTTTAAGCACTTGTTCTACATGAACAGAGTACAGTAAGACGCAAGAATATAATACTTAAAAATAAAAAATGAGCTCATAGACCTTACCACATTATTGGTTTAGGACCAATACAGAACAAGGCGTTCCTAGTCATCGTCCAGTAAATGTGTCTCAGGAGAACGTAAGGGAATTTGATGAGTTTCTTTGCTAGTGAAGTACGTTTTCTTTAGGTAATTCTGATACTGCCACCAAGCATTCTTGATGATAGCAGAGGTATTAGTACAGGTTACCTCATCCTGAGTTTTCCAAATCGGTCCTTCTTTATAAAGAAAAATGGGAAAATTTGCTATATTAAAACCATCATGGAGGTAGAATGTATGGGACAAAGCAAAGTAATTGCCATGAATAACATTACTTATACATAACTCCTGGATAAACACCTACAACTGGAATTTTCCTTCATCTTCAGTATAATACTTCCATGATGGGAAGATACACACATAGGATTTAACAACATCAAATGCGATAGATACTAAACTATGAATGGCTGGTTGTGCTTCCTCCACAGGAATAGGTGTACTAACTGGTGGAGTTGTGGTTCGTCGTGGTAGTACTGGCGCTTTGGGCACTGGAGCTACCTTACTAACTGCTCTTGTTTGGGAGCTCTGTGGTGGAGATGGTAATGTGTCAATAGGAACTGGGTTACTATCTGCTGGGGTTGGGGTTAGATTGGGTGAAGCTGGTTCTCTGTCCATCGCAGTAGGGGTACAATCTGTGAGAGTCTGGGGTATGTGTGGTAGGGCTGGTTCTCGTGCATGTACAACCGGGGTGCTATCTCCACCAAAAGATAGCACTGTTTTATTTGAAGACCGTGTTTTTACTCCGCTAGATACTGCCATCACCCGCTCCAGTTCGGCTGATAAACAGAAAACATAGTTGAATATACATGCATTGTATGAGAGACAGATGCAATAGACAGTGTGGAGAAAAGAGGGCATGAAATAGTTGACATGTATATTGTTTAACTAAAAAGGATATCATGACATGATTTCACATATATGATGTATACTGGCTATGATACCCCCACTACGGCCACCCTAAGGCTGGTCGTAATGGGGGTATCATAAGCAGTATCATGCATGCCAACTACTAGACTTTTTGGATGTAGTGGCACACAGTTCAATGAGGAAAGAGAGGGTGTGGTATACCCGTATCATATTAAATGGTGTACTACTTTGTGTCATGCATGACAATTAATAAGGCAACCTAAGATACTAATTTATGATACTATGCGCGCATTACGGAGGTAGTATCATATACTGTAGTATCATATGCATGATACTAGTATATGATAAGGCTGGTTATAAGGCCCCTCCCAATGCTCCACCTTGTACAGGTGCTAAGGCTGCCATGTAGGCAAAAAAACTGATGTGGCAAGGTAATTAAGAGGAGAGAGATGAGTGTGGTGACCCCAGGAAGAAACATTGCCAAGCACGAGGACCTAGGGAAAACACTTAAATAGAAGAATCCCACCAATGCATGAAGAACTTTAGTTGCAAAATCATTAAATGGAGGATACTTAGGACCAACAAGTTAAGCACCTATGCATTGGGGTCTTTAGTTGCTAAAGTATTTAATATGCTTAGCACCTCATGTAAGCACCAATGCATTGGAAGCAGCCTAATGGGGAGTATCATATACTAGTATCATGCATGTGATACTAGTATATGATACTACCTCTGTAATGCACGCATAGTATCATAAGTTAGTATCATGTAGTATTTTATTTATTGTCATGCATGACACATAGTAGCATAGCATTTATTATGATATGGTATCATGATATGATACTTAACCCTCCCTTTCTTCATTTAATTCTATGACATCTCATCAAAATTGCCTAGTTGGCATGCATGATACTAGCCATGATACTCCCATTACGATCAGCCTAGCAATACAAATCATTTGTGCATCGCTTTGCGAGTTTTCATCCATTTGTTTGAGAAGCGGGGAGAAGTTTCAAACATTTCGGCCGTGAGGTGCGGCCATTGGCGTAGGCCTAGTTGGTATTTTAATCACAGAAAATTTAGATGGAGTCCGAACATCATCAAAATCGATGTGTGCCCATGGCGTGCTCTCACGACCCCGTGGAAAACATGGTAAAGTTTGGCAGCAGTTTTGATGATCGCTCCATCCAAACTGGAGCATCTCACATGAAGGATCATGGTTCCAAAAGGAGACGTGTCAATTCAAACTCCAGTGGTCGGTGACTTCATCGTTTGGCCTCATAAAAAATTCCACGGTACGCAATCACCATTATACAAAGGGTTTGATTTTGTAGTGCATTTCAGGTATCGTTAGCTATTTAAGACATTTTTTTAGTTTAACGTGCATTTTGTGCATAAAAATAAAATTACAACCGGAATTGCATGTGTTGTCGAAAGGGATGAGGATCCCCGTTCGATCTGGAAGCATCCAATGGTGCAGATATACGATCCGTGGGGTGGGTTCTGGCCAAACAAAAAGCACGACACAGATCGCGGGCGGGGTTTGGTCGGCACACGACTTTCATCAATGAACCATGTGCTATTCACAAACCAGATTGCATACTTTTGTTCACACATACTGTAGTGAGATCAATTGAGTGTGCTACCTCTATGATATAATGATAATAATAATAACAAAAAATAGTTCATATTCATTGCCTGAGCTGACTGCATATTAAGGTCAACATGTTAACGGTTCTTACATCAACAGTAAACCGGGCATAACTCACAAATTCAGTACACGCGACAGTTCTAAATTGATCGAATGAAGTTGCATGGTAGGCATAAAGACTAGTCTTACGGCTTAATTCCCATGTACATGGGGGAACTGGGAACATTACATTGACCCCGAATGAACTTGGGTTTTCTAATGATTTTATGCTGCTCTGTTACACGGGTGCGTGATCCCTTGGCTGGCAACTCAGCAAATTCATCATACTCATCCTCATCGGCAACATCCTCGACACCCAGTGCCCTCCTCTTCCCATGCATCACTACATGGCAGTTCTTATGCAAGGGGTCTTCCACAAAGAAAATGTGGGTAGCATCGCTGGCAAGAATGAATGGGTCCGCGTGATATGCCATCTTTGTCCTGTTAACACAGGTCTTCCTACAATCATCAACCCTTACATGACCAAGAGGGATCCATGCGCACCTAAATAATGTCACCTTAACTTTCACATAGTCAAGCTCCCAAATCTCTTTGATGGTTCCATAGTATACCCTTTTATCAGCTTCATCTACAGTCATGCGTTCTATCAGAACAATACTATTCTGATATGAGGTCTTCTGATCGCGTTCCTCAAAGTAGAACATGTATCCATTTATGTCATATGCTTGGTATGTCAGCACCGTAGGTGATCGCTTTTGTGCCAACCATGTAGCAATGTCATTGATGGATCCTTGTGCCAAATGATTCTTCAGCCATTCGGCGTAGTTCTTAGTGTGCTCCTTCATCTCCACATCTGATGAAGGCACCATTGGTAAGAAGCTTTGACATATCTCCGCCAAGTGTTCTTCCGCATAAGCGCTGAGAACCGGGTTGTTAAGCAGCACCGTCAAATGGGCTTTCTCTGCCAATACTCTGGGTGCAGCCATTTCCGTGCCAGCAAGAACCGGCTTACCTTTCAGCCTTCCCTCGTAGCGAGAGAGGGGCAAACCTATAGGTATTTGTTTCATGTATTCGATGCAAAACTCAACCACCTCCTCCACGGTATAACCTTGTAGAATCTTGCCTCTGGATGGTTTCAGTTCCGACAAAAGCGCTTTAGTATTCGCATGAACCGGTCGAAGGGATACATGTTGCGAAGAAACACATGACCACTATACTTTATCTCGTTGACAAGGTGCACAGTGAGATGGACCATGACATCAAAAAATGATGTTGGAAAAAACATCTCCAGGTTGGACAATATTCTTCCAATATCATCTTGCATATGATCCAACTCTTAAGGATCTGCAATTTTCTACCATAGTTGGTTGAAGAAATCTCAGAGATCAATGAGTGTGTTTCTTATATCTTTGTTCATCAGATTCCTGATGGCCACCAGGAGGATTTGTCACTAAAAAAATACACTTCCGTGATGATACGTGTTTGTCACAGTAGGTCATGTTTTCTGTCATGCATGTACATCCATGACGATTTTATGACAGAATCAAGATAGTCATACCTATGATGTCATAGAAGTGTTCCATGACATTACCAAAATTATCATCATGGAAGAGTCCACTTCCATGACGATAAATTGCATGCCACAGAAGTGCTTTCGTTAAGGGTGACCGACACGTGGCATCCACCATAATGGAACGTCGTTAAGCTATCGGGTCCGGTTTTGGATCCGATAACCTGTTAACAACCCGGACCAATGGGGATTTTCCACGTGTAAAATTTGGCTGGAGGAAACACGTGTTGCCTCACCATTGGGACAGATGTCATCCACTCATTGGACAGGAGGCGCCTATGATAGGTCGGCACGGCCCAACAGTGGCCCATTCTGATGAAAAAGGCTGGCCCAATAAAAATTAGCAGGCCGACCCATATAAGGCCTACTCTTGTCAGGTCCATTTAAGCCCATGACCCATACGAGATGTGCCAATTCGGCCCGTCAACGGCCCGTTAAAGATTTGACACCATTGCAGCCCATCATTAGTTCGAGCCCGTTAACAACCCGCTATATATTTGGGCTCAATATTGGCTCGATGTGATTTCGGCCTGTTAATGGCCCATTCAAGGGATGTGCCAATTTTCAGGATGTACATCTTTCGGCCTTTTAGCGACCCATTTAAGTGTTGGGATAATTTCTGGCCTGGTGTGTCTTTCAGCCTGTTGACGGCCCATAAATCAGTTGGGCCATTTGTAGTCAGACCTGAGTTTTGGCCTTTTAGCGACCCATTTAAGTATTGGGCCAATTCCCGTCCCTGTGTGTCTTTCAGCCTGTTGACGACCCATAAATGAGTTGGGCCATTTGTAGTCGGACCTGAGTTTTGGCCTTTTAATGGCCCATGCCCTTCACAATCCAATACCAACCTGGTTTCTCTTTCGGCCTGCTAAAGGCCCACAACACAGTTGGGCCATTTACAATACGACCTGACTTTTGGCCTCTTAGCGGCCCATGCTCTTCATGGTCCAGTACCAGCCCGCCGTCTCTTTTGGCTTGCTAAAGGCCCACAGTATAGTTGGGCCATATGTAGCCCGACCTTAGTAACGACTTGTTAACTGCCCGTGAAATCAAATGGGCCCACCTGTTGCCCGCTTCGATGTCGGCTTGTTAACGACCCGGGAGGTAAGAGGGCCGACCATTAACTTTCGGCCTGGTAATGGACCATTAACTTAATGGGCCCACTAAAGTTCGTACAATGTCTTTAGGCCAAATTAGATAATTTGATCCCATTACGACGAGCAATTATGCACAACACCAAAACCAATCAAACAAAGGTACGACATACAGGGAAAAACGTTGCACATCCAACATATATTACAGGAAATTACATCCACTGGGCAATCAAAGATTGATGCCAATGCAAATAAATGAACATAACCCAACGATCTACAACGTCACAATCTGCAAGCTCAGCATGGATGACGCCCATAAGCATGTGGGCAAGTTCTTGCTGCTTTGCTACACTGTCTCTGAAAACATTGATCAGTTGTTGTTGCGCATGAATGTGCACCTCTAATTCCTCCACCATTTTCATCATTGCTTCAGCCATTAATTGGTTCACAAACATACTTTTTTTCCATTGCATTCGAGATAGAGGAAACTGAACAGATTCAGATGGCGATTTTGGCAGGTTTGTATTATTGGTAGTGGAGAGAATCTCGACCACTGCATCATAACATAAATTAGGAGGGGAACCAAACAGATTAATCATGACTTATTGCCATATTACCTGGCCTAGATTTATTAGAAATAAACAATGGGGTTGCCTTGCTGTTTTCAGAGTTTGTCTTCTTATCTTCAGCAGCCTGCACCAAATTAACACACTAGCATTGGTATCATTGGCCAAGTCAGATAATAGGAAAGCAACATTGACACAACAAACGTTTGGGTAACTAGCCTACACCAAATTAACACAATATGGCATAGCTATCATCAGCCAGGTAAGGTAATACGAAAGCAACATTGACACAATGAATGAATGGGCAACTAGAGCAGCACTACAATTCAGTAATGTGCATGATATGAGATAGTACACTCATGCAACTCAGTATGCAAAACTACCAGGCAGTTTTCCTTACAAAAATCAACATTGGTGCCTTTGACATTTTGCCACAACTAATTTTAGACCAGATAAAGGTTGGATTCACACTGATTAACACAATACATGCTGATGTAAAAATATAGTGATATACAACAGGTACTTACATCAGCATTGGAGCATAGAGAATTCCCGCAAGATATTTTCCTCGAATACAATCCCAATGGAGGAGTCTTCTATCGTTTAACCTTATTTTCTAAAAGAGAGATGGTTAAGAAACATGTAGAAAATATGATCAGAATGCTATAAAATTTCATGATGTGAGGATACGCACACACTTCTTAGAATGGAGTTGACATTCTTTTGCCGGACTGGAGCGGACTAGTTCTTTGGCCACTGGAATCTGCTTATTATCAATGGGAGTTGGGTTTCTCTGTGCTGGAGCAGTATCTATGAAAAATGGAGTTGGTTTATTATCTCCTAGCATTTGGATCTTTTGCAAAGACCTGGTTTGTAACCCTTCAGATTCTAACATAGCCGTCTTCCCCTTGCATTCCTTATATAGAAGAATGGTGCTTCAATTATAAAACATGCTACAACAGAGATGGAATTGGTATTGAAGAATAGAAAGGCATGATATGCTGACATGTATTCCCTCCATCCGGAAATACATGGATGGGTCTAGGCATATTTCAGTTCTAGATACATCCAGTTTTATCCATTTCTGCGACATGTAATCTGGATGGAGGGAGTATGATGTAAGAGCTAGGGATACGACAGGACAACACAGTAAAAAAACACTGAAAACCCACTGTAGAACTAAAGTATTCAAACCCACTGATATGAGATAGAACACTCATGCAGCTCAGTATGCAAAACTACCAGGTAGTTTTCCTTACAAAAATCAACATTGTGGCCTTTAGTCATACATTTTGCTACAACTAAATTTAGATCAGATAAAGGTTGGATTCACGCTGATTAACGAAATACATCCTGATGTAAAAATATAGTGATATATGATAACCCGCAAGTATACGGGATAGTTGTGGCCTCTTTCGATAAGTAAGAGTGTTGAACCCAACGAGGAGCTAAAGGTAGAACAAATACTCTCTCAAGTCCTATCGGCCACTAATACGACTCTACGCACACTTGACATTCGCTTTACCTAGAGCAAGTATGAAACTAGAAGTACTTTGTAGAAGTGATAGGATAGGTTTGCAAGATAATAAAGAACATGTAAATAAAAAGTTAAGGATGTTTAGATAAAGAAGCAATAAAGTAATAATATCGAGTGTGGAAAACTGGTGGTAGGAGTTGTGGAATTGTCCCTAAGCAATTGACTACGTTACTAGACCGGTAATCACTATTGCAATTCTATTTGAGGGAGAGGCATAAGCTAACATACTTTCTCTACTTGGATCATATGCACTTATGATTGGAACTCTAGCAAGCATCTGCAAATACTAAAGATTCATTAAGGTAAAACCCAACCATAGGATTAAAGTATCAAGTCCCCTTTATCCCATACACAAACAACCTACTTACTCGGGTTTGTGTTTCAGTCACTCACGCAACCCACTATAAGCGAATCATGAACGCATTGCAACACCTTACAGCGGGAATCCCTCATGCTTGCGCGACACGGAGGGCACCATAGGACAGCACAAAAAATAAAACATGCAACTCAAACCAATCATAACAATTCATCAATCACCGATAGGACAATGGAAATCTACTCAGACATCATAGGATGGCAACACATCATTGGATAATAATATGAAGCATAAAGCACCATGTTCAAGTAGAGGGTACTGCGGGTTGCGGGAGAGTGGACCGCTGAATATAGATGGGGGAAGGTGATGGAGATGTTGGTGAAGATGGCGGAGGTGTTGGTGAAGATCGTGGTAATGATGATGGCCCCCGGCGGCATTCTGGCGCCACCGGAAGCAAGGGAGAGAGAGCCCCCCTTCTTCTTCTTCTTCCTTGACCTTCTCCCTAGATGGGAGAAGGGTTTCCCCTCTGGTCCTTGGCTCCCATGGCTTGGGAGGGGCGAGAGCCCCTCCGAGATTGGATCTATCTCTCTGTTTCTGCGTTCTGGTATTCTACCCCTTCACCGTTTCTTAAATATTCGGAGATCCGTAACTCCGATTGGGGTGAATCTTTTGCCCAGATCTTTCTCATAAAATTAGCTTTCTTGTGCCAAGAGAAGAGCGTCAACTGCCTTACGGGTGGCCCACGAGAGTCTAGGGCGCGCCCAGGGAGGGGGGGAGGGCGTGCCCCCCTGTCTCGTGGCCACCCCAGACACCGTTTCGCGTTGATTTTACTTCCCAAAAATCATAAATATTCCAAAAAATCGCCGTTTGTTTTTTCCCGTTTGGACTCCGTTTGATATTGGGTTTTTGCGAAACAAAAAATATGCAACAGACAAGAACTGGCACTGGGCACTGGATCAATATGTTAGTCCCAAAAATAGTATAAAAAGTTGCGAAAAGTATATGAAAGTTGAAGAATATTGGCATGGAACAATGAAAAATTATAGATACGACGGAGACATATCAGCATCCCCAAGCTTAATTCCTGCTCGTCCTCGAGTAGGTAAATGATAAAAAAAATAATTTTTGATGTGGAATGGTACCTAGCATAATCTTGATCATATGTCTAATCATGGCATGAATATTAAGACACGAGTGATTCAAAGCAATAGTCTATCATTTGATATAAAAACAATAATACTTAGGGCATCCCAACAAACAATCATGTCTTTCAAAACATCAATGCTTTAGAAAGTTATCCCTACAAAATCATATAGTCTTGTATGCTCCCTTTTCTTAACACAAGGTACCCCTCATGCCTATCCCAGTCTTAGCCAAGCAATTGTTTCATACTTTAGTATTCTCAAACTTTTTCAACCTTCACGCAATACATGAGCATGAGCCATGGATATAGCACTATAGGTGGAATAGAATATAATGAATGAGGTTATGTGGAGAAGACAAAAAAGGAGAAAGTCTCACATCGACACGGCTAATCAACGGGATATGGAGATGCCCATCAATTGATGTCAATGCGAGGAGTAGGGATTGCCATGCAACAGATGCACTAAGAGCTATAAGTGTATGAAAGGTCAACAAAAGAAACTAAGTGGGTGTGCATCTGAAAGTGCAACTATCCCTAGGTGGTTTTGGTAATTCATAACAACATATAGCTCATTGAGCTAATGCTATTCCAAGACTATTATTTCAGGAAAGCTCAATGAATGGCGTGGCATGGATGATGAAAGTGGATCCCTCAAAATACTAAGGACAAAGGATTGGCTCAAGCTCAAAAGCTCAAGACTCTTCATTTTATATTTCAGTGATCCAAGATCACATTGAGTCTATAGGAAAAGCCAATACTATCAAGGAGGGATGAGGTGTTGCTTAATGAGCCTCTTGCTTCATGTGCTTAGTGATATGCTCCAAAACCCTCAACTACTTTCCCACATCCACAAATGACTTAAACCCAAAGCCAAAATCGGTCACACCGATTCTTCCTATCCGGCGCCACCGATTCCAAAAGTCATAGACATTGCCACAAACCCTAAGCAAATCGGTCTTACCAATAGGGATCTCGGTCTCACCGAGATGGGGTTGTAATCTATCTATTTCCCTTCGTAACGTTTCGGTCTAACCAAAGTGAGCGATCGGTCCCACTGAGATTACAATGTAAACTCTCTGTTTCCTTTTTGTAACATTTCGGTCTCACCGAAAAGAGCAAATCGGTCCCACCGAGTTTACCTGACCACCTCTCTGGAAAGCTTATTACCAAATCGGTCTCACCGAGTTTGTGTAATCGGTCTTACCGAGATTACGTTATGCCCTAACCCTAACTGAATCGGTCTCAGCGAGATGCATGTCAGTCCCACCGAAAATCACTAACGGTCACTAGGTTTACTAAATCGGTCCGACCAAGTTTAACGATTTGGTCCCATCGAGTTTGGTAAATTGTGTGTAACGGTTAGATTTTGTGTGGAGGCTATATATACCCCTCCACCTCCTCTTCATTCGTGGAGAGAGCCATCAGAACGAACCTACACTTCCAACTTACCATTTCTGAGAGAGAACCACCTACTCATGTGTTGAGGCCAAGATATTCCATTCCTACCATATGAATCTTGATCTCTAGCCTTCCCCAAGTTGCTTTCCACTCAAATCTTCTTTCCACCAGATCCAAAACCTATGAGAGAGAGTTGAGTGTTGGGGAGACTATCATTTCAAGCACAAGAGCAAGGAGTTCATCATCAACGCACCATTTGTTACTTCTTGGAGAGTGGTGTCTCCTAGATTGGCTAGGTGTCACTTGGGAGCCTCCGACAAGATTGTGGAGTTGAACCAAGGAGTTTGTAAGGGCAAGGAGATCGCCTACTTCATGAAGATCTACCGCTAGTGAGGCAAGTCCTTCGTGGGTGACGGCCATGGTGGGATAGACAAGGTTGCTTCTTCGTGGACCCTTCGTGGGTGGAGCCCTCCGTGGACTCGCGCAACCGTTACCTTTTGTGGGTTGAAGTCTCCATCAATGTGGATGTATGATAGCACCACCTATCGAAACCACGCCAAAAACATCCGTGTCTCCAATTGCGTTTGAATCCTCCAAACCCTTCCCTTTACTTTCTTGAAAGTTGCATGCTTTAATTTCCGCTGCCTATATACTCTTTGCATGCTTGCTTGAATAGTGTGATGATTGCTTGACTTGTCCTAAAGTAGCTAAAATCTGCCAAACTCTTAAATTGGGAAAATGTTAAGTTTTTATTGGTCAAGTAGTCTAATCACCCCCCCTCTAGACATACTTCAAGGTCCTACAAGTGGTATCAGAGCTTTGGTCTCCATTTGCTTTGATTTCCATAGCTTTTGGTGGTCATAGCCTTGGTTTCACAACCTAGGAGAGTATGGCGTCTAGCGAGGGAAATTATCACCGTAGAGGTCCTTACTTTCATGGTACTAATTTTGCTAGTTGGAAGCATAAGATGAAAATGCATATTCTCGGACATAACCCCGCCGTTTGGGCAATTATTTGTATTGGCTTGCAAGGTGAATTTTTCGATGGGAGAGAACCGAACCGTGAAGCTAATGCGGAAGAATTGAAGATGCTTCAATACAACGCTCAAGCATGCGATATCATCTTCAACGGATGGTGCCCCGAAGATTTCAACAAAATCAGCCGTCTTGAGAATGCAAAGGAAATCTAGGATACTTTGATTGATATGCATGAAGGTACCGAATCCGTCAAGGAATCCAAGTTGGATGTGCTCCAAAGTCAGCTTGACAAGTTCAAAATGAAGGATGGTGAAGGTGTTGCTGAAATGTACTCTAGGCTTGCTCTTATCACAAATGAGATTGCCGGCTTAGGGAGTGAAGAGATGACCGACAAATTCATCATCAAGAAGATCCTAAGAGCATTGGATGGAAAGTATGATACCGTGTGCAAATTGATTCAAATGATGCCAAACTACAAAGATCTCAAGCCAACGGAAGTCATTGGAAGAATTGTTGCTCATGAGATGTCACTCAAGGATAAGGAGGAACTTCACAACAAGTCAAGTGGTGCTTACAAAGCCTCAAGTGAAGCCCCCACATCATCAAGTGAGAAACAAACCTTCAATGAAGAATTGAGCTTAATGGTGAAGAACTTCAACAAATTCTACAAGAGTAGAAGCAAAGAAAGAAGCTCCAAGTCAAGGTCTTACAATGACAAAAGATCTTCTAGTCGAGAGCGCAATTGCTACAATTGTGGGAGACCCGGACACTACTCCAACGAGTGTATGATACCCTACAAAAGAAGAGAATATTCTCCAAGAAGCAGAAACAAAAAAGAAGAATCACCACCAAGAGAGAGAAGGAGTAAAGATGATCGTTAAGAACGAAGACCCTCACAGAGAAGCAAGGATTCAGAAAGGAAGGACAAGTCATCAAGGAGCTACACAAAACAAATACATCAAGCTCATGTTGGTGAATGGGTTTCCGGCTCCGACTTCGACAATCACTCCGAGAGAAGCTATCACTCCGACTCCGAATATACTCAAGATGAAGGTGTTGCCGGTCTAGCACTTGTGTCAACCAACTCCTACGACATATTTGATTCACCAAATGAAGGTGTTGGAAGATGCTTCATGGCCAAAGGTCCAAAGGTAACACATCCTGAGTATGTTGATTTCAATAGTGATGAAGATGACTTGCTTGTGGATGATGATCTACTTGTTGACAACTCTAGTGATGAATACTATGATGAAACGTCAATTAATCATGCTAATCAAGATAAAACGAATTACAATGATAAGGAGAAGATTGAGCTTCTAACTAAAGAACTAAACACTCTTAAGTTGGCTCATGAAACTATCTTCGAAGATCATCGAGAACTTTGAAGGGCTCATGAGAAGTTACGCTTTGAAAAGCTCAATCTTGAGCAAGAGCATGAGTTCTTAAAGCAATCAATGATGATCTCCGTAAGAAAAGTTCTTCTTACATTGCCAAGCGTTTACTCTTATCTACTTACATGCCTCAAGTCAAGTCTAGTAACAAGTACAAGAAAGATACTTCCTCTAGTAGTAACAATAATAATGTCAAATCCAATATTGTTGCTTCTAGTAGTTCTCTTGATTCCACTAATGATTCTCTTAGCCAAGTTACACTTGAGCAAGAAAATAGCTTATTGAAGGGAATTATAAAGAAAGGTGTTTACAAGAGCCTTGCCGGGAGTAAGCAATTCGAGGAAATTGTACGCAAGCAAGGAAGACACCGGAAGAATCAAGGTGTTGGTTTTGAACGCAAGTTCAATGCCAATGGAGTTGAGTGGGAAGAAGATCAATACCCCAAGACGAAGTTTGTTCCTCAACAAGAGAAGTATGATCCTACTTCCTTCAAGGGAACACAAGCTCAGGATGATCTTCCACCACAAGACCACAAGAACAAAGGCAAGGACAAGCTTCAAGAAGAGATTGATGCATTTGAAGAAGCACCTAAAGCCTCGTTCAAGTGGGTTCCCAAGACTACGTCAAGTTCTACTTCATCAAGTACAACTACAACTCCAAGGATTCCCATCAAGATGATGTGGATCCCGAAGAAGAAGAACTAGAGAGTTCTTGAGGGTGACTCCGCCAACGTTCTTCACTCATATCATTATGGCAAGAACAAGTGCAATCAACTTCCACATCTTGCACTAGTTCAAGGAGTCACAAACCCTCATGTTGGTAAGGCAAGGGACAAGGTAACCTAATGATTTCATGGGCATCATCTTTTGTGTGCACCACTCTATGTCTATGGATATTCTTGTTTGTTCCTTGTGGGACTAACCCATGTAGGTAAGTTGAAAGTGCAACTCACTCCAAAGGATTGCTCCAAATGATCTACATCAACATTGAGCATCCACATCTTCAACACCCACATGAAGTCATCATCGACAAAACCCAAGGTTAGTTCATCCCTCTAAGGGGGGATCTCACATCTAGGGGGAGCTTAACTCTAAGAATTGAGTCAAAGCAACTCTAATGGTGTGAACATATCAATGCATTATGTAAAAGTGGTAACCCCACTTGAGCTTAAATGATGAGTATGACCTATGATCAAGTGTTCTCATTTGAGTCCTAAGTCAATATACTCATATATAGATGACCTAGTCATCGCCAATTGTTTGATAGATGCTAGAATTGGTTGTGCATGCTTTATCACATATTTTATCTGCCATTTTATTGTGTGAGCATGTTGGTGCATATTTTACTCATTCAAGGACATCCACTTGTTGTTTTGATTGTTTGGCTTCTTTTCTTTTTTCCAAGTGGATGGACAAGAATGCCTAAGAACCTTCTTTAGCTATCTATGCTTTTCTCGTCTCAAACTCTATTCATGCTACATCACAAAATTTGATCAAGTTAGATTCGAACCACTCTGTGTGAGGAGCACTCGTAGTCCCCGATTTGTCATAGACTTAAACTTCCAAAACCTCTTTGTGATTCTCGGTCTGACCGATTCCTCCATTTCGGTCCTACCGAGATCATTAAGTTGATCTGAGTTTTCAATCTCGGTGCAACCGATTTGAACTTTTCGGTCACACCGATTTGCTGTAACTGTACACAGTTATGCATCTCGGTGCCACCGAGTTGTTCCACTCGGTCACACCGACAGGGTCGGGCTATATATAGTCACGGGCAAAATTTTGGAAATTTCTCCGAAGCCCTTCGCCCGCGCAATAGCTCGCTTTGCCATCGGAGGTCTCCGGATCGTCTCCTCGTCGCCAGCAGCCTCCAATAGCTGGTCTCCGCCGCCGTCAACGGATTTCGCCCCCACCGTTGTCGCCGTAGCGAGTCCACCGCCAAGCTAGGGTATGGACTCGATCTTTGTGCTATGCACATTTGATTCCTAGCACATTGTATTCTTATGGATTCTTGCCATGATTGAAACACTTCTATCCACTCAATATAGTCCGTAGATTAGATGAGATTCAAATTTTTAGGGTTAGGTTTCCGCCGAAACCATCTCGGACCCACCGAGTTGAAAAACTCGGTTTCACCGATTTGGCTTATGCCATTGCACTAGTGACTCTCGGTCTGACCGAGAATTACTAATCGGTGCGACCGACTTGAGGATTCTATGAAACCCTAGCAGTCTCGGTGCCACCGAACTGTGACTCGGTCCAACCGAGTTCATCAGTTTAGGTTCCAAAACTGCTTCGGTATCACTGAGTTTGAAAATCGGTTGATCCGAAATGCTTTCTGTGGAAAACTAAAACTGAATTTTTGAATCATTCTTTTGCAAAAATCTCTGCATGTTGTGATGCTCATCCGCTCTATCTCATCTATAACTCTTCACAGGGTCAGCAGTCAGCTTTTTGCAGCATGTTAGACCAGAGTGACAGCTAGAACAGGTCAGTAGAGCAGATGGACTTGAGTGAGGGCACTAGTCCCTCAACTACAGATGAAGGGAGCAGAAGCACTCCTAGCAACCTGCCCAAGGCTGCTACCAGGCAGAGAAGGAAGAGAACCTCAGACTCAGAGGATGAGGATTATAAAGCTGAGGAAGATGAGGCTACTTCCAAGAAAGTGGTGCTCAAGAAGGAATATGGCTCTGCACATAGCACAAAGCCTGGACTGAAGAAGAAAGTTCCTGCCAAGAGGACACCAATGCCTAAAGCCAGAAAGTCCACTCAAGTGCCAACGCAGACTGGACCCAAAGAGGCACCTAAGAAGAAAGTCACTTCTTCCAAACCCAAGAAAGTCCGAACTGGGGAGACTATGAAGTTCACCATAGAATCAGAGGATGAAGGTGCTCAGGACAAGAAAAAGAAGAGAGCAAGAACCACAACTGCCAAGGTCCTTGGAAAGCCCTCAATGAGAAGAGATTCTGAAGAAGAGGAAGAGGTTGCTGCACCAGCACCTAAGGCACCCAAGCTTATGGGTGATGCTATAAGATCAGGGGCTGCAACATCTAAGCCCAAGGAAGCACCCAAAGCTGCCTCCAAGGCCAAGCAAGTACCAAAGAGGAATACTAGGAGTATTCCTGCTTCTGAAAAGAACAAGGCCCCAGTGCCAAATGTTGCTGAAGAAGAAGATGAAGAAGGTCAAGTCGTAAGAAAGCTCAAGCCTAAGATACCAGACCACAATGATGCCCATCCTGTGGCTTAGGACATGAGGATCAGGAAGGATTCAGGGCTGAGACTGTGGAGGATGGAAGATCCATATGCATCAAGGAGAAGAACTACTGTTGACTACAGGTTCCATACAAAGGAACAATAGGACTTCTATGAGACAATTCTGTTGGACAAGAAACCCATAGTTTGTGACATGAGGTGGGTCGACTGGACCTACATCAAGGATAATGACGAGCACTATCTTGGAGTGCAAGACAACTTTGTTGCTTGTATAGTTGCTGATTTTGTTGGACAAAAGTTCACCCACTGGAATGATGAACTTATCATGCAATTCTACTCCACAACACACTTTTACCCAGACGGAAGAATTGTTTGGATGTCTGAAGGTACAAGGTACCAATCCACTATTGATGAATGGGCAAGACTGATAAATGCCCCAAAGGAAAATGAGGATGATCTGGATATCTATGCAAAGAAGAAGATGGATCACAATTCCATGGATCACATGTACAAAGAAATCCCAGACAAGGCAATAGAGACTCACAAGTTTGGATCAGTTCACTTTCTGCTGTCAAGGTTGCCAACCATTAATTGGATTCTGAGGCATACTTTGTTGCCCAAGTCTGGTGACCGTAACATGATCAGAGGGCATGCCATCAACATGTTGCATGTGTTTGATGTGCCACAAAAGTTTAAAGTCATGAGCCCGATGATTGAAACCATTAAGAGGACTGCAGCAGATCAGAAGAGGAGCTGGTCAGCTGTGGATGTGCCCCTCAGATTCAGGAGTTGATAAACTCAAAGATGGGCACAGGGAAATATCAGTTGGATAAGGAACACTTTCCACTTTATCCAGACTTTGAGGACAATGAGGTTGTCATGAATGAAAATGACCCATCATCAGTTCAAGCTCAAGAGAAGAAGGCGAAGGCAAAGAAGGAGAAGGCTGCCAGGATGCCACTCAAGAGGAGGCATCTGAATATTTCTTGAAGAACAAGCAGGAGCAGCTTGGTTACTTAATAGCATCTACACTGAGGATTGAGAAGGGACTGGCCACCCTCACTCAGAATCAGGAGAGCCTGGAGAGAATCATGGAACTCAAATTCCATGACCTTGATGTCAAAGTAATTGAGATTCAGTCAGTTGTGGAGCAGCTGCAGGATGATATGCAGGAGAGGCAGGGCAAGACTACCACAAATGTGTTTGCCAGAGTGCCCAGAGCCCAGAGGTCAGTTGCAGTGCCAGTGACAGACACTAGAGCAACAACTTCAGCACCAGCTACATCCCCTTCAGCTCTAGCGCAACCAGCTCCAGCATCCACTCCAGCACCCTCTACTTCAACTAAAGCCTTCGTCCTCGGAGTTATCAGGACACCACCACCAGAAGATCAAGCCTGAGAGTCGATCTAGCGCCATGCATCTTCTATGAACTTTTTGGTAACTTGTTGCCAAAGGGGGAGAAAAATGTATAGATCATAGGCTTCGAGAGAGAGTGTGTTGCTTTTGTTCTCTCTTGCTTTATTTGGTGGTTTAAAACTTTGTTTGCCTTTGATTGATTGAGATACTATGCTTGTGAGACATTGATGATCATGTGTTTGATCATAAGCTACACTTATGCATGTTCGATGATATTATCATATCTATCTTATGTGATCATTCACTTTGCTTGGTGATGAGTGCATGTATTCAATGTTTATTATTATGAGCGCTCCACCAAGATGTATGTGACGTGGAAGAGAAACCCATGAGCCTAATTCATTGTGCATTTGCAGTCCAAAGCAAATCTTAAACTATGCACAAATTTAGGGGGAGCTCTTGCTTGTCACATACTTCTCAAAGCGACGATGTTATTCAATCTTATTATCATTTGTCGAAGCTTTGATCTATATGTTGTCATCAATTACCAAAAAGGGGGAGATTGAAAGTGCAACTATCCCTAGGCGGTTTTGGTAATTCATAACAACATATAGCTCATTGAGCTAATGCGATTCCAAGACTATTATTTCAGGAAAGCTCAATGAATGGCATGGCATGGATGATGAAAGTGGATCCCTCAAAATACTAAGGACAAAGGATTGGCTCAAGCTCAAAAGCTCAAGACTCTTCATTTTATATTTCAGTGATCCAAGATCACATTGAGTCTATAGGAAAAGCCAATACTATCAAGGAGGGATGAGGTGTTGCTTAATGAGCCTCTTGCTTCATGTGCTTAGTGATATGCTCCAAAACCCTCAACTACTTTCCCACATCCACAAATGACTTAAACCCAAAGCCAAAATCGGTCAAACCGATTCTTCCTATCCGGCGCCACCGATTCCAAAAGTCATAGCCACTGCCACAAACCCTAAGCAAATCGGTCTTACCGATAGGGATCTCGGTCTCACCGAGATGGGGTTGTAATCTCTCTGTTTCCCTTCGTAACGTTTCGGTCTAACCAAAGTGAGCGATCGGTCCCACCGAGATTGCAATGTAAACTCTCTGTTTCCTTTTTTTAACATTTCGGTCTCACCGAAAAGAGCAAATCGGTCCCACCGAGTTTACCTGACCAACTCTCTGGAAAGCTTATTACCAAATCGGTCTCACCGAGTTTGTGTAATCGGTCTTACCAAGATTACGTTATGCCCTAACCCTAACCTAATCGGTCTCACCGAGATGCATGTCAGTCCCACCGAAAATCACTAACGGTCACTAGGTTTACTAAATCGGTCCGACCGAGTTTAACGATTCGGTCCCACCGAGTTTGGTAAATTGTGTGTAACAGTTAGATTTTGTGTGGAGGCTATATATACCCCTCCACCTCCTCTTCATTCATGGAGAGAGCCATCAGAACGAACCTACACTTCCAACTTACCATTTCTGAGAGAGAACCACCTACTCATGTGTTGAGGCCAAGATATTCCATTCCTACCATATGAATCTTGATCTCTAGCCTTCCCCAAGTTGCTTTCCACTCAAATCTTCTTTCCACCAGATCCAAAACCTATGAGAGAGAGTTGAGTGTTGGGGATACTATCATTTGAAGCACAAGAGCAAGGTGTTCATCATCAATGCACCATTTGGTACTTCTTGGAGAGTGGTGTCTCCTAGATTGGCTAGGTGTCACTTGGGAGCCTCTGACAAGATTGTGGAGTTGAACCAAGGAGTTTGTAAGGGCAAGGAGATCGCCTACTTCGTGAAGATCTACCGCTAGTGAGGCAAGTCCTTCGTGGGCGACGACCATGGTGGGATAGACAAGGTTGCTTCTTCGTGGGCCCTTCGTGGGTGGAGCCCTCCATGGACTCGCACAGCCGTTACCCTTCGTGGGTTGAAGTCTCCATCAACGTGGATGTACGATAGCACCACCTATAGGAACCACGCCAAAAACATCCGTGTCTCCAATTGTGTTTGAATCCTCCAAAACCTTCCCTTTACTTTCTTGCAAGTTGCATGCTTTAATTTCCGCTGCCTATATACTCTTTGCATGCTTGCTTGAATAGTGTGATGATTGCTTGACTTGTCCTAAAGTAGCTAGAATCTGCCAAACTCTAAAATTGGTAAAAATGTTAAGTTTTTATTGGTCAAGTAGTCTAATCACCCCCCTCTAGACATACTTCAAGGTCCTACAAGTGGTATCAGAGCTTTGGTCTCCATTTGCTTTGATCCCATAGCTTTTGGTGGTCATAGCCTTGGTTTCACAACCTAGGAGAGTATGGCGTCTAGCGAGGGAAATTATCACCGTAGAGGTCCTTACTTTGATGGTACTAATTTTGCTAGTTGGAAGCATAAGATGAAAATGCATATTCTCGGACATAACCCCGCTGTTTGGGCAATTATTTGTATTGGCTTGCAAGGTGAATTTTTCGATGGGAGAGAACCGAACCGTGAAGCTAATGCGGAAGAATTGAAGATGCTGCAATACAACGCTCAAGCATGCGATATCATCTTCAACGGATTGTGCCCCAAAGATTTCAACAAAATCAGCCGTCTTGAGAATGCAAAGGAAATCTAGGATACTTTGATTGATATGCATGAAGGTACCGAATCCGTCAAGGAATCCAAGTTGGATGTGCTCCAAAGTCAGCTTGACAAGTTCAAAATGAAGGATGGTGAAGGTGTCACTGAAATGTACTCTAGGCTTGCTCTTATCACAAATGAGATTGCCGGCTTAGGGAGTGAAGAGATGACCGACAAATTCATCATCAAGAAGATCCTAAGAGCATTGGATGGAAAGTATGATACCATGTGCACATTGATTCAAATGATGCCAAACTACAAAGATCTCAAGCCAACGGAAGTCATTGGAAGAATTGTTGCTCATGAGATGTCACTCAAGGATAAGGAGGAACTTCACAACAAGTCAAGTGGTGCTTACAAAGCCTCAAGTGAAGCCCCCACATCATCAAGTGAGAAACAAACCTTCAATGAAGAATGGAGCTTAATGGTGAAGAACTTCAACAAATTCTACAAGAGTAGAAGCAAAGAAAGAAGCTCCAAGTCTAGCTCTTACAATGACAAAAGATCTTCTAGTCGAGAGCGCAATTGCTACAATTGTGGGAGACCCGGACACTACTCCAATGAGTGTACGACACCCTACAAAAGAAGAGAAGATTCTCCAAGAAGAAGAAACAAAAGAGAAGAATCACCACCAAGAGAGAGAAGGAGTAGAGATGATCGTTATGAACGAAGACCCTCACGGAGAAGCAAGGATTCGGAAAGGAAGGACAAGTCATCAAGGAGCTACACAAAACAAAGTCATCAAGCTCATGTTGGTGAATGGGTTTCCGGCTCCGACTCCGACAATCACTCCGAGAGAAGCTATCACTCCGACTCCGAATATACTCAAGATGAAGGTGTTGCCGGTCTAGCACTTGTGTCAACCAACTCCTACGACATATTTGATTCACCAAATGAAGGTGTTGTAAGATGCTTCATGGCCAAAGGTCCAAAGGTAACACATCCTGAGTATGTTGATTTCAATAGTGATGAAGATGACTTGCTTGTGGATGATGATTTACTTGTTGACAACTCTAGTGATGAATACTATGATGATACGTCAATTAATCATGCTAATCAAGATAAAATGAATGACAATGATAAGGAGAAGATTGAGCTTCTAACTAAAGAACTAAACACTCTTAAGTTGGCTCATGAAACTATCTTTGAAGATCATCGAGAACTTTTAAGGGCTCATGAGAAGTTACGCTTTGAAAAGCTCAATCTTGAGCAAGAGCATGAGTTCTTAAAAGTAATCAATGATGATCTCCGTAAGAAAAGTTCTTCTTACATTGCCAAGCGTTTAATCTTATCTACTAACATGCCTCAAGTCAAGTCTAGTAACAAGTACAAGAAAGATACTTCCTCTAGTAGTAACAATAATAATGTCAAATCCAATATTGTTGCTTCTAGTAGTTCTCTTGATTGCACTAATGATTCTCTTAGCCAAGTTACACTTGAGCAAGAAAATAGCTTATTGAAGGGAATTATAGAGAAAGGTGTTTACAAGAGCCTTGCCGGGAGTAAGCAATTCGAGGAAATTGTACGCAAGCAAGGAAGACACCGGAAGAATCAAGGTGTTGGTTTTGAATGCAAGTTCAATACCAATGGAGTTGAGTGGGAAGAAGATCAATACCCCAAGACGAAGTTTGTTCCTCAACAAGAGAAGTATGATCCTACTTCCTTCAAGGGAACACAAGCTCAAGATGATCTTCCACCACAAGACCACAAGAACAAAGGCAAGGACAAGCTTCAAGAAGAGATTGATGCATTTGAAGAAGCACCTAAAGCCTCGTTCAAGTGGGTTCCCAAGACTACGTCAAGATCTACTTCATCAAGTACAACTACAACTCCAAGGATTCCCATCAAGATGATGTGGATCTCGAAGAAGAAGAACTAGAGAGTTCTTGAGGGTGACTCTGCCAACGTTCTTTACTCATATCATTATGGCAAGAACAAGTGCAATCAACTTCCATATCTTACACTAGTTCAAGGAGTCACAAACCCTCATGTTGGTAAGGCAAGGGACAAGGTAACCTAATGATTTCATGGACATCATCTTGCGTGTGCACCACTCTATTTCTATGGATATTCTTGTTTGTTCCTTGTGGGACTAACCCATGTAGGTAAGTTGAAAGTGCAACTCACTCCAAAGGATTGCTCCAAATGATCTACATCAACATTGAGCATCCACATCTTCAACACCCACATGAAGTCATCATCGACAAAACCCAAGGTTAGTTCATCCCTCTAAGGGGGGATCTCACATCTAGGGGGAGCTTAACTCTAAGAATTGAGTCAAAGCAACTCTAATGGTGTGAACATATCAATGCCTTATGTAAAAGTGGTAACCCCACTTGAGCTTAAACGATGAGTATGACCTATGATCAAGTGTTCTCATTTGAGTCCTAAGTCAATATACTCATATATAGATGACCTAGTCATCGCCAATTGTTTGATAGATGCTAGAATTGGTTGTGCATGCTTTGTCACATATTTTATTTGCCATTTTATTGTGTGAGCATGTTGGTGCATATTTTACTCATTCAAGGACATCCACTTGTTGTTTTGATTGTTTGGCTTCTTTTCTTTTTGCCAAGTGGATGGACAAGAATGCCTAAGAACCTTCTTTAGCTATCTATGCTTTTCTCGTCTCAAACTATATTCATGCTACATCACAAAATTTGATCAAGTCAGATTCGAACCACTCTGTGTGAGGAGCACTCGGAGTCCTCGATTCGTCATAGACTTAAACTTCCAAAACCTCTTTGTGATTCTCGGTCTGACCGATTCCTCCATTTCGGTCCTACCGAGATCATTAAGTTGATCTGAGTTTTCAATCTCGGTGCAACCGATTTGAACTTTTCGGTCACACCGATTTGCTGTAACTGTACATAGTTATGCATCTCGGTGCCACCGAGTTGTTCCACTCGGTCACACCGACAGGGTCGGGCTATATATAGTCACGGGCAAAATTTTGGAAATTTCTCCGAAACCCTTCGCCCGCGCAATAGCTCGCTTTGCCATCGGAGGTCTCCGGATCGTCTCCTCGTCGCCAGCAGCCTCCAGTAGCTGGTCTCCGCCACCGTCAATGGATTTCGCCCCCACCGTTGTCGCTGTAGCGAGTCCACCGCCAAGCTAGGGTATGGACTCGATCTTTGTGCTATCCACGTCTGATTCCTAGCACATTGTATTCTTATGGATTCTTGCCATGATTGAAACACTTCTATCCACTCAATATAGTCCGTAGATTAGATGAGATTCAAATTTTTAGGGTTAGGTTTCCGCCGAAACCATCTCGGACCCACCGAGTTGAAAAACTCGGTTTCACCGATTTGGCTTATGCCATTGCACTAGTGACTCTCGGTCTGACCGAGAATTACTAATCGGTGCGACCGACTTGAGGATTCTATGAAACCCTAGCAGTCTCGGTGCCACCGAACTGTGACTCGGTCCAACCGAGTTCATCAGTTTAGGTTCCAAAACTGCTTCGGTATCACTGAGTTTGAAAATCGGTTGATCCGAAATGCTTTCTGTGGAAAACTAAAAGTGAATTTTTGAATCATTCTTTTGCAAAAATCTCTGCATTTTGTGATGCTCATCCACTCTATGTCATCTATAACTCTTCACAGGGTCAGCAGTCAGCTTTCTGCAGCATGTCAGACCAGAGTGACAGCCAGAACAGGTCAGTAGAGCAGATGGACTTGAGTGAGGGCACTAGTCCCTCAACTACAGATGAAGGGAGCAGAAACACTCCTAGCAACCTGCCCAAGGCTGCTACCAGGCAGAGAAGGAAGAGAACCTCAGACTCAGAGGATGAGGATTATAAAGCTGAGGAAGATGAGGCTACTTCCAAGAAAGTGGTGCTTAAGAAGGAATATGGCTCTGCACATAGCACAAAGCCTGGACTGAAGAAGAAAGTTCCTGCCAAGAGGACACCAATGCCTAAAGCCAGAAAGTCCACTCAAGTGCCAACACAGACTGAACCCAAAGAGGCACCTAAGAAGAAAGTCACTTCTTCCAAACCCAAGAAAGTCCGAACTGGAGAGACTATGAAGTTCACCATAGAATCAGAGGATGAAGGTGCTCAGGACAAGAAAAAGAAGAGAGAAAGAACCACAACTGCCAAGGTCCTTGGAAAGCCCTCAATGAGAAGAGATTCTGAAGAAGAGGAAGAGGTTGCTGCACCAGCACCTAAGGCACCCAAGCTTATGGGTGATGCTATAAGATCAGGGGCTGCAACATCTAAGCCCAAGGAAGCACCCAAAGCTTCCTCCAAGGCCAAGCAAGTACCAAAGAGGAATACTAGGAGTATTCCTGCTTCTGAAAAGAACAAGGCCCCAGTGCCAAATGTTGCTGAAGAAGAAGATGAAGAAGGTCAAGTCGTAAGAAAGCTCAAGCCTAAGATACCAGACCACAATGATGCCCATCCTGTGGCTTAGGACATGAGGATCAGGAAGGATTCAGGGCTGAGACTGTGGAGGATGGAAGATCCATATGCATCAAGGAGAAGAACTGTTGTTGACTACAGGTTCCATACAAAGGAACAATAGGACTTCTATGAGACAATTCTGTTGGACAAGAAACCCATAGTTTGTGACATGAGGTGGGTCGACTGGACCTACATCAAGGATAATGAAGAGCACTATCTTGGAGTGTAAGACAGCTTTGTTGCTTGTATAGTTGCTGATTTTGTTGGACAAAAGTTCACCAACTGGAATGATGAACTTATCATGCAATTCTACTCCACAACACACTTTTACCCAGAGGGAAGAATTGTTTGGATGTCTGAAGGTACAAGGTACCAATCCACTATTGATGAATGGGAAGACTGATAAATGCCCCAAAGGAAAATGAGGATGATCTGGATATCTATGCAAAGAAGAAGATGGATCACAATTCCATGGATCACATGTACAAAGAAATCCCAGACAAGGCAATAGAGACTCACAAGTTTGGATCAGTTCACTTTCTGCTGTCAGGGTTGCCAACCATTAATTGGATTCTGAGGCATACTTTGTTGCCCAAGTCTGGTGACCGTAACATGACCAGAGGGCATGCCATCAACATGTTGCATGTGTTTGATGTGCCACAAAAGTTTAAAGTCATGAGCCTGATGATTGAAACCATTAAGAGGACTGCAACAGATCAGAAGAGGAGCTCTGGATATGCCCCTCAGATTTAGGAGTTGATAAATTCAAAGATGGGCACAGGGAAATATCAGTTGGATAAGGAACACTTTCCACTTTATCCAAACTTTGAGGACAATGAGGTTGTCATGAATGAAAATGACCCATCATCAGTTCAAGCTCAAGAGAAGAAGGAGAAGGCTGCCAGGATGCCAACTCAAGAGGAGGCATCTGAATATTTCTTGAAGAACAAGCAGGAGCAGCTTGGTTACTTAATAGCATCTACACTGAGGATTGAGAAGGGACTGGCCACCCTCACTCAGAATCAGGAGAGCCTGGAGAGAATCACGGAACTCAAATTCCATGACCTTGATGTCAAAGTAACTGAGATTCAGTCAGTTGTGGAGCAGCTGTAGGATGATATGCAGGAGAGGCAGGGCAAGACTACCACAAATGTGTTTGCCAGAGTGCCCAGAGCCCAGAGGTCAGTTGCAGTGCCAGTGACAGACACTAGAGCAACAACTTCAGCACCAGCTACAGCCCCTTCAGCTCCAGTGCAACCAGCTCCAGCATCCACTCCAGCACCCTCTACTTCAACTGAAGCCTTCGTCATCAGAGTTATCAGGACACCACCACCAGAAGATCAAGCCTGAGAGTCGATCTAGCACTATGCATTTTCTATGAACTTTTTGGTAACTTGTTGCCAAAGGGGGAGACAAATGTATAGATCATAGGCTTCGAGAGAGAGTGTGTTGCTTTTGTTCTCTCTTGCTTTATTTGGTGGTTTAAAACTTTGTTTGCCTTTGATTGATTGAGATACTATGCTTGTGAGACATTGATGATCATGTGTTTGATCATAAGCTACACTTATGCATGTTTGATGATATTATCATATCTATCTTATGTGATCATTCACTTTGCTTGGTGATGAGTGCATGTATTCAATGTTTATTATTTTGAGCGCTCCACCAAGATGTATGTGACATGGAAGAGTAACCCATGAGCCTAATTCATTGCGCATTTGCAGTCCAAAGCAAATCTTAAACTATGCACAAATTTAGGGGGAGCTCTTGCTTATCACATACTTCTCAAAGCGACGATGTTATTCAATCTTATTATCATTTGTCGAAGCTTTGATCTATATGTTGTCATCAATTACCAAAAAGGGGGAGATTGAAAGTGCAACTATCCCTAGGTGGTTTTGGTAATTCATAACAACATATAGCTCATTGAGCTAATGCTATTCCAAGACTATTATTTCAGGAAAGCTCAATGAATGACATGGCATGGATGATGAAAGTGGATCCCTCAAAATACAAAGGACAAAGGATTGGCTCAAGCTCAAAAGCTCAAGACTCTTCATTTTATATTTCAGTGATCCAAGATCACATTGAGTCTATAGGAAAAGCCAATACTATCAAGGAGGGATGAGGTGTTGCTTAATGAGCCTCTTGCTTCATGTGCTTAGTGATATGCTCCAAAACCCTCAACTACTTTCCCACATCCACAAATGACTTAAACCCAAAGCCAAAATCGGTCACACCGATTCTTCCTATCCGGCGCCACCGATTCCAAAAGTCATAGCCACTGCCACAAACCCTAAGCAAATCGGTCTTACCGATAGGGATCTCGGTCTCACCGAGATGGGATTGTAATCTCTCTGTTTCCCTTCGTAACATTTCGGTCTAACCGAAGTGAGCGATCGGTCCCACCGAGATTGCAATGTAAACTCTTTGTTTCCTTTTTGTAACATTTCGGTCTCACCGAAAAGAGCAAATCGGTCCCACCGAGTTTACCTGACCAACTCTCTGGAAAGCTTATTACCAAATCGGTCTCACCGAGTTTGTGTAATCGGTCTTACCGAGATTACGTTATGCCCTAACCCTAACCGAATCGGTCTCACCGAGATGCATGTCAGTCCCACCGAAAATCACTAACGGTCACTAGGTTTGCTAGATCGGTCCGACCGAGTTTAACGATTCGGTCCCACCGAGTTTGGTAAATTGTGTGTAACAGTTAGATTTTGTGTGGAGGCTATATATATCCCTCCACCTCCTTTTCATTCGTGGAGAGAGCCATCAGAACGAACCTACACTTCCAACTTACCATTTCTAAGAGAGAACCACCTACTCATGTGTTGAGGCCAAGATATTCCATTCCTACCATAAGAATCTTGATCTCTAGCCTTCCCCAAGTTGCTTTCCACTCAAATCTTCTTTCCACCAGATCCAAAACCTATGAGAGAGAGTTGAGTGTTGGGGAGACTATCACTTGAAGCACAAGAGCAAAGAGTTCATTATCAACGCACCATTTGTTACTTCTTGGAGAGTGGTGTCTCCTAGATTGGCTAGGTGTCACTTGGGAGCCTCCGACAAGATTGTGGAGTTGAACCAAGGAGTTTGTAAGGGCAAGGAGATCGCCTACTTCGTGAAGATCTACCGCTAGTGAGGCAAGTCCTTCGTGGGCGACGACCATGGGGGGATAGACAAGGTTGCTTCTTCGTGGACCCTTCGTGGGTGGAGCCCTCTGTGGACTTGCGCAGTCGTTACCCTTTGTGGGTTGAAGTCTCCATCAACGTGGATATACGATAGCACCACCTATCGGAACTACGCCAAAAACATCCGTGTCTCCAATTGCGTTTGAATCCTCCAAACCCTTCCCTTTACTTTCTTGCAAGTTGCATGCTTTAATTTCCGCTGCCTATATACTCTTTGCATGCTTGCTTGAATAGTGTGATGATTGCTTGACTTGTCCTAAAGTAGCTAAAATCTGCCAAACTCTAAAATTGGGAAAAGGTTAAGTTTTTATTGGTCAAGTAGTATAATCACCCCCCCTCTAGACATACTTCAAGGTCCTACAAGTGGTATCAGAGCTTTGGTCTCCATTTGCTTTGATTTCCATAGCTTTTGGTGGTCATAGCCTTGGTTTCACAACCTAGGAGAGTATGGCGTCTAGCGAGGGAAATTATCACCGTAGAGGTCCTTACTTTGATGGTACTAATTTTGCTAGTTGGAAGCATAAGATGAAAATGCATATTCTCGGACATAACCCCGCCGTTTGGGCAATTATTTGTATTGGCTTGCAAGGTGAATTTTTCGATGGGAGAGAACCGAACCGTGAAGCTAATGCGGAAGAATTGAAGATGCTGCAATACAACGCTCAAGCATGCGATATCATCTTCAACGGATTGTGCCCCAAAGATTTCAACAAAATCAGCCGTCTTGAGAATGCAAAGGAAATCTAGGATACTTTGATTGATATGCATGAAGGTACCGAATCCGTCAAGGAATCCAAGTTGGATGTGCTCCAAAGTCAGCTTGACAAGTTCAAAATGAAGGATGGTGAAGGTGTCGCTGAAATGTACTCTAGGCTTGCTCTTATCACAAATGAGATTGCCGGCTTAGGAAGTGAAGAGATGACCGACAAATTCATCATCAATAAGATCCTAAGAGCATTGGATGGAAAGTATGATACCGTGTGCACATTGATTCAAATGATGCCAAACTACAAAGATCTCAAGCCAACGGAAGACATTGGAAGAATTGCTGCTCATGAGATGTCACTCAAGGATAAGGAGGAACTTCACAACAAGTCAAGTGGTGCTTACAAAGCCTCAAGTGAAGCCCCCACATCATCAAGTGAGAAACAAACCTTCAATGAAGAATGGAGCTTAATGGTGAAGAACTTCAACAAATTCTACAAGAGTAGAAGCAAAGAAAGAAGCTCCAAGTCTAGGTCTTACAATGACAAAAGATCTTCTAGTCGAGAGCGCAATTGCTACAATTGTGGGAGACCCGGACACTACTCCAATGAGTGTACGACACCCTACAAAAGAAGAGAAGATTCTCCAAGAGGAAGAAACAAAAGAGAAGAATCACCACCAAGAGAGAGAAGGAGTAGAGATGATCGTTATGAACGAAGACCCTCACGGAGAAGCAAGGATTCGGAAAGGAAGGACAAGTCATCAAGGAGCTACACAAAACAAAGTCATCAAGCTCATGTTGGTGAATGGGTTTCCGGCTCCGACGACAATCACTCCGAGAGAAGCTATCACTCCGACTCCGAATATACTCAAGATGAAGGTGTTGCCGGTCTAGCACTTGTGTCAACCAACTCCTACGACATATTTGATTCACCAAATGAAGGTGTTGATGCTTCATGGCCAAAGGTCCAAAGGTAACACATCCTGAGTATGTTGATTTCAATAGTGATGAAGATGACTTGCTTATGGATGATGATTTACTTGTTGACAACTCTAATGATGAATACTATGATGATACGTCAATTAATCATGCTAATCAAGATAAAATGAATGACAATGATAAGGAGAAGATTGAGCTTCTAACTAAAGAACTAAACTCTCTTAAGTTGGAGCATCAAACTATCTTTGAAGATCATCGAGAACTTTTAAGGGCTCATGAGAAGTTACGCTTTGAAAAGCTCAATCTTGAGCAACAGCATGAGTTCTTAAAAGTAATCAATGATGATCTCCGTAAGAAAAGTTCTTCTTACATTGCCAAGAATTTACTCTTATCTACTTACATGCCTCAAGTCAAGTCTAGTAACAAGTACAAGAAAGATACTTCCTCTAGTAGTAACAATAATAATGTCAAATCCAATATTGTTGCTTCTAGTAGTTCTCTTGATTCCACTAATGATTCTCTTAGCCAAGTTACACTTGAGCAAGAAAATAGATTATTGAAGGGAATTATAGAGAAAGGTGTTTACAAGAGCCTTGCCGGGAGTAAGCAATTATAGGAAATTGTACGCAAGCAAGGAAGACACCGGAAGAATCAAGGTGTTGGTTTTGAACGCAAGTTCAATGCCAATGGAGTTGAGTGGGAAGAAGATCAATACCCCAAGACGAAGTTTATTCCTCAACAAGAGAAGTATGATCCTACTTCCTTCAAGGGAACACAAGCTCAAGATGATCTTCCACCACAAGACCACAAGAACAAAGGCAAGGACAAGCTTCAAGAAGAGATTGATGCATTTGAAGAAGCACCTAAAGCCTCGTTCAAGTGGGTTCCCAAGGCTACGTCAAGTTCTACTTCATCAAGTACAACTACAACTCCAAGGATTCCCATCAAGATGATGTGGATCCCGAAGAAGAAGAACTAGAGAGTTCTTGAGGGTGACTCTGCCAACGTTCTTCACTGATATCATTATGGCAAGAACAAGTGCAATCAACTTCCACATCTTGCACTAGTTCAAGGAGTCACAAACCCTCATGTTGGTAAGGCAATGGACAATGTAACCTAATGATTTCATGGAAATCATCTTGTGTGTGCACCACTCTATGTCTATGGATATTCTTGTTTGTTCCTTGTGGGACTAACCCATGTAGGTAAGTTGAAAGTGCAACTCACTCCAAAGGATTGCTCCAAATGATCTACATCAACATTGAGCATCCACATCTTCAACACCCACATGAAGTCATCATCGACAAAACCCAAGGTTAGTTCATCCCTCTAAGGGGGGATCTCACATCTAGGGGGAGCTTAACTCTAAGAATTGAGTCAAAGCAACTCTAATGGTGTGAACATATCAATGCATTATGTAAAAGTGGTAACCCCACTTGAGCTTGAACGATGAGTATGACCTATGATCAAGTGTTCTCATTTGAGTCCTAAGTCAATATACTCATATATAGATGACCTAGTCATCGCCAATTGTTTGATAGATGCTAGAATTGGTTGTGCATGCTTTGTCACACATTTTATTTGCCATTTTATTGTGTGAGCATGTTGGTGCATATTTTACTCATTCAAGGACATCCACTTGTTGTTTTGATTGTTTGGCTTCTTTTCTTTTTGCCAAGTGGATGGACAAGAATGCCTAAGAACCTTCTTTAGCTATCTATGCTTTTCTCGTCTCAAACTATATTCATGCTACATCACAAAATTTGATCAAGTCAGATTCGAACCACTCTGTGTGAGGAGCACTCGGAGTCCCCGATTCGTCATAGACTTAAACTTCCAAAACCTCTTTGTGATTCTCGGTCTGACCGATTCCTTCATTTCGGTCCTGCTTAGATCATTAAGTTGATCTGAGTTTTCAATCTTGGTGCAACCGATTTGAACTTTTCGGTCACACCGATTTGCTGTAACTGTACACAGTTATGCATCTCGGTGCCACCGAGTTGTTCCACTCGGTCACACCGACAGGGTCGGGCTATATATAGTCACGGGCAAAATTTTGGAAATTTCTCCCAAACCCTTCACCCGCACAATAGCTCGCTCTGCCATCGGAGGTCTCCGGATCGTCTCCTCGTCGCCAGCAGCCTCCAGTAGCTGGTCTCCGCCGCCGTCAACGGATTTCGCCCCCGCCGTTGTCGCCGTAGAGAGTCCACCGCCAAGCTAGGGTATGGACTCGATCTTTGTGCTATCCACGTCTGATTCCTAGCACATTGTATTCTTATGGATTCTTGCCACGATTGAAACACTTATATCCACTCAATATAGTCCATAGATTAGATGAGATTCAAATTTTTAGGGTTAGGTTTCCACCGAAACCATCTCAGACCCACCAAGTTGAAAAACTCGGTCTCACCGATTTGGCTTATGCCATTGCACTAGTGACTCTCGGTCTGACCGAGAATTACTAATCGGTGCGACCGATTTGAGGATTCTATGAAACCCTAGCAGTCTTGGTGCCACCGAACTGTGACTCGGTCCAACCGAGTTCATCAGTTTAGGTTCCAAAACTACTTCGGTATCACCGAGTTTGAAAATCGGTTGATCCAAAATGCTTTCTGTGGAAAACTAAAACTGAATTTTTGAATCATTCTTTTGCAAAAATCTCTGCATTTTGTGATGCTCATCCACTCTATCTCATCTATAACTCTTCACAGGGTCAGCAGTCAGCTTTTTGCAGCATGTCAGACCAGAGTGACAGCCAGTACAGGTCAGTAGAGCAGATGGACTTGAGTGAGGGCACTTGTAATGCCCCAGATTGGATGCGCCAGGTGTTCGCCAGTTATTCGCCGTCATTGCCATGTCATTTGCTTGCGTGTTGCACCTTGCCATGTCATCATATGTATTTCATATCATGTCCTCATCTGCATCTCATTTTGCATGCGTATTCGTCTCATGCATCCGAGCACTTTCCCCGTTGTCCGTTTTGCAATCCGACACTCCTATGCCCTCCGGCGTCCCCCTTTTGTCTCTCGTTGTGTGCGGGTGTTAGACGTTCTCGGAATGGACTGAGGTTTGCCAAGCGGCCTTGGTATAGCACCGGTAGACCGCCTGTCAAGTTTTGTGTCATTTCGAGGTCGTTTGATACTCCAACGGTTAACCGGGTAACCGTAAAAGCCCCTTCTCTTTGCAGCCCAACACCCCTTCCAAAGTGGCCCAAAATCCAGCAAACTCCCCACCATGCCCTCCGCCGTTCGATCATGATCGTGTGGCCGAAAACTGCACCTCATTTGGACACTCCTAGCCCCCTCTACCTATATAAACACCCCTCCCCCGAAATTCGCGGATGATTCCACCCTAACCATAGCCTTCTTCTTCCTCCGCGCGCCGGACGCGTCCGTGCCACGCCGGACACGTCCACCGCCGCCTCCCTCAGCCACTCGCAGCTCGCCACATGTCCCCCCAGCGTCCCACTTCGCCGCGGGCCCGCCGAGCCCATCTGAGGCCCGCGCGAGCCCGTCCCCCCGCTGCCGAAGCCCGGTTCGGCCCCCGCACTCCGGCGTCCGCGCCTCCCTGCGCCGGCCAGCGCCCCGCCGCCGAGCCCTCTGCTCCCCGCCGCCGGCCACACTCTCCGCCGCCGCGCACCCGCGCCGCCGCCGGCCGCGGCCTCCTCCGCCCTTCCCGTCTCTCCGGCCGCCGCCCGCCGTCGATGCTGTGCCTCCCCGCCTCCGACCTCCGTCGCCGCCGGCCACCATGCCTCGCCTCGCCTCGCTGGCCCCTGCGCCCCGCCGCCGCCGGTCACCCAGATCGCCGCCCCGCTGCACCCGGTCCTCCGCTCCGGCCCCGCCGCCTTCGCCACCACCTCGCGCATCGCCTTCCCCGCGCCTCTCCTACTCCGGCCGACGCCCTCGCCGGAGGCCTCGCCGGAGCCGCCATCACCGGATCCACCGGATCTGGATGAGATCCACCCATCCCCACAACCAAACATGCCCACGTCCATCCCGGGATCTCTCCGTCCCAATCCCGCGAGGTGAAAATTTCGCCCAAGTCCCTGAGATGTTGACATTATCATGCCATGTTCATCGCATCATAACTTGCTGCATACTGCTCCGTTTCGTGCGTATAATATGTCAAATTGTTTGTCTCGACGAGTACTTTATTTCATTCCATCGCATCATTTTCATTTGAGCTCATCTTGATGCCCGAAATGCTGTTGGAAGAGTGCATGTTGATGTTAATCTGTTGGAACTGTTATAACATGCTCATTTGTTATTTTTGCCATGATTGATGTGTGCATCTTATGAACTTGAGCCCTACATATGTTTTGAACTATGCCATGCCATCTTTACACTGGTGTTGTCCATGTATTTTTTTTTTGAGTTGTGTGCTGAGTGCATCGAGCTTGTTAAGTAGGGTACTTGTTGTTGCTGTTCTGCTAGACAGATTCTGTTATTTCGTGATGCTATGTTAACCTGCTTCTACAAGTCATTCTATGCATAATCTGGAGATGTTCACTAAGGGTGTTTTGTTATGCATTTCATGCTCTATCCATTCATGCCCCTGGTTGCATTTATAGCCTGCTGTAGCATGTTGTAATCTTGCTCCAAAGTTGCTAAATAATGTTGCTGTCAGCCTGTTAACATTAAGTTCAATGTTGACATGGTTGTTGCTAGTGATCCATGCACCCTATGAACTTGTTATTGCCATGCCTAGCTTCAAAAACATGTCTTCTTACTGTTGGTTGCCTTGCCATGCCATGTATTTCTCTGTGGTGAGTGATTCAAGCTCACCAACATGCCTACTTATTATTGTTCCTGCCATGCATGAATCTGTCATATTACTTGCCATGCTTACATGGGGGCCATCATATTTTCTGTGCCTTTTTGGCTCTTGGTCAGTAAGGGACTTTTGTTCTATGCTTTTAGTAGATTCATGCCATGCCTTTGTTTGCCATGATAAGTTCCTGTAACATGTTTTTTGATAGCTCTAAATATTGCAACCTGATGTTATTTCCTGATAAGTCTGAAACTGTTATTATTTGCAATCTTTCCATGTGTGTTTGAGCATGTTCTAGTGATTTCTGGAGATAGCTCACTGTTCATGTTTTGTTATGCTTTACCTGTACATCATGTTCATGCCTTTTGTTCTGATGTTGGGGTGCTGTATCATATTGTTTTGATGCTTGCAATATGCCTAGTTGCTGTTTTGGACAGATTGTTGTTATGACTTGTATAGTGTGTGTGTTGATCTCGTGTAGATCATCGTGGTGCATCTTAACTTGCTATTTAAAAACTTGAACATAAGGTTTAATCAGATCTGGACCAATTTTGAAATTTGCATATGAGGACTTACCGGAATTGTTATATGTTGTTCCGGCCTCATTTAAACATGCTTTGATGTGTTGGTCTTGTATGCATCATCTCTTGCCATGAGTAGCTTCATGTAGCTTTGTCATGCTTCATGCTTGTTGTGCATCATGTCTTGTCTATGTGTGGTGTGTTTACTATGTTGTGTGCTTCTTCTTGAAAGTTCCCGTTTCGTTGCGATCGTGAGGATTCGTTCGTCTACGCTTGGTTCGTCTTCGTGGCTTCATCTTCTTCATGGACTCGTTCTTCTTCCTTGCGGAATTTCAGGCAAGATGACCGCTACCCTGGATCTAACTACTATCATTGCTATGCTAGTTGCTTCGTTCTATCGCTTTGCTGCGCTACCTATCTTTGCTCATCAAGCCTCCCTAATTGCCATGAACCTCTAACCTTTGACACCCTTCCTAGCAAACCATTGCTTGGCTATGTTACCCCTTTGCTCAGCCCCTCTTATAGCGTTGTTAGTTGCAGGTGAAGTAGAAGATTTCTTCATGGCGGACAGGGTTATCTTGGGATATCACAATATCTCTTATATTATTAATGCATCTATATACTTGGTAAAGGGTGGAAGGCTCGGCCTTATGCATGGTGTTTTATTCCACTCTTGCCGCCCTAGTTTCCGTCATACCGGTGTTATGTTCCCGGATTTTGTGTTCCTTACGCGGTCGGGTGATTTATGGGACCCCCTTGACAGTTCGCTTTGAATAAAACTCCTCCAGCAAGGCCCAACCTTGGTTTTACCATTTGCTTCACCACCACCTACTTTTCCCTTGGGAGTCGCTCTCTCGAGGGTCATCTTTATTTTAGCCCCCCCGGGCCAATGCTCGTCTAAGTGTTGGTCCAAACCGAGCGATGTCCGGCGCCCCCTGGGCAACCAGGGTCTATAACAACCCGACGTCTGGCTCATCCGGTGTGCCCTGAGAACGAGATATGTGCAGCTCCTATCGGGATTTTTCGGCACAACAAGCGGTTTTGCTGGTCTTCTTTTACCATTGTCGAAATGTCTTGTAAACCGGGATTCCGAGACTGACCGAGTCTTCCTGGGAGAAGGAATATCCTTCGTTGATCGCGAGAGCTTATCATGGGCTAAGTTGGGACACCCCTGCAGGGTATAAACTTTCGAAAGCCATGCCCGCGGTTATGTGGCAGATGGGAATTTGTTAATGTCCGGTTGTAGATAACTTGACACCTGATCCGAATTAAAACGCATCAACCGCGTGTGTAGCCGTGATGGTCTCTTCTCGGCGGTGTCCGGGAAGTGAACACGGTTTCTGTGTTATGATTGACATAAGTAGGTGTTCAGGATCACCTCTTGATCATTGCTAGTTGACGACCGTTCCTTTGCCTCTCTTCTCGCTCTTATTTGCGTATGTTAGCCACCATATCATGCTTAGTCGCTGCTGCAACCTCACCACTTTACCTCTTCCTTACCCATTTAAGATTTGCTAGTCTTGATACCCATGGTAATGGGATTGCTGAGTCCTCGTGGCTCACAGATTACTACAACAACAGTTGCAGGTACAGGTTTTGCAATGATCTTGACGCGAGAGCGATGTTTGCTTGTCTTGGAGTTCTTCTTCTGCTTCTTCTTCGATCAGGGGGTAGGTTCCAGGTCGGCATCCTGGGCTAGCAGGGTGGATGTCGTTTGAGTTTTTGTTTGTGTTTTCATCCATAGTCGGATGGTGCTCTTATGTAATATGATGTTGTATTCGTGTGGCATTGTATGCCTTATGTATGTATCCCTACGTATTATGTAATGTTGATGTAATGATATCCACCTTGCAAAAGCGTTTCAATATGTGGGTCTATCCTTCGTGGGACCATTGAGTTCCTTTTGGATAGGGTCGCATATTGGGCGTGACAAGTTGGTATCAGAGCCTCGACCGACCCTAGGAGCCCCCTTGATTGATCGTGTAGTTTGGCTGTTGTTGAGTCTAGAAGTAAACTCTTTAGAGTCTAGTTATATCGGAGAGTAGGAATTCTTTTTTACTCCTCAGCCCCTTCGTCGCTCTGGTGAGGAATCTTGACATAGGTGTTTTGAATTACTCCTCTTCCCCCTCAAAAGTTTTCTTTAGGATCACGCGGTTGGTTTTCCGTTCGTTGGTTCTCAGCTCTTTTTATCTGGTGCATCCTCTCGTCAAGGCGGTTCGACCTTCTTTGGTTTTGCAAGTTCAATTCTCAGTTGTTTTCTTTTCCCACCCGCCCACCCTTTTTCTTCTCGGAACTGGAGCCCGTAATCGAGTATCCATCCTACTCGTGTGAAGCCTTTGCGTTCTTTCAATCGGTGTTTTCTCTTCAAAATATTGGTCATTTTCCCCTTCTAGTTTCCTATGTTTTTCCCGCCCTCCCACCCCTTTTCTTCCCGGAGTCTGAGCATCTATTCGAGAAGCTATTTCATTCGTGCGGAGCCTCTTCAGTCTTTCGTAAATTATTTCAACCGGTGAATTCTCATCTCGTTCGTCATTCTTCATCTCTTTATCTTTTCCGGTGGATTCAATTCTAGTTTTTAGGTAGTGATTATATTCTTTCCCTCAGCTCAAGTGTTTCCCCTTGCTCGTTTCCTCTCGCCAGTTTATCCTTTCAGAGTGTTCAAGAAATCTCAGGAGATTCGTCTGTGTTCGAATTAAATCGAGGTTGTCACCTCATTCAAATATTTCAATTGTTCCGGTGCATCATCTATCTGTTCAACATCCCTTTCCAACGGTGTTTTCTTTTAGTGGGCCCTAACCCACAGGTCTTTTCCCAGGATCTTACCTGACTCTTCTAATTCCCCCAGAGTTATTCTCAATTCTTTTCAAGTGTGACGTAAGAATGAATTTCATCAGTCACATGCCTTCTCCAAGATAACTTTCAAATTCTTTCATTGTTGGCCAACCTCTTTGCTTTTCATTCTCCCGGAGTATCTCAGTAATTTTGATGGTGTTTCTCGTCGTCATTCTCAACTTTGAAGATCGAAGAAGAGCTTTTCCTCTGAATCTTGCCCGTTCTCTTGAAGTTTCGTGGTTCTAGCTTCATGTTATCCTCTCGAATTATTCCATTTGTCAGTTATTCTTTTTCATCCATCCGGAGTGTTTCAGGAGTTGTTTTTTGCCGTCTCGATCATCCGGAGGCCATCTTTTCAGAATATTGCTTCGTTCCAAGTTTTCAGATTCATTCCCCAATTATTCTATATCCGTGCCCCTTCGTTCATCTCAATATTCTCCCGGTGCTTCGTTCAAGTGTTCTTTAATGAGCTCGTGATCTCTTCGTTCTTTTGCATCTAAATCCCCTCGAGCTTATTTGTTCTCCTAATTCTTCATGGTGATTCTTTCTCTTTCATCAGTCATTTTTGAATTATAACGGTGGTTCGTTCCATATTCTTTTTCCTTGATTATCATTTTAAATCCATTCGTTCTTTCCAATCCTACCGGTGGTTCCATCAAAACCTTCTCAAGTTTTGTGCTATAACCCCCCCTTAAACCTTTTCAAGACGAATAAAGTAGTATGCAAAATCCATTGCTTATCATCAATTTAATTTGATGAAGGATAAGCATACAATAAATCTTATTCTTATTTCATCAAGTTGATTAATCCCTTCCTTCGGAGTTTGTTCTTGAGGAATAAATTCTAGTTCCAAGTGTTTTCATCTTTTCTTTTCCGGAGTTCAAATTTCCTCGGCCATCTCGTCGGAACCTCCATCTAAGTCACCGCAAGCTTTAATCTTATTCTTTCATCCTTCATTTTATCTCATCATCTTTTGTCACTGGAGTTCTTCATGGTGGTTCTTTATGATTTAATTCATTCTTCAAGCGCTCATCAAGATTTTGTTGGAGGAGTTCAAGTATCTTTTCTTCTTGCATCTTGAAGTGCAATTAATTCTCTGTATTCTTTGAAGTGGAGTTTTGCATTTCTTCATTCTTCTCAGCTATTTAAGCATTTAGTTGTGGCATAATTTCACCTCAAGTTTTGAGTTGTTTTGGATAAGTCCACAACAAGCTTATTCTTTTCATTGTTGATTTTCTCAACAACTCCGTTTAAACTTTCCTTCTAAAGATGCTTTCTATTTCATTCGTGGCACAAGTTGTCATTTTTCTTCTCCGTTCTTTTCTTTCAACTCTTTCAATTCTTTCCAGAGGTTTTGTGTCATGTCTTCATCAAGTATCATTCCATATTCTCTAGCTCGTGTTCTATTCCTCCATGTTCAGCCGGAGTCCTGCCTAAATCCTTTTCAGTCTTAGTCATTTCTTATCTTGTTCTAACCAGAGTGGTTTCATAGTCTATCTGATTCCGTGAGTTTTCGATTCTCGTCATTCTCGTTGTTCCTCTCTTCTTCTCGTGTGTTCTCGATTCTTTGCTGCTTCTCTTGACTTCTTATTTCACCTCATCCCTTTTCCCTTCCGTCTCAGTCCTAAGATCTTGGGACGAGATCTCTTGTTAGTGGAGGAGTGTTGTAATGCCCCGGATTCGATGTGCCAGGTGTTCGCCAGTTATTCGTCGTCATTGCCATGTCATTTGCTTGCGTGTTGCACCTTTCCATGTCATCATATGCATTTCATATCATGTCCTCATGTGCATCTCATTTTGCATACGTATTCGTCTCATGCATCCGAGCACTTTCCCCGTTGTCCGTTTTGCAATCCGACACTCCTATGCCCTCCGGCATCCCCCTTTTGTCTCACGTTGTGTGCGGGTGTTAAACGTTCTCGGAATGGACCGAGGTTTGCCAAGCGGCCTTGTTATAGCACCGGTAGACCGCCTGTCAAGTTTCGTGTCATTTGGAGGTCGTTTGATACTCCAACGGTTAACCGGGTAACCGTAAAAGCCCCTTCTCTTTGCAGCCCAACACCCCTTCCAAAGTTGCCCAAAATCCAGCAAACTCCCCTCCATTCCCTCCTCCATTCGATCACAATCGCGTGGCCGAAAACCGCACCTCATTTGGACACTCCTAGCCCCCTACCTATATAAACACCCCCTCCCCCAAAATTCGCGGATGATTCCACCCTAACCCTAGCCTTCTTCCTCCGCGCGCCGGATGCGTCCGTGCCGCGCCGGACACGTCCGCCACTGCCTTCCTCAGCCACTCGCAGCTCGCCACGTGTCCCCCCAGCGCCCCATTTTGCTGCGGGCCCGCCGAGCCCATCTGAGGCCTGCGCCAGCCCGTCCCCGCCGCCGCCGAAGCCCGGTTCGGCCCCCGCACTCCGCCGTCCGCCCCTCCCTGCGCCGGCCAGCGCCCCGCCACCGAGCCCTCTGCTCCCCACCGCCGGCCACACCCTCCGCCGCTGCGCATCCCGCGCCGCCGCCGGCCGCGGCCTTCTCCGCCTTCCCTGTCTCTCCGGCCGCCGCCCACCGTCGACGCTGTGCCTCCCCGCTTTCGACCTTCGTCGCCGCCGGCCACCATGCCTCGCCTCGCCTCGCCGGCCTCTGCGCCCCACCGCCGCCTGTCACCCAGATCGCCGCCCCGCTGCGCCCGGTCCTCCGCTCCGGTCCCGCCGCCTTTGCCACCACCTCGCGCCTCGCCTTCCCCGCGCCTCTCCTACTCCGGCCGACGCCCTCGTCGGAGGCCTCGCCGGAGCCGCCGTCGCCGGATCCACCGGATCTGGATGAGATCCACCCATCCCCGCAACCAAACACGCCCACGTCCGTCCCGGGATCTCTCCGTCCCAATCCCGCGCGGTGAAAATTTTGCCCAAGTCCCTGAGATGTTAACATTATCATGCCATGTTCATCGCATCATAACTTGCTGCATACTACTCCGTTTCGTGCGTATAATATGTCAAATTGTTCATCTCGACGAGTACTTCATTTCATTCCATTGCATCATTTTCATTTGAGCTCATCTTGATGCCCGAAATGCTGTTGGAATAGTGCATGTTGATGTTAATCTGCTGGAACTATTATAACATGCTCATTTGTCATTTCTGCCATGATTGATGTGTGCATCTTATGAACTTGAGACCTACATATATTTTGAACTATGCCATGCCATCTTTCAAGTGGTGCTGTCCATGTATTTTTTGTGAGTTGTGTGCTGAGTGCATCGAGCTTGTTAAGTAGGGTACTTGCTGTTGCTGTTCTGCTAGACAGATTCTGTTATTTCGTGATGCTATGTTAACCTGCTTCTACAAGTCATTCTATGCATAATCTGGAGATGTTCACTAAGAGTGTCTTGTTATGCATGTCATGCTATATCCATTCATTCCCCTGGTTGCATTTATAGCCTGCTGTAGCTTGTTGTAATCTTGCTCCAAAGTTGCTAAATAATGTTGCTGTCAGCCTGTTAACATTAAGTTCAATGTTGACATGGTTGTTGCTAGTGATCCATGCACCCTATGAACTTGTTCTTGCCATGCTTAGATTCATAAACATGTCTTCTTACTATTGGTTGTCTTGCCATGCCATGTACTGCTCTGTGGTGAGTGATTCAAGCTCACCAACATGCCTACTTATTATTGTTCCTGCCATGCATGAATCTGTCATATTACTTGCCATGTTTACATGGGGGCCATCATATTTTCTGTGCCTTTTTGGCTCTTGGTCAGTAAGGGACTTTTGTTCTATGCTTTTATTACATTCATGCCATGCCTTTGTTTGACATGATAAGTTCCTGTATCATGTTGTTTGATAGCTCTAAACATTGCAACCTGATGTTATTTCCTGATAAGTCTGAAACTGTTATTATTTGCAACCTTTCCATGTGTGTTTGAGCATGTTCTAGTGATTTCTGGAGATAGCTCAGTGTTCATGTTTTGTTATGCTTTACCTGTACATCATGTTCATGCCTTTTGTTCTTATGTTGGGGTGCTGTAGCATATTGTTTTGATGCTTGCAATATGCCTAGTTGCTGTTTTGGACAGATTGTTGTTATGACTTGTATACTGTGTGTGTTGATCCGTTGCTCCGTTTTGAGTGTGCTCCATATGAAAATTGCTTGATTTTGCATGTAGTTTCCTATTATAATGTTGCATCCTTGTTTTGAGGTGTTTGCTTGATGTTTGGGTGCATTTTGCATCAATGCCATGGTTAACTTGTTTTGCTCATATCTTCTAGGCCGTAGCTCCGAATCTAATGAACTTTATATGTAACATGACTAGAATCTCGTGTAGATCATCGTGGTGCATCTTAACTTGCTGTTTAAAATATTGAACATAAGGTTTAATCAGATCTGGACCAATTTCGAAATTTGCATATGAGGACTTACCGGAATTGTTATATGTTGTTTCCGGCCTCATTTAAACTTGCTTTGATGTGTTGGTCTTGTATGCATCATCTCTTGCCATGAGTAGCTTCATGTAGCTTTGTCATGCTTCATGCTTGTTGTGCATCATGTCTTGTCTATGTGTGGTGTGTTTACTATGTTGTGTGCTTCTTCTCGATAGTTCCCGTTTCATTGCGATCGTGAGGATTCGTTCGTCTACGCTTGGTTCGTCTTCGTGGTTTCATCTTCTTCATGGACTCGTTCTTCTTCCTTGCGGGATTTAAGGCAAGATGACCACTACCCTGGATCTCACTACCATCATTGCTATGCTAGTTGCTTCGTTCTATCGCTTTGCTGTGCTACCTATCTTTTGCTCATCAAGCCTCCCTAATTGCCATGAACCTCTAACCTTTGACACCCTTCCTAGCAAACCATTGCTTGGCTGTGTTACCGCTTTGCTCAGCCCCTCTTATAGCATTGTTAGTTGCAGGTGAAGTTGAAGATTTCTTCATGGCGGACAGGGTTATCTTGGGATATCACAATATCTCTTATATTATTAATGCATCTATATACTTGGTAAAGGGTGGAAGGCTCGGCCTTATGCATGGTGTTTTGTTCCACTCTTGCTTCCCTAGTTTCCGTCATACCGGTCTTATGTTCCTGGATTTTGCGTTCCTTACGCGGTCGGGTGATTTATGGGACCCCCTTGACAGTTCGCTTTGAATAAAACTCCTCCAGCAAGGCCCAACCTTGGTTTTACCATTTGCTTCACCACCACCTACTTTTCCCTTGGGAGTCGCTCTCTCGAGGGTCATCTTTATTTTAGCCCCCCCGAGCCAATGCTTGTCTAAGTGTTGGTCCAAACCGAGCGATGTCCGGCGCCCCCTGGGCAACCAGGGTCTATGACAACCCGACGTCTGGCTCATCCGGTGTGCCCTGAGAACGAGATATGTGTAGCTCCTATCGGGATTTTTCGGCACAGCGGGCGGTTTTGCTGGTCTTGTTTTACCATTGTCGAAATGTCTTGTAAACCGGGATTCCGAGACTGATCGGGTCTTCTTGGGAGAAGGAATATCCTTCGTTGATCGCGAGAGCCTATCATGGGCTAAGTTGGGACACCCCTGTAGGGTATAAACTTTCGAAAGCCATGCCCGCGGTTATGTGGCAGATGGGAATTTGTTAATGTCCGGTTGTAGATAACTTGACACCTGATTCGAATTAAAACGCATCAACCGCGTGTGTAGCCGTGATGGTCTCTTCTCGGCGGAGTCCTGGAAGTGAACACGGTTTCTGTGTTATGATTGACGTAAGTAGGTGTTCAGGATCACCTCTTGATCATTGCTAGTTGACGACCGTTCCTTTGCCTCTCTTCTCGCTCTTATTTGCGTATGTTAGCCACCATATCATGCTTAGTCACTGCTGCAACCTCACCACTTTACGCCTTCCTTACCCATTTAAGCTTTGCTAGTCTTGATACCCATGGTAATGGGATTGCTGAGTCCTCGTGGCTCACAGATTACTACAACAACAGTTGCAGGTACAGGTTTTGCGATGATCTTGATGCGAGAGCGATGTTTGCTTGTCTTGGAGTTCTTCTTCTGCTTCTTCTTCGATCAGGGGATAGGTTCCAGGTCGGCATCCTGGGCTAGCAGGGTGGATGTCGTTTGAGTTTCTGTTTGTGTTTTCATCTGTAGTCGGATGGTGCTCTTATGTAATATGATGTTGTATTCGTGTAGCATTGTATGCCTTATGTATGTATCCCTACCTATTATGTAATGTTGATGTAATGATATCCACCTTGCAAAAGCGTTTCAATATGCGGGTCTATCCTTGGTGGGACCTTCGAGTTCCTTTTGGATAGGGTCGCATATTGGGCGTGACAGCACTAGTCCCTCAACTACAGATGAAGGGAGCAGAAGCACTCCTAGCAACCTGCCCAAGGCTGCTACCAGGCAGAGAAGGAAGAGAACCTCAGACTCAGAGGATGAGGATTATAAAGCTGAGGAAAATGAGGCTACTTCCAAGAAAGTGGTGCTCAAGAAGGAATATGGCTCTGCACATAGCACAAAGCCTGTACTGAAGAAGAAAGTTCCTGCCAAGAGGACACCAATGCCTAAAGCCAGAAAGTCCACTCAAGTGCCAACACAGACTGAACCCAAAGAGGCACCTGAGAAGAAAGTCACTTCTTCCAAACCCAAGAAAGTCCGAACTGGAGAGACTATGAAGTTCACCATAGAATCAGAGGATGAAGGTGCTCAGGACAAGAAGAAGAAGAGAGCAAGAACCACAACTGCCAAGGTTCTTGGAAAGCCCTCAATGAGAAGAGATTCTGAAGAAGAGGAAGAGGTTGCTGCACCAGCACCTAAGGCACCCAAGCTTATGGGTGATGCTATAAGATCAGGGGCTGCAACATCTAAGCCCAAGGAAACACCCAAAGCTGCCTCCAAGGCCAAGCAAGTACCAAAGAGGAATACTAGGAGTATTCCTACTGCTGAAAAGAACAAGGCCCCAGTGCCAAATGTTGCTGAAGAAGAAGATGAAGAAGGTCAAGTCCTAAGAAAGCTCAAGCCCAAGATACCAGCCACAATGATGCCCATCCTGTGGCTGAGGACATGAGGATCAGGAAGGATTCAGGGCTGAGACTGTGGAGGAGGGAAGATCCATATGCATCAAGGAGAAGAACTGCTGTTGACTACAGGTTCCGTACAAAGGAACAACAGGACTTCTATGAGACAATTCTGTTGGACAAGAAACCCATAGTTTGTGACATGAGGTGGGTCGACTGGACCTACATCAAGGATAATGAAGAGCACTATCCTGGAGTGCAAGACAGCTTTGTTGCTTGTGGAGTTGCTGATTTTGTTGGACAAAAGTTCACCCACTGGAATGATGAACTTATCATGCAATTCTACTCCACAGCACACTTTTACCCAGATGGAAGAATTGTTTGGATGTCTGAAGGTACAAGGTACCAATCCACTGTTGAAGAATGGGCAAGACTGATAAATGCCCCAAAGGAAAATGAGGATGATCTGGATATCTATGCAAAGAAGAAGATGGATCACAATTCCATGGCTCACATGTACAAGGAAATCCCACACAAGGCAATAGAGACTCACAAGTTTGGATCAGTTCACTTTCTGCTGTCAGGGTTGCCAACCATTAATTGGATTCTAAGGCATACTTTGTTGCCCAAGTTTGGTGACCATAACATGATCAGAGGGCATGCCATCAACATGTTGCATGTGTTTGATGTGCCACAAAAGTTTAAAGTCATGAGCCTGATGATTGAAACCATTAAGAGGACTACAGCAGATCAGAAGAGGAGCTTTGGATATGCCCCTCAGATTCAGGAGTTTATAAACTCAAAGATGGGCACAGGGAAATATCAGTTGGATAAGGAACACTTTCGACTTTATCCAGACTTTGAGGACAATGAGGTTGTCATGAATGAAAATGACCCATCATCAGTTCAAGCTCAAGAGAAGAAGGAGAAGGCAAAGAAGGAGAAGGCTGCCAGGATGCCAACTCAAGAGGAGGCATCTGAATATTTCTTGAAGAACAAGAAGGAGCAGCTTGGTTACTTAATAGCATCTACACTGAGGATTGAGAAGGGACTGTCCAACCCTCACTCAGAATCAGGAGAGCCTGGAGAGAATCATGGAACTCAAATTCCATGACCTTGATGTCAAAGTAACTGAGATTCAGTTAGTTGTGGAGCAGCTGCAGGATGATATGCAGGAGAGGCAGGGCAAGACTACCACAAATGTGTTTGCCAGAGTGCCCAGAGCCCAAAGGTCAGTTGCAGTGCCAGTGACAGACACTAGAGCAACAACTCCAGCACCAGCTACAGCCCCTTCAGCTCCAGTGCAACAAGCTCCAGCATCCACTCCAGCACCCTCTACTTCAACGGAAGCCTTTGTCCTCGGAGTTATCAGGACACCACCACCAGAAGATCAAGCCTGAGAGTCGATCTAGCACGATGCATTTTCTATGAACTTTTTGGTAACTTGTTGCCAAAGGGGGAAAAAATGTATAGATCATAGGCTTCGAGAGAGAGTGTGATGCTTTTGTTCTCTCTTGCTTTATTTGGTGGTTTAAAACTTTGTTTGCCTTTGATTGATTGAGATACTATGCTTGTGAGACATTGATGATCATGTGTTTGATCATAAGCTACACTTATGCATGTTTGATGATATTATCATATCTATCTTATGTGATCATTCACTTTGCTTGGTGATGAGTGCATGTATTCAATGTTTATTATTTTGAGCGCTCCACCAAGATGTATGTGACATGGAAGAGTAACCCATGAGCCTAATTCATTGTGCATTTGCAGTCCAAAGCAAATCTTAAACTATGCACAAATTTAGGGGGAGCTCTTGCTTATCACATACCTCTCAAAGCGACGATGTTATTCAATCTTATTATCATTTGTCGAAGCTTTGATCTATATGTTGTCATCAATTACCAAAAAGGGGGAGATTGAAAGTGCAACTATCCCTAGGTGTTTTTGGTAATTCATAACAACATAGAGCTCATTGAGCTAATGCTATTCCAAGACTATTATTTCAGGAAAGCTCAATGAATGGCATGGCATGGATGATGAAAGTGGATCCCTCAAAATACTAAGGACAAAGGATTGGCTCAAGTTCAAAAGCTCAAGACTCTTCATTTTATATTTCAGTGATCCAAGATTACATTGAGTCTATAGGAAAAGCCAATACTATCAAGGAGGGATGAGGTGTTGCTTAATGAGCCTCTTGCTTCATGTGCTTAGTGATATGCTCCAAAACCCTCAACTACTTTCCCACATCCACAAATGACTTAAACCCAAAGCCAAAATCGGTCACACCAATTCTTCCTATCCGGCGCCACCGATTCCAAAAGTCATAGCCACTGCCACAAACCCTAAGCAAATTGGTCTTACCGATCGGGATCTCGGTCTCACCGAGATGGGGTTGTAATCTCTCTGTTTCCCTTCGTAAAGTTTCGGTCTAACTGAAGTGAGCGATTGGTCCCACCAAGATTGCAATGTAAACTCTCTGTTTCCTTTTTGTAACATTTCGGTCTCACCGAAAAGAGCAAATCAGTCCCACCGATTTTACCTGACCAACTCTCTGGAAAGCTTATTACCAAATCGGTCTCACCGAGTTTGTGTAATCGGTATTACCGAGATTACGTTATGCCCTAACCCTAACCGAATCGGTCTCACCGAGATGCATGTCAGTCCCACCGAAAATCACTGACGGTCACTAGGTTTACGAAATCGGTCCGACCGAGTTTAACGATTCGGTCCCACCGAGTTTGGTAAATTGTGTGTAACGGTTAGATTTTGTGTGGAGGCTATATATACCCCTCCACCTCCTCTTCATTCGTGGAGAGAGCCATCATAACGAACCTACACTTCGAACTTACCATTTCTGAGAGAGAACCACCTACTCATGTGTTGAGGCCAAGATATTCCATTCCTACCATATGAATCTTGATCTCTAGCCTTCCCCAAGTTGCTTTCCACACAAATCTTCTTTCCACCAGATCCAAAACCTATGAGAGAGAGTTGAGTGTTGGGGAGTCTATCATTTGAAGCACAAGAGCAAGGAGTTCATCATCAACCCACCATTTGTTAGTTCTTGGAGAGTGGTGTCTCCTAGATTGGCTAGGTGTCACTTGGGAGCCTCCGACAAGATTGTGGAGTTGAACCAAGGAGTTTGTAAGTGCAAGGAGATCGCCTACTTCGTGAAGATCTACCGCTAGTGAGGCAAGTCCTTCGTGGGCGACGGCCATGGTGGGATAGACAAGGTTGCTTCTTCGTGGACCCTTCGTGGGTGGAGCCCTCCGTGGACTCGCGTAGCCGTTACCCTTTGTGGGTTGAAGTATCCATCAACGTGGATGTACAATAGCACCACCTATCGGAACCACGCCAAAAAACATCCGTGTCTCCAATTGCGTTTGAATCCTCCAAACCCTTCCCTTTACTTTCTTGCAAGTTGCATGCTTTAATTTCCGCAGCCTATATACTCTTTGCATGCTTTCTTGAATAGTGTGATGATTGCTTGACTTGTCCTAAAGTAGCTAAAATCTGCCAAACTCTAAATTGGGAAAAGGTTAAGTTTTTGTTGGTCAAGTAGTCTAATCACCCCCCCCCTCTAGACATAATTCAAGGTCCTACAAGTGCTATCAGAGCTTTGGTCTCCATTTGCTTTGATTTCCATAGCTTTTGGTGGTCATAGCCTTGGTTTCACAACCTAGGAGAGTATGGCGTCTAGCGAGGGAAATTATCACCATAGAGGTCCTTACTTTGATGGTACTAATTTTGCTAGTTGGAAGCATAAGATGAAAATGCATATTCTTGGACATAACCCCGCCGTTTGGGCAATTATTTGTATTGGCTTGCAAGGTGAATTTTTCAATGGGAGAGAACCGAACCGTGAAGCTAATGTGGAAGAATTGAAGATGCTGCAATACAACGCTCAAGCATGCGATATCATCTTCAACGGATTGTGCCCCGAAGAATCCAACAAAATCAGCCGTCTTGAGAATGCAAAGGATATCTAGGATACTTTGATTGATATGCATGAAGGTACCGAATCTGTCAAGGAATCCAAGTTGGATGTGCTCCAAAGTCTGCTTGACAAGTTCAAAATGAAGGATGGTGAAGGTGTCGCTGAAATGTACTCTAGGCTTGCTCTTATCACAAATGAGATTGCCGGCTTAGGGAGTGAAGAGATGACCGACAAATTCATCATCAAGAAGATCCTAAGAGCATTGGATGGAAAGTATGATACCGTGTGCACATTGATTCAAATGATGCCAAACTACAAAGATCTCAAGCCAACGGAAGTCATTGGAAGAATTGTTGCTCATGAGATGTCACTCAAGGCTAAGGAGGAACTTCACAACAAGTCAAGTGGTGCTTACAAAGCCTCAAGTGAAGCCCCCACATCATTAAGTGAGAAACAAACCTTCAATGAAGAATTGAGCTTAATGTTGAAGAACTTCAACAAATTCTACAAGAGTAGAAGCAAAGAAAGAAGCTCCAAGTCAAGGTCTTACAATGACAAAAGATCTTCTAGTCGAGAGCAAAATTGCTACAATTGTGGGAGACCCGGACACTACTCCAATGAGTGTACAACACCCTATAAAAGAAGAGAAGATTCTCCAAGTAGAAGAAACAAAAGAGAAGAATCACCACCAAGAGAAAGAAGGAGTAGAGATGATCATTATGAACGAAGACCCTCACGAAGAAGCAAGGATTCGGAAAGGAAGGACAAGTCATCAAGGAGCTACACAAAACAAAGACATCAAGCTCAGGTTGGTGAATGGGTTTCCGGCTCCGACTCCGACAATCACTCCGAGAGAAGCTATCACTCCGACTCCGAATATACTCAAGATGAAGGTGTTGCCGGTCTAGCACTTGTGTCAACCAACTCCTACGACATATTTGATTCACCAAATGAAGGTGTTGGAAGATGCTTCATGGCCAAAGGTCCAAAGGTGACACATCCTGAGTATGTTGATTTCAATAGTGATGAAGATGACTTGGTTGTGGATGATGATTTACTTGTTGACAACTCTAGTGATGAATACTATGATGAAACGTCAATTAATCATGCTAATCAAGATAAAATGAATGACAATGATAAGGAGAAGATTGAGCTTCTAACTAAAGAACTAAACACTCTTAAGTTGGCTCATGAAACTGTCTTCAAAGATCATCGAGAACTTTTAAGGGCTCATGAGAAGTTACGCTTTGAAAAGCTCAATCTTGAGCAAGAGCATGAGTTCTTAAAAGCAATCAATGATGATCTCCGTAAGAAAAGTTCTTCTTACATTGCCAAGCATTTACTCTTATCTACTTACATGCCTCAAATCAAGTCTAGTAACAAGTACAAGAAAGATACTTCCTCTAGTAGTATCAATAATAATGTCAAATCCAATATTGTTGCTTCTAGTAGTTCTCCTAATTCCACTAATGATTCTCTTAGCCAAGTTACACTTGAGCAAGAAAATAGCTTATTGAAGGGAATTATAGAGAAAGGTGTTTACAAGAGCCTTGCCGGGAGTAAGCAATTCGAGGAAATTGTACACAAGCAAGGAAGACACCGGAAGAATCAAGGTGTTGGTTTTGAATGCAAGTTCAATGCCAATGGAGTTGAGTGGGAAGAAGATCAATACCCCAAGACGAACTTTGTTCCTCAACAAGAGAAGTATCATCCTACTTCCTTCAAGGGAACACTCAAGATGATCTTCCTGTTGGGGAACGTTGCAGAAAATTAAAATTTTCCTACGGTTTCACCAAGATCTATCTATGAGTTCATCTAAGCAACGAGTCATGGAAGAGAGATTGCATCTACATACCACTTGTAGATCGCGTGCGGAAGCGTTCAAGAGAACGGTGATGATGGAGTCGTACTCGCCGTGATTCAAATCACCGATGACCAAGTGCCGAACGGACAGCACCTCCACGTTCAACACACGTATGGAGCGGATGACGTATCCTCCTTCTTGATCCAGCAAGGGGGAAGGAGAGGTTGATGATGATCCAGCAGCACGACGGCGTGGTGGTGGATGCAGCAGAACTCCGGCAGGGCTTCGCCAAGCTGCTGCGGGAGGAGGATGAGGTGTAGCAGGGGGAGGGAGGCGCCAATGCACAGGGTGCGGCTGCCCTCCCCCTTGCCCTCCTTTATATAGGCCCCCAGGGGGGGCGCCGCCCTGGGAGATCCAATCTCCCAAGGGGGCGGCGGCCAAGGGGGGTGGAGTGCCCCCCAAGGCAAGTGGGGCGCCCCCCCCCCCCCACCCTAGGGTTTCAACCCTAGGCAAAGGGGTGGGCCAAGGGGGGCGCACCAGCCCACTATGGGCTGGTTACCCTCCCCACTTCAGCCCTTGGGGCCCTCCGGGATGGGTGGCCCCACCCGGTGGACCCCCGGGACCCTTCCGGTGGTCCCGGTACAATACCGGGTGACCCCGAAACTTTCCCGATGGCCAAAACATCACTTCCTATATATAATTCTTTACCTCTGGACCATTTCGGAACTCCTCGTGACGTCCGGGATCTCATCCGAGACTCCGAACAACATTCGGTATGCTGCATACTCATATTCATACAACCCTAGCGTCACCAAACCTTAAGTGTGTAGACCCTACGGGTTCGGGAGACACGTAGACATGACCAAGACGGCTCTCGGGCAATAACCAACAGCGGGATCTGGATACCCATGTTGGCTCCCACATGCTCCTCGATGATCTCATCGGATGAACCACGATGTCGTGGATTTAAACAACCCCGTATACAATTCCCTTTGTCAATCGGTATGTTACTTGCCCGAGACTCGATCGTCGGTATCCCAATACCTCGTTTAGTCTCGTTACCGGCAAGTCACTTTACTCGTACCGTAATGCATGATCCCGTGACCAAACATTTGGTCACTTTGAACTCATTATGATGATGCATTACCGAGTGGGCCCAGAGATAGCTCTCCGTCATACGGAGTGACAAATCCCAGTCTTGATCCGTGTCAACCCAACAGACACTTTCGGAGATACCTGTAGTGCACCTTTATAGTCACCCAGTTACGTTGTGACGTTTGATACACCCAAAGCACTCCTACGGTATCCGAGAGTTACACGATCTCATGGTCTAAGGAAAAGATACTTGACATTGGAAAAGCTCTAGCAAAATGAACTACACGATCTTGTGCTATGCTTAGGATTGGGTCTTGTCCATCACATCATTCTCCTAATGATGTGATCCCGTTATCAACGACATCCAATGTCCATAGTCAGGAAACCATGACTATCTATTGATCAATGAGCTAGTCAACTAGAGGCTTACTAGGGACATATTATGGTCTATGTATTCACACGTGTATTACGATTTCTGGATAATACATTTATAGCATGAATAAAAGACAATTATCATGAACAAGGAAATATAATAATAATCCTTTTATGTCACATCCCTAGTCTGGTATGACCTAGACTAGCTAGTCTTTGTGCATCATGTTTAAAATTCCATTTAATTTTGAAATGAGGATTGGTGGAACCCTCAGAATCATTTTTTGAAATAACCCCAAATAAAAATTTCTCCAAAAGGGTTCAAGAAAATGCTCATCTTGCTCTCTGAAAATATTGGACAGAGATAAAAATCAAACCAATATTTTAAGAGCTCATAAGTATTTATTTTGGGCATTTGGAATTAATGCATAAATATTTGCATTGGAAATATATTAGTTATATATATTAATATATGTCCAAAAATTATGCCACTTGTTGGGGAGCTCTGGAATAATGCCATTAGTTCCTACAAAAATTGCCATAAGGTAATAAATTGATTTAGTATTATTACTAAATCAAAACAGACGTCAGAAAATTAGAAAACAGAAATAAAAAGGGATACTTACCTGGCGCTTAGCTCCTGTGCTGGCCCAGCACTGTGCGGCCTGGCCGGCCCAGCTGGCCAGCCCAGCCCACCTGGCCCCCTCCTCTGTCGTCTTCCTCCCCGACAGGAGGACGGGCGCGTGCCCGACACGCGCGCGCTCTGCCGCGCCACGCCACCAGCCTCCTTGCCTGCCTGCCCTCTCCCCTCCTCGTCTGGATGCCCCGGGAGACGCCACGCCCCCCCGGACCCTCTCACTCTCCCCCGGGTCCCCTCCTCTCCTCTCCCTCGCCTTCTCCCTCGTGTCCGAACGCGCCGGTCGCTGCCGTTCGCCATAGCCGCAGCCATTGCCTCCCCCTCGCCTCTCCGACACGCGCAGAAGCTCCGCCACGACTTCCTCGTCTCCTCCGTCAAGCCACAAGATGCCGGACGCCCTGTGGAGCCGCCGTCGCCGTCGTCTTCCACCTCGGGCTCCGACCACCGCCGCCGTCGATTCGCCGCACGCAGGACGTCCCCGAGCATACTGGCCTGCTCTGCGAGTCCGTCGTGAGCCCCTCTTCCTTTCCCCTCACCTCTCTCTCTCGCGCGTGCCCTGTAGCCGCTGCCCCGTGAGCGCCCGAAGCTGCCGTCCGCCATGGCCGGTGAGCTCCGTGCCCCCGAGCACCTCCGCCTCGCGTAGTAGCTCCGACGTGCTCCTGCTGCCTCGTAGCTACCGCCTGTGCTCTCCGTTCGCTCGAACGCGAGCTGCAGCCCCACGCCCGCGCTATCCCGAACTCCGGCCGCCGCCGAAGTCGACGCTGCGCTCGACTCAGGCCACGTCTCACCCTCCTGATGCTACCAATGGATGCGCGCAAGTGCCAACAACCCATAGCCGCAAACCTCGCTCGAAACCATCGTCCGTAGCTCAAACCCGAGCCCCTCCGCCGCACCTATCGTCGCCGGCGTCGAGCCGCCGGCGAGTTAGCCTTAGTTGACTAGGGGGTTGACCTCCCCTGGGTCCATGACAGGTGGGCCCCGTCGGCCAGGTGATTAGCTTAGTGCTAATCACCGTTAACTAACCCCCCTAACACTGATAGTGGGCCCCAGCGCCACTAATCCTTTAGTTAGGATTAAACTAACCCCTGTTAAACCCCCTGTCACTGACGTGTGGACCCCACACGTCCGGTTTGACCCCAGTCAGCCGCAGTTGACTTGCTGACGTCATGCTTACGTAGTGCTGACGCAATTATTTATTTTCTGGATTTAAAATAAATCAGGAAATTCCAGAAAATGATTTAAACTTCAAAAATTCATAGAAATTCAACCATAGCTCAGATTGAAATAATTATATATGAAAAATTATCAGAAAGATGCAATCTTTCCATCTGTACTAGTTTCATGCATGACAAACCAACTTATACATGTTGTATATGAGAAAACACATTATGGCGTATATAAGAGCTTACTTTGGAGATGCATTTGAGCTTATGGTTCAAATGGACTTCAAACCAAATGAATACTAGTTGCATTAGCTCAAACAGCATCACATCTACATGCCATGTTCATGCATCATATTGTTGCATATGATTGTGTATTGATTGCCGGCACCGCTCCTTCTCGATAGGTCTTGCTCCGGAGACGTTCCAGAGTACCTGTCTGTGAAGCAGTGCCTCCCTTGTTGATTTACCAGGCAAGCAAACCCCCTTGTTCATTTCGATACAATCCTACTCTCTCGCTCCTGCTCTCAGTTATTGCATTAGGACAACAACGATTCATCTTCTACTTTGTGCTGCGGTAGTTGAACCCATTCCTCTGCATGACCTATCATTGCCACAGTAAATAGTTGAAACCCACTAGCATGTGTAGGAGTTGATTGAGCCATGTTGTGTTCCTACCATGCTATGCCTGCTATTGCTTAGAGTTGTGTCAGGTCTGATTCATTGGGAATGAGTTGGAGTGTTATGATATGTTCTGATGCTGAGAGTGAAGTGTGTGAACACGATTTGGTAAAGGTAGCGGTGAGAGGCCATGTAGGAGTACATGGTGGGTTGTCTCACTGGAACCGTCCTTAAGCACTGAGTTCTGTGTATGTTGTCCAATGACTCGATACTACCACACATTGGGATCCTTAATTGACTCTCTCGACTTATTAACCAACTTGGTCTCTGTCCAGGAGTCACAACTAGTTTCTGGTGTTTGTAGGTAGTGCTATTTTTCTACCGAGTGGCACCCAGCAGGGTGGGCTTGGGACAGACTAGGCACAGGTGGCACGGTGTACCAAGTGGCACCCGGATGGTGGGCTTGGGAACCCTGCTCACATCGTTTGGGGCCGTGAGCGACACCCCGGCCGGATCTCCTTGCGGATGGAACCCGAATAGGCGATAAACCTGGACTAGAGTCTTGTGTGGTTAGTCAGGTCGTGGCCGACACCCTCGCCAGGCTTCCGCTTGAAGGTTGCCGAGATACATGACGTGTACATGGCGGTAAGTGGCGAGAGCGTGTGTGAAGAAGTACACCCCTGCAGGGTTAACATGATCTATTCGAATAGCCGGGTCCGCGGTTATGGACTTCTTGGATGCTTACATGGTACATAGACAACTTGAAGTGTATACTCTAAAAAGTTCAAGACAAGTGTGAGTGCTATGGATGGCCTTCTTGTAGGGAGACGGGGATGAATCCATAGTAGTGTATTGTGTGGTGATTAGTGGACTCGTGTGCGCCATATCACCTCAAAGAAGTTCTGGTAGTCGTAGAACAGGATAGCCACAGAGTCAAAGCTGGCTTGCTGCAACTAAACCCCACATTACCCTCTTGATACAAATGCACGTATGATAGGATCTGATGTAAGTCTTGCTGAGTACCTTTGTACTCATGTTGCTTTATTTATGTTTTTGCAGCGGAGACTTCGGTCTTACTAGTGTCTTGTGGACTTCGACGAGTAGCTTGTACCTCAGCTACGATCTTGATTGGATATTGTAGTTAGTCAGGCTCTTCAGCCTTTTTCATTTGTAGATGTCTGTACCCAGACATGTAATGCTTCCGCTTGTTGCTTGTATGCTCTGTATGATGGGTCTTGTGACCCCTGTTTGCAATAAATGCTATGATGGCTCTTCTGAGCTTTTATCTATATGAGTTGTTGAGTTATGCTGTGATGCCATGTTGTACAGCACATACTTGCATGTTATGCGTATGTGTAATGTGTATTGGTATGTGTGGGATCTGACTATCTAGTTGTTTATCCTTAGTAGTCTCTCTTACCGGGAAATGTCTCCTAGTGCTTCCACTGAGCCCTGGTAGCTTGCTACTGCTCCGGAACACTTAGGCTGGCCGGCATGTGTCCTTCTTCGTTCCTGTGTCTGTCCCTTTGGGGAAATGTCACGCGATGAATAGCGGAGTCCTGTTAGCCCGCTACAGCCCGGTTCACCGGAGTCCTGTTAGCCCAGTGCTACAGCCTGGATTCACTCGCTGATGACCGACACGTTCGATGCTGGGTCATGGATGCCTGTCCCTGTAAGTTTGTGCCACTTCGGGTTTATGACTAGCCATGTCAGCCCGGGCTCCTTATCATATGGATGCTAGCGACACTGTCATATACGTGTGCCAAAAGGCGCAAACAGTCCCGGGCAAAGGTAAGGTGACACCCGTGGGGATACCGTGCGTGAGGCCGCAAAGTGATATGAGGTGTTACATGCTAGATCGATGTGGCATTGAGTCGGGGTCCTGACAGATTTGGTATCAGAGCCTGACTGCCTGTAGGATTACCAAGCCCAACTGGTCGAAGTTGAGTCTAGAAATTCTTTAGTTATGTAAGGGAATTGATTGTGGGAAGGAACGTAAGGCTCTTTTTACTTCTTATACCTCATGGCCTTCTGATCTGAGTCATCCTATCTTTCCGACGGGATTAAGGAACTAGGCTTCTCTTCCGTCTATCAGGATCACGTGTTACTACTCCGTAGTCCCATAGGATTGGTTGATCAGAGTCATACCCCAGTTTCGACTATTTCCGGTGTAGTCTATTTAGTATGATCTCAGAACCTTGAGTAATGCTGATGAGTATGTTACCACCCCATTTTTAGTACGATGTCTCATCTGAGCATTTTACTGCCGTTATGCTGCCGGAATTGCCCTAGGAGTTCGAGAGATACTAATTTCCTTATCCTACAATCTATAGCCTATAGATTGATGCTGATTCCGTCCTTGGTTTCGTTTCTCAGGATGTCATCTAGTTCTATTGTTCGTAGCCAGAACCATGGAGATGGTAGGGACGAGGATCCTCCCGATCAACCTTCGTTGACAGGGTTCATGTTAGAGATGGAGAGGAACAAGCGTGAGTCTAACCGCTTGTTGGCACGTATCAAGGAGAACACCGCACATCAGTCCAATAAGTCTGCGACCATTCATGACTTCATTCGCTTGCACCCACCTACCTTTCATCATTCCATCGAGCCACTCGATGCAGATGACTGGCTCCGTAGCATCACTCATAAGCTGCGTTCCGCGAGTGTAGCTGAAGATGACAAGGTCACTTATGCCACATACCACCTGGAAGGTCTTGCTAGTCTTTGGTGGCAGAACTATGAGGCTATGCTTCCAGCTGGCCAGAATCCTACCTGGAGAGATTTCACTGAGGCTTTTCGCGAGCATCACATTCCTGAAGCCCTCATCGATCGCAAGAGAGAAGAGTTCTGTAGTTTCACCCAGAGTAAGGTGGCTGTTGATGCTTATAGTAGAGAGTTTGAGAACCTCGCTCGATATGCCACAAAACAAGTGTCCACAGACGCCAAGAAGCAGGCTAGGTTCCGGAAGGGTCTCAACCCCAAGTTGCGTCGTGATCTTCACCTGCATCATTGTGATACATTCCAAGCTCTGGTGAACAAGGCTATTAATGCAGAGACAGCTCAGCTCACTTACGAGGAGTCTCGTAAGCACACCCGTGATTTGGGATCTTCCTCCGGTTCTAGTTCTGAGAAGCGCCGGATTTGGGTTCCAAACACCGCTCTTCCTTCCGGATATGCACCGAGACCATCTTATGTGGTGCCTTCCCCAGCTCAGTCGTATGCTCCACCCAGGCCTACTGGTAGACTGCTTGTCAGTGCGGGTCCACGTCCAACCTTAGGGACTTGCTTCACATGCGGGAAGCCAGGACACTATGCACGTGACTGCTCTCAGACTAGTTATGCTCCACCCCAGCCCGAGAAGTCTGTTGACTGTGTTAAGCCATCACGCAAGATGATCAATGCCAAGCCAGCCCCCACTGAACGTGGACGTGTGCATCACGTCTCAGCTAAAGACGCTCATGATGATCCGGATGTCGTTCTTGGTACACTCCTTGTCAATTGTCACCCAGCATCAGTTCTATTCGATACTGGAGCATATCACTCCTTCATTTATGAAAGCTATGCTAATTTGCACAACATGTCTTTTTGTGATATGCCCTCCCCGCTACTTATTCAAACTCCTGGATCCAAATGGCAAACTTCTAGGATAAGTTATGGCAATGAAATCCATGTTGACAGACTTGTATTCCTTGCTTCCTTGATATCTCTCAAGTCTTCGGATATTAACATTATCTTGGGTATGGACTGGATGACAGCTCATCATGCCAAGATTGATTGTTTCACCAGGTCTGTTCAACTTACACATCCATCTGGCAAGATAGTCAATGTCTTCACTAGAGTTGCTAAGCGTCAGCTCTATTCTCTTAATGCCAGCCCTCTTCCAGACCTTGAAGATATCCCGGTAGTCCGTGACTTTCCGGATGTCTTTCCAGAGGAACTGCCAGGTGTTCCACCTGACAGAGATGTAGAGTTCGTCATAGATCTTATCCCAGGAACAGCTCCAATCTCTAGGAGACCCTACAAGATGGCACCCTTAGAACTAGCCGAGCTTAAGAAACAACTTGATGAGTCCTTGCAAAAGGGTTTCATCCGTCCTAGTTCTTCTCCTTGGGCTTGCCCCGTCCTCTTTGTTAAGAAGAAGGATGGTACGGACCGGATGGTTGTAGATTATCGTCCCGTTAATTTGGTCACGATAAAGAATAAGTATCCGCTCCCCAGGATCAACGACCTGTATGATCAGGTCGCTGGATCCTCAGTCTTCTCCAAGATGGATTTGAGGTTAGGCTACCACCAAATTAAGATCAGAAATGGGGACATTCCTAAGACAACTTTTGTCACTCGTTATGGCCAGTACGAGTACACCGCCATGTCCTTTGGCCTAACCAATGCCCCAGCCACATTCTCCCGCTTGATGAACTCGATCTTCATGGAGTACTTAGATAAGTTCGTCGTGGTTTACCTCGATGATATTCTTATTTACTCGAAGAACGAGGAAGAGCATGCCGAACATCTTAGACTTGTGTTAGAAAAACTCAGAGAGCACCGCCTTTATGCCAAGTTCTCCAAGTGTGAATTTTGGTTGCCAGAAGTGACCTACCTAGGCCACGTAATTTCTGGTAAGGGTCTTGCTGTCAATCCCGAGAGAGTCAAGGCCGTTCTCGATTGGACTCCACCTGAGACCATTAAACAAGTTAGGAGTTTCCTTGGTCTAGCCAGCTATTGTCGCCGCTTTGTTGAAAATTTCTCCAAAGTAGCCAAACCCCTCACGGAACTTCTCAAGAAAGATAAAAAGTTCGAGTGGTCCCCACAGTGTGAGTACAGTTTTCAGGAACTGAAAAGACGCCTGACCTCTGCTCCCGTACTTGTGCCACCGGATTTCACAAAGGACTTTGTTATCTATTGTGACGCCTCACGACAGGGACTAGGTTGCATTCTTATGCAGGATCGTCATGTGATTGCCTATGCATCTTGACAGTTGCATCCACATGAGGATAATTATCCTACACATGATCTAGAGCTTGCAGCCGTAGTCTATGCACTCAAGACCTGGCGACATTACCTCCTTGGTAAACGTTGCGAGATCTACACTAATCACCAGAGTCTCAAGTATATCTTCACCCAACCGGATCTGAACCTTAGGCAAAGACGTTGGTTGGAGTTGATCACAGATTATGATCTAGGGATTACCTACACCCCAGGCAAAGCCAATGTCATGGCTAATGCTTTAAGCCGTAAATCCTATTGCAACAATCTCATGTTGCAGCAAGGCCAACCACTTCTCCATGAGGAATTCTATAAGCTTAACCTTCACATTGCTCCTCACGGATTCCTTTCTACCTTGGTGGCGAAACCTACTCTTGAGGATCAGATCATAACTAGCCAGCAATATGATACGAGTATTTCTCGTATCAAGGATAACGTTAAGAAGGGAGTTGCTGGTAGTTTCTCTGTTGATGCTCGAGGTGTTGTTTTCTTTGGGAACCGCCTGGTGGTCCCCAAGAAGCAACATCTTTGACAATTAATTCTTAAGGAGGCGCATGAATCTCCTCTCACGATTCATCCCGGTAGTGCTAAGATGTATCGGGACCTACGCCAGAGGTTCTGGTGGACTAGGATGAAGAGAGAAATTGCTGAGTTCATTGCTAAATGTGACGTTTGTCGTCGCGTTAAGGCAGAGCATCAAAGACCTGCTGGCACCCTTCAGCCTTTAGCTATTCCTGAATGGAAATGGGATAAAGTTGGTATGGACTTCATCACCGGCTTTCCCAGGACCAAGAGAGGGAATAATGCTATCTTCGTAGTCATTGATCGTCTCTCCAAAGTGGCGCACTTCCTTCCTGTTCGAGAGAGTATCACTGCTAGTCAGCTTGCTGACTTATACATTTCTCGAATAGTGTCACTTCATGGTGTTCCACTAGAGATCAATTCAGACCATGGCAGTCTTTTCACTTCTCATTTCTGGGCGAGTTTCCAAACTGCCATGGGAACCCATCTTTCTTTCGGTACCGCTTTCCACCCTCAGTCGAGTGGTCAGGTGGAACGGGTCAATCAAATTCTCGAAGACATGCTTAGAGCTTGCGTTATCTCATTCGGTATGGATTGGAAGAAATGTCTTCCTTTTGCCGAGTTTGCTTATAACAACAGCTATCAATCCAGCCTCAAGAAAGCTCCTTTTGAGGTTCTCTATGGACGAAGATGTCGAACACCTTTGAACTGGTCAGAAACCGGTGAAAGATAATTCTTTGGACTGGACATGATCCAGGAGGCAGAAGAGCAAGTTCGCATCATTCGTGAGAATTTGAAAACAGCCCAATCTCGTCAAAAGAGTCAGTATGATCGTCATCATAAGGATATGACTTATGAAGTTGGCGAAAAAGCTTACCTTCGGGTTACTCCCTTGAAGGGTACCCATCATTTCGGTATCAAGGGCAAGTTGGCTCCTCGTTACATTGGTCCCTTTCGCATTCTCGCTAAACGAGGAGAGGTTGCCTACCAGTTGGAACTACCCCCACATGTTTCTCGAGTTCATGATGTCTTCCACGTCTCTCAACTCAGGCGTTGCTTCTCGGATCCCATCCGCGGAGTGGACCACGAAACGCTTGATCTCCAAGATAACCTCACATACCGAGAGTACCCGGTTCGCATTCTTGATCAAGCAGAGCGTGTTACCCGACGTCAGAACATCAAGTTTCTCAAAGTTCAGTGGTCTCATCATTTCGAGAGAGAAGTTACTTGGGAGCGAGAAGATCGTCTTTGACTGGAGTACCCCGCTTTCTTTCCGTCGACCCCTGAATCTCGGGACGAGATTCTTTCAAGTGGGGGCGAGTTGTCACATCCCTAGTCTGGTATGACCTAGACTAGCTTGTCTTTGTGCATCATGTTTAAAATTCCATTTAATTTTGAAATGAGGATTGGTGGAACCCTCAGAATCATTTTTTGAAATAACCCCAAATAAAAATTTCTCCAAAAGGGTTCAAGAAAATGCTCATCTTGCTCTCTGAAAATATTGGACAGAGATAAAAATCAAACCAATATTTTAAGAGCTCATAAGTATTTATTTTGGGCATTTGGAATTAATGCATAAATATTTGCATTGGAAATATATTAGTTATATATATTAATATATGTCCAAAAATTATGCCACTTGTTGGGGAGCTCTGAAATAATGCCATTAGTTCCTACAAAAATTGGCATAAGGTAATAAATTGATTTAGTATTATTACTAAATCAAAACAGACGTCAGAAAAATAGAAAACAGAAATAAAAAGGGATACTTACCTGGCGCTTAGCTCCTGTGCTGGCCCAGCACTGTGCGGCCTGGCCGGCCCAGCTGGCCAGCCCAGCCCACCTGGCCCCCTCCTCTGTCGTCTTCCTCCCCGACAGGAGGACGGGCGCGTGCCCGACACGCGCGCGCTCCGCCGCGCCACGCCACCAGCCTCCTTGCCTGCCTGCCCTCTCCCCTCCTCGTCTGGATGCCCCCGAGACGCCACGCCCCCCCCGGACCCTCTCACTCTCCCTCGGGTCCCCTCCTCTCCTCTCCCTCGCCTTCTTCCTCGTGTCCGAACGCGCCGGTCACCGCCGTTCGCCATAGCCGCAGCCACTGCCTCCCCCTCGCCTCTTCGACATGCGCAGAAGCTCCGCCACAACTTCCTTGTCTCCTCCGTCAAGCCACAAGACGCCGGACGCACTGTGGAGCCGCCGTCGCCGTTGTCTTCCACCTCGGGCTCCGACCACCGCCGTCGTCGATTCGCCGCACGTAGGATGTCCCCGAGCATACTGGCCTGCTCTGCGAGTCCGCCGTGAGCCCCTCTTCCTTTCCCCTCACCTCTCTCTCTCTCGCGCGTGCCCTGTAGCCGCTGCCCCGCGAGCGCCCGAAGCCGCCGTCCGCCATGGCCGGCGAGCTCCGTGCCCCCGAGCACCTCCGCCTCGCGTAGTAGCTCCGACGTGCTCCTGCTGCCTCGTAGCTACCGCCTGTGCTCTCCGTTCGCTCGAACGCGAGCTGCAGCCCCACGCCCGCGCTATCCCGAACTCCGACCGCCGCCGAAGTCGACGCTGCGCTCGACTCAGGCCACGTCTCACCCTCCCGATGCTACCAATGGATGCGCGCAAGCGCCAGCAACCCATAGCCGCAAACCTCGCTCGAAACCATCGTCCGTAGCTCAAACCCGAGCCCCTCCGCCGCACCTATCGTCGCTGGCGTCGAGCCGCCGGCGAGTTAGCCTCAGTTGACCAGGGGGTTGACCTCCCCTGGGTCCATGACAGGTGGGCCCCGTCAGCCAGGTGATTAGCTTAGTGCTAATCACCGTTAACTAACCCCCCTGACACTGACAGTGGGCCCCAACGCCACTAATCCTTTAGTTAGGATTAAACTAACCCCTGTTAAACCCCCCTGTCACTGACGTGTGGACCCCACACGTCAGGTTTGACCCCAGTCAGCCGCAGTTGACTTGCTGACATCATGCTTACGCAGTGCTGACGCAATTATTTATTTTCTAGATTTAAAATAAATCAGGAAATTCCAGAAAATGATTTAAACTTCAAAAATTCATAGAAATTCAACCATAGGTCAGATTGAAATAATTTATATATGAAAAATTATAAGAAAAATGCAATCTTTCCATCTGTACTAGTTTCATGCATGACAAACCAACTTATACATGTTGTATATGAGAAAACACATTATGGCGTATATAAGAGCTTACTTTGGAGATGCATTTGAGCTTATGGTTCAAATGGACTTCAAACCAAATGAATACTAGTTGCATTAGCTCAAACAGCATCACATCTACATGCCATGTTCATGCATCATATTGTTGCATATGATTGTGTATTGATTTCCGGCACCGCTCCTTCTCGATAGGTCTTGCTCCGGAGACGTTCCAGAGTACCTGTCTGTGAAGCAGTGCCTCCCTTGTTGATTTACCAGGCAAGCAAACCCCCTTGTTCATTCCGATACAATCCTACTCTCTCGCTCCTGCTCTCAGTTATTGCATTAAGACAACAACGATTCATCTGCTACTTTGTGCTGCGGTAGTTGAACCCATTCCTCTGCATGACCTATCATTGCCATAGTAAATAGTTGAAACCCACTAGCATGTGTAGGAGTTGGTTGAGCCATGTTGTGTTCCTACCATGCTATGCCTGCTATTGGTTAGAGTTGTGTCAAGTCTGATTCATTGGGAATGAGTTGGAGTGTTATGATATGTTCTGATGCTGAGAGTGAAGTGTGTGAACACGATTTGGTAAAGGTAGCGGTGAGAGGCCATGTAGGAGTACATGGTGGGTTGTCTCACTGGAACCGTCCTTAAGCACTGAGTTCTATGTATGTTGTCCAATGACTCGATACTACCACACATTGGGATCCTTAATTGACTCTCTCGACTTATTAACCAACTTGGTCTTTGTCCAGGAGTCACAACTAGTTTCTGGTATTTGTAGGTAGTGCTATTTTTCTACCGAGTAGCACCCGGCAGGGTGGGCTTGGGACAGACTAGGCACAGGTGGCATGGTGTACCAAGTGGCACCCGGATGGTGGGCTTGGGAACCCTGCTCACATCGTTTGGGGCCGTGAGCGACACCCCGGTCGGATCTCCTTGCGGATGGAACCCGAATAGGCGATAAACCTGGACTAGAGTCTTGTGTGGTTAGTCAGGTCGTGGCCGACACCCTTGCCAGGCTTCCGCTTGAAGGTTGCCGAGATACATGACGTGTACATGGCGGTAAGTGGCGAGAGCGTGTGTGAAGAAGTACACCCCTGCAGGGTTAACATGATCTATTCGAATAGCCGGGTCAGCGGTTATGGACTTCTTGGATGCTTACATGGTACATAGACAACTTGAAGTGTATACTCTAAAAAGTTCAAGACAAGTGTGAGTGCTATGGATGGCCTTCTCGTAGGGAGACGGGGATGAATCCATAGTAGTGTATTGTGTGGTGATTAGTGGACTCGTGTGCGCCATATCACCTCAAAGAAGTTCTGGTAGTCGTAGAACAGGATAGCCACAGAGTCAAAGCTGGCTTGCTGCAACTAAACCCCACAGTACCCTCTTGATACAAATGCATGTATGATAGGATCTGATGTAAGTCTTGCTGAGTACCTTTGTACTCATGTTGCTTTATTTATGTTTTTGCAGCGGAGACTTCGGTCTTACTAGTGTCTTGTGGACTTCGACGAGTAGCTTGTACCTCAGCTACGATCTTGATCAGATATTGTAGTTAGTCAGGCTCTTCAGCCTTTTTCATTTGTAGATGTCTGTACCCAGACATGTAATGCTTCCGCTTGTTGCTTGTATGCTCTGTATGATGGGTCTTGTGACCCCTGTTTGCAATAAATGCTATGATGGCTCTTCTGAGATTTTATCTATATGAGTTGTTGAGTTATGCTGTGATGCCATGTTGTACAACACATACTTGCATGTTATGCATACGTGTAATGTGTATTGTTATGTGTGGGATCTGACTATCTAGTTGTTTATCCTTAGTAGTCTCTCTTACCGGGAAATGTCTCCTAGTGCTTCCACTGAGCCCTGGTAGCTTGCTACTGCTCCGGAACACTTAGGCTGGCCGGCATGTGTCCTTCTTCGTTCCTTTGTCTGTTCCTTCGGGGAAATGTCACGCGATGAATACCGGAGTCCTGTTAGCCCGCTACAGCCCGGTTCACCGGAGTCCTGTTAGCCCAGTGCTACAGCCTGGATTCACTCGCTGATGACCGACACGTTCGATGCTGGGTCATGGATGCCTGTCCCTGTAAGTTTGTGCCACTTTGGGTTTACGACTAGCCATGTCAGCCTGGGCTCCTTATCATATGGATGCTAGCGACACTGTCATATACGTGTGCCAAAAGGCGCAAACGGTCCCGGGCAAAGGTAAGGCAACACCCGTGGGGATACCGTGCATGAGGCCGCAAAGTGATATGAGTTGTTACATGCTAGATCGATGTGGCATTGAGTCGGGGTCCTGACATTTTATTATTGTTTCTAGGGCATATTTCCAACATACTCCCACTTGCACTAGATTCAATAATCTAGTTACATTGTGATGAATCGAACACCCATAGAGTTCTGGTGTTGATCATGTTTTGCTCGCGAGAGAGGTTTTGTCAACGGATCTGCGACATTGAGATCCGTATGTACTTTGCAAATATCTATGTCTCCATCTTGAACATTTTCACGAATGGAGTTGAAGCGACGCTTGATGTGCCTGGTCTTCTTGTGAAACCTGGGCTCCTTGGCAAGTGCAATAGCTCCAGTGTTGTCACAGAAGAGTTTGATCGGCCCCGACGCATTGGGTATGACTCCTAGGTCGGTGATGAACTCCTTCACCCAAATTGCTTCATGCGCTGCCTCCGAGGCTGCCATGTACTCCGCTTCACATGTAGATCCCGCCACGACGCTCTGCTTGCAGCTGCACCAGCTTACTGCTCCACCATTCAACATATACACGTATCCGGTTTGTGACTTAGAGTCATCCAGATCTGTGTCGAAGCTAGCGTCGACGTAACCCTTTACGACGAGCTCTTTGTCACCTCCATAAACGAGAAACATGTCCTTCGTCCTTTTCAGGTACTTTAGGATATTCTTGACCGCTGTCCAGTGTTCCTTGCCGGGATTACTTTGGTACCTTCCTACCAAACTTAGGGCAAGGTTTACATCAGGTCTGGTACACAGCATGGCATACATAATAGATCCTATGGCTGAAGCATAGGGGATGACACTCATCTCTTCTTTATCTTTTGCCGTGGTCGGGCATTGAGCCAAGCTCAATCTCACACCTTGCAATACAGGCAAGAACCCTTTCTTGGACTGATCCATTTTGAACTTCTTCAAAATCTTATCAAGGTATGTGCTTTGTGAAAGACCTATGAGGCGTCTCGATCTATCTCTATAGATCTTGATGCCTAATATATAAGCAGCTTCTCCAAGGTCCTTCATTGAAAAACACTTATTCAAGTAGGCCTTAATGCTGTCCAAAAGTTCTATATCATTTCCCATCAAGAGTATGTCATCTACATATAATATGAGAAATGCTACAGAGCTCCCACTCACTTTCTTGTAAACACAGGCTTCTCCATAAGTCTGCATAAACCCAAATGCTTTGATCATCTCATCAAAGCGAAAGTTCCAACTCCGAGATGCTTGCACCAGCCCATAAATGGATCGCTGGAGCTTGCATACTTTGTTAGCATTCTTAGGGTCGACAAAACCTTCCGGCTGCATCATATACAACTCTTCCTTAAGATGCCCGTTAAGGAATGCCGTTTTGACGTCCATCTGCCATATCTCATAATCATAGTATGCGGCAATTGCTAACATGATTCGGACAGACTTTAGCTTCGCTACGGGAGAGAATGTCTCATCGTAGTCAACCCCTTGAACTTGTCGATAACCCTTAGCGACAAGTCGAGCTTTATAGATGGTAACATTACCATCCGCGTCCGTCTTCTTCTTAAAGATCCATTTGTTTTCTATCGCTCGCCGATCATCGGGCAAGTCTGTCAAAGTCCATACTTTGTTTTCATACATGGATTCTATCTCGGATTTCATGGCTTCAAGCCATTTGTTGGAATCGGGGCCCGTCATCGCTTCTTCATAGTTCGAAGGTTCACCGTTGTCTAACAACATGATCTCCAGGACAGGGTTGCCGTACCACTCTGGTGTGGAACGTGTCCTTGTGGACCTACGAAGTTCAGTAGCAACTTGATCCGAAGTACCTTGATCATCATCATTATTTTCCTCTTCAGTTGGTGTAGGCATCACAGGAACATTTTCCTGAGCTGCACTACTTCCTGTTTCAAGAGGTAGTACTTCATCAAGTCCTACTTTCCTCCCACTTAATTCTTTTGAGAGAAACTCTTTTTCCAGAAAGGATCCATTCTTGGCAACAAAGATCTTGCCCTCGGATCTTAAGTAGAAGGTATACCCAATGGTTTCCTTAGGGTATCCTATGAAGACGCATTTTTCCGACTTGGGTTCGAACTTTTCAGGTTGAAGTTTCTTGACATAAGCATCGCATCCCCAAACTTTTAGAAACGACAGCTTAGGTTTCTTCCCAAACCATAATTCATACGGTGTCGTCTCAACGGATTTAGATGGTGCCCTATTTAAAGTGAATGTAGCTGTCTCTAGAGCGTATCCCCAAAATGATAGCGGTAGATCGATAAGAGACATCATAGACCGCACCATATCCAGTAGAGTGCGATTACGACGTTCGGACACACCATTACGCTGAGGTGTTCCAGGCGGCATGAGTTGTAAAACGATTCCACATTTCCTTAAGTGTGTACCAAACTCGTGACTTAAATATTCTCCTCCACGATCTGATCGTAGGAACTTTATCTTTCGGTCACGTTGATTCTCTACCTCATAATGAAATTCCTTGATCTTTTCAAAGGTCTCAGACTTGTTTTTCATTAAGTAGACATACCCATATCTACTCAGGTCATCAGTGAGACTGAGAACATAACGATATCCTCCGCGAGCCTCAACGCTCATTGGACCGCACACATCGGTATGTATGATTTCCAACAAGCTGGTTGCTCGCTCCATTGTTCCGGAGAACGGAGTCTTGGTCATCTTGCCCATGAGGCATGGTTCGCATGTGTCAAATGATTCATAATCGAGAGACTCCAAAAGTCCATCAGCATGGAGCTTCTTCATGCGCTTGACACCAATATGACCAAGGCGGCAGTGCCACAAGTATGTGGGACTATCGTTATCAACTTTACATCTTTTGGTACTAACACTATGAATATGTGTAATGTTACGCTCGAGATTCATTTAGAATAAACCATTGACCATCGGGGCATGACCATAAAACATATCTCTCATATAAATAGAACAACCATTATTCTCGGATTTAAATGAGTAGCCATCTCGTATCAAACAAGATCCAGATACAATGTTCATGCTCAAACTTGGCACCAAATAACAATTATTAAGGTTTATAACTAATCCCGTAGGTAAATGTAGAGGTAGCGTGCCAACGGCGATCACATCGACCTTGGAACCATTCCCGACGCGCATCGTCACCTCGTCCTTTGCCAGTCTCCGTTTATTCTGCAGCTCCTGCTGTGAGTTACAAATATGAGCAACGACACCGGTATCAAATACCCAGGAGTTACTACGAGTACTGGTAAGGTACACATCAATTACATGTATATCAAATATACCTGTAGTGTTGCCGGCCTTCTTATCCGCTAAGTATTTGGGGCAGTTCCGCTTCCAGTGACCCTTCCCCTTGCAATAAAAGCACTCAGTCTCAGGCTTGGGTCCATTCTTTGACTTCTTCCCAGTAACTGGCTTACCGGGCGCGGCAACATCCTTGCCGTCCTTCTTGAAGTTCTTCTTGCCCTTGCCCTTCTTGAACTTAGTGGTCTTATTGACCATCAACACTTGATGTTCTTTCTTGATCTCAACCTCTGCTGACTTCAGCATTGAAAATACTTCAGGAATGGTCTTCACCATCCCCTGCATATTGTAGTTCATCACAAAGCTCTTGTAGCTTGGTGGGAGCGACTGAAGGATTCTGTCAATGACCGCCTCGTCTGGGAGGTTAATGTCCAGCTGGGACAGGCGGTTGTGCAACCCAGACATTTTGAGTATGTGCTCACTGACAGAACTGTTTTCCTCCATCTTACAACTATAGAACTTGTCGGAGACTTCATATCTCTCGACCCGGGCATGAGCTTGAAAACTAGTTTCAGCTCCTCGAACATCTCATATGCTCCGTATTGCTCAGAACGCTTTTGGAGTCCCGGTTCTAAGCTGTAAAGCATGCCGCACTGAACGAGGGAGTAATCATCAGCGCGAGACTGCCAAGCGTTCATAACGTCTTGGTTCTCTGGGACGGGAGCGTCACCTAGCGGTCCTTCTAGGACATATTGTTTCCTAGCAGCTATGAGGATGATCCTCAGGTTCCGGACCCAGTCCGTATAGTTGCTGCCATCATCTTTCAGCTTGGTTTTCTCTAGGAATGCGTTGAAGTTCATGTTGACATGAGCGGCGGCCATTTGATCTACAAGACATATTTGCAAAGGTTTTAGACTAAGTTCATGATAATTAAGTTCATCTAATCAAATTATTATAATGAACTCCCACTCAGATTAGACATCCCTCTAGTCATCTAAGTGTTACACGATCCGAGTCGACTAGGCCATGTCCGATCATCACGTGAGACGGACTAGTCATCGTCGGTGAACATCTTCATGTTGATCGTATCTTCCATACGACTCGTGTTCGACCTTTCGGTCTCCGTGTTCCGAGGCCATGTCTGTACATGCTAGGCTCGTCAAGTTAACCCTAAGTGTTTTGCATGTGTAAAACTATCTTACACCTGTTGTATGTGAACGTAAGAATCTATCACACCCGATCATCACGTGGTGCGACGAACTTTAGCAACGGTGCACAGTTAGGGGAGAACACTTCTTGAAATTGTTGTAAGGGATCATCTTATTTACTACCGTTGTTCTAAGTAAACAAGATGAATAAACATAATAAACATCACATGCAATTATATAGTAGTGACATGATATGGCCAATATCATATAGCTCCATTGATCTCCATCTTCGGGGCTCCATGATCATCTTGTCACCGGCATGACACCATGATCTCCCTTATCATGATCTCCATCATTGTGTCTTCATGAAGTTGTCACGCCAACGACTACTTCTACTTCTATGGCTAACGCGTTTAGCAATAAAGTAAAGTAATTTACATGGCGTTCTTCAATGACACGCATGTCATACAAAAAATAAAGACAACTCCTATGGCTCCTGCTGGTTGTCATACTCATCGACATGCAACTTATGATTCCTATTACAAGAACATGATCTCATACATCACAATATATCATTCATCATTCATCACAACTTCTGGCCATATCACATCACATGACAATTGCTGCAAAAACAAGTTAGACATCCTCTAATTGTTGTTGCATCTTTTACGTGGCTGCAATTGGGTTCTAGCAAGAATGTTTTCTTACCTACGAATAACCACAACGTGATTTTGTCAACTTCTATTTACCCTTCATAAGGACCCTTTTCATCGAATCCGCTCCAACTAAAGTGGGAGAGACAGACACCTGCCAGCCACCTTATGCAACTAGTGCATGTCAGTCGGTGGAACCGGTCTCACGTAAGCGTACGTGTAAGGTTGGTCCGGGCCGCTTCATCCCACAATACCGCTGAAGCAAGAAAAGACTAGTAGTGGCAAGCAAGTTGACAAGATCTACGCCCACAACAAAATTGTGTTCTACTCGTGCAATAGAGAACTACGCATAGACCTGGCTCATGATGCCACTGTTGGGGAACGTTGCAGAAAATTAAAATTTTCCTACGGTTTCACCAAGATCTATCTATGAGTTCATCTAAGCAACGAGTCATGGAAGAGAGATTGCATCTACATACCACTTGTAGATCGCGTGGGGAAGTGTTCAAGAGAACGGTGATGATGGAGTCGTACTCGCCGTGATTCAAATCACCGATGACCAAGTGCCGAACGGACAGCACCTCCGCGTTCAACACACGTACGGAGCGGATGACGTCTCCTCCTTGATACAGCAAGGGGGAAGGAGAGGTTGATGATGATCCAGCAGCACGACGGCATGGTGGTGGATGCAGCTGAACTCCGGCAGGGCTTCGCCAAGCTGCTGCGGGAGGAGGACGAGGTGTAGCAGGGGGAGGGAGGTGCCAATGCATAGGGTGCGGCTGCCCTCCCCCTTTCCCTCCTTTATATAGGCCCCCAGGGGGGCGCCGGCCCTGGGAGATCCAATCTCCCAAGGGGCGGTGGCCAAGGGGGGTGGAGTGCCCCCCAAGGCAAGTGGGGCGCCTCCCTACCTTAGGGTTTCAACCCTAGGCACAGGGGTGGGCCAAGTGGGGCGCACCAGCCCACTATGGGCTGGTTCCCCTCCCCACTTCAGCCCTTGGGGCCCTCTGGGATGGGTGGCCCCACCCGGTGGACCCCCGGGACCCTTCCGGTGGTCCCGGTACAATACCGGGTGACCCCGAAACTTTCCCGATGGCCGAAACATCACTTCCTATATATAATTCTTTACCTCCAGACCATTCTGGAACTCCTCGTGATGTCCGGGATCTCATCCGAGACTCCGAACAGCATTCAGTATGCTGCATACTCATATTCATACAACCCTAGCGTCACCGAACCTTAAGTGTGTAGACCCTACGGGTTCGGGAGACACGTAGACATGACCGAGACGGCTCTCGGGCAATAACCAACAGTGGGATCTGGATACCCATGTTGGCTCCCACATGCTCCTCGATGATCTCATCGGATGAACCACGATGTCGAGGATTTAAACAACCCCGTATACAATTCCCTTTGTCAATCCGTATGTTACTTGCCCGAGACTCGATCGTCGGTATCCCAATACCTCGTTCAGTCTCGTTACCGGCAAGTCACTTTACTCGTACCGTAATGCATGATCCCGTGACCAAACACTTGGTCACTTTGAGCTCATTATGATGATGCATTACCGAGTGGGCCCAGAGATACCTCTCCCTCATACGGAGTGACAAATCCCAGTCTTGATCCGTGTCAACCAAACAGACACTTTCGGAGATACCTGTAGTGCACCTTTATAGTCACCCAGTTACGTTGTGACGTTTGATACACCCAAAGCACTCCTACGGTATCCGGGAGTTACACGATCTCATGGTCTAAGGAAAAGATACTTGACATTGGAAAAGCTCTAGCAAAACGAACTACACGATCTTGTGCTATGCTTAGGATTGGGTCTTGTCCATCACATCATTCTCCTAATGATGTGATCCCGTTATCAACGACATCCAATGTCCATAGTCAGGAAACCATGACTATCTATTGATTAATGAGCTAGTCAACTAGAGGCTTACTAGGGACATATTATGGTCTATGTATTCACACGTGTATTACGATTTCCGGATAATACAGTTATAGCATGAATAAAAGACAATTATCATGAACAAGGAAATATAATAATAATCCTTTTATTATTGCCTCTAGGGCATATTTCCAACACTTCCACCACAAGACCACAAGAACAAAGGCAAGGACAAGCTTCAAGAAGAGATTGATGCATTTGAAGAAGCACCTAAAGCCTCGTTCAAGTGTTTTCCCAAGACTACGTCAAGTTCTACTTCATCATGTACAACTACAACTCCAAGGATTCCCATCAAGATGATGTGGATCCCGAAGAAGAAGAACTAGAGAGTTCTTGAGGGTGACTCTGCCAACGTTCTTCACTCATATCATTATGGCAAGAACAAGTGCAATCAACTTCCACATCTTGCACTAGTTCAAGGAGTCACAAACCCTCATGTTGGTAAGGCAAGGGACAAGGTAACCTAATGATTTCATGGACATCATCTTGTGTGTGCACCACTCTATGTCTATGGATATTCTTGTTTGTTCCTTGTGGGACTAACCCATGTAGGTAAGTTGAAAGTGCAACTCACTCCAAAGGATTGCTCCAAATGATCTACATCAACATTGAGCATCCACATCTTCAACACCCACATGAAGTCATCATCGACAAAACCCATGGTTAGTTCATCCCTCTAAGGGGGGATCTCACATCTAGGGGGAGCTTAACTCTAAGAATTGAGTCAAAGCAACTCTAATGGTGTGAACATATCAATGCATTATGTAAAAATGGTAACCCCACTTGAGCTTAAACGATGAGTATGACCTATGACCAAGGGTTCTCATTTGAGTCCTAAGTCAATATACTCATATATAGATGACCTAGTCATCGCCAATTGTTTGATAGATGCTAGAATTGGTTGTGTTGGGGAATGTAGTAATTTCAAAAAATTTCCTACGCACACACAAGATCATGGTGATGGCATAGCAACGAGAGGGAAGAGTGTTGTCTACGTACCCTCGTAGACCGTTAAGCGGAAGCGTTATGACAACGCGGTTGATGTAGTCGTACGTCTTCACGACTTGACCGATCCAAGCACCGAACGTACGGCACCTCTGTGTTCAGCACACGTCCAGCTCGATGACGTCCCCCCGGACTCCAATCCAGCGGAGCGTCGGGGATGAGTTCCGTCAGCATGATGGCGTGGTGACGATGATGATGTTCTACCGGCGCAGGGCTTCGCCTAAACTCCGCGACGATATGACCGAGGTGGATTATGGTGGAGGGGGGCACCGCACACGGCTAAGGAACGATCCGTAGATCAACTTGTGTGTATTTGGGGTGCCCCCTTGCCCCCGTATATAAAGGAGCAAGGGGGGAGGCCGGCCGGCCCTTGGGGCGCGCCAAGGAGGGGGGTGTCCTCCTCCTAGTGGGAGTAGGACTCCCCTTTCCTAGTCCAACTAGGAAGGAGGAAGGGGGAAGGAAAGAGAGGGAGAGGGAGAGGGAAAGAGGGGCCGCGCCCCCCTCCCCTAGTCCAATTCGGACTCTCTATGGGAGGGGGCGCGCCACCTCCTGGGCTGCTGCCCTCTCTCTCCCCTCAGGCCCACTAAGGCCCAATACTTCCCCGGGGGGTTCCGGTAACCCCTCCGGCACTCCGGTTTTCTCCGAAATCACCCGGAACTCTTCCGGTGTCCGAATATAGTCGTCCAATATATCAATCTTTATGTCTCGACCATTTCGAGACTCCTCGTCATGTCCGTGATCACATCCGGGACTCAGAACAACCTTCGGTACATCAAAACTTATAAACTCATAACAAAACTTTCATCGTAACGTTAAGCGTGCGGACCCTACGGGTTCGAGAACTATGTAGACATGACCTAGAACTATTCTCGGTCAATAACCAATAGTGGAACCTGGATGTTCATATTGGTTCCTACATATTCTACGAAGATCTTTATCGGTCAAACCGCATAACAACATACGTTGTTCCCTTTGTCATCGGTATGTTACTTGCCCGAGATTTGATCGTCGGTATCCAATACCTAGTTTAATCTCGTTACCGGCAAGTCTCTTTACTCATTCCGTAATACATCATCTTATAACTAACTCATTAGTTACAATGCTTGCAAGGCTTAGGTGATGAGTATTACCGAGAGGGCCCAGAGATACCTCTCCGACAATCGGAGTGACAAAACCTAATCTCGAATTATGCCAACCCAACATGTACCTTCGGAAACACCTGTAGAGCACCTTTATAATCACCCAGTTACGTTGTGACATTTGGTAGCACACAAAGTGTTCTTCCGGTAAACGGGAGTTGCACAATCTCATAGTTGTAGGAACTTTGTATAAGTCATGAAGAAAGCAATAGCAGTATACTAAACGATCAAGTGCTAGGCTAACGGAATGGGTCATGTCAATCACATCATTCTCCTAATGATGTGATCCCGTTAATCAAATGACAACTCATGTCTATGGCTAGGAAACATAACCATCTTTGATTAATGAGCTAGTCAAGTAGAGGCATACTAGTGACACTCTGTTTGTCTATGTATTCACACATGTATCATGTTTCCAATTAATACAATTCTAGCATGAATAATAAACAATTATCATGAAATAAGGAAATAAATAATAACTTTATTATTGCCTCTAGGGCATATTTCCTTCAGGTTGTGCATGCTTTGTCACATATTTTATTTGCCATTTTATTGGGTGAGCATGTTGGTGCATATTTTACTCATTCAAGGACATCCACTTGTTGTTTTGATTGTTTGGCTTCTTTTCTTTTTCCCAAGTGGATGGACAAGAATTCCTAAGAACCTTCTTTAGCTATCTATGCTTTTCTCGTCTCAAACTCTATTCATGCTACATCACAAAATTTGATCAAGTCAGATTCAAACCACTCTGTGTGAGGAGCACTGGGAGTCCCCGATTCATCATAGACTTAAACTTCCAAAACCTCTTTGTGATTCTCGGTCTGACCGATTCCTCCATTTCGGTCCTACCGAGATCATTAAGTTGATCTGAGTTTTCAATCTCGGTCCAACCGATTTGAACTTTTCAGTCACACCGATTTGCTGTAACTGTACACAGTTATGCATCTCGGTGCCACCAAATTGTTCCACTCGGTCACACCGACAGGGTCGGGCTATATATAGTCACGGGCAAAATTTTGGAAATTTCTCCGAAACCCTTCGCCCGCGCAATAGCTTGCTCTGCCATCGGAGGTCTTCGGATCATCTGCTTGTCGCCGGCAGCCTCCAGTAGCTGGTCTCCGCCGCCGTCAATGGATTTCGCCCCCGCCGTTGTCGCGGTAGCGAGTCCACCGCCAAGCTAGGATATGGACTCCACGTCTGATTCCTAGCACATTGTATTCTTATGGATTCTTGCCACAATTGAAACACTTCTATCCACTCAATATAGTCCGTAGATTAGACGAGATTCAAATTTTTAGGGTTAGGTTTCCGCCGAAACCATCTCGGACCCACCGAGTTGAAAAACTCGGTTTCACCGATTTGGCTTATGGCATTGCACTAGTGACTCTCGGTCTAACCGAGAATTACTAATCTATGCGACCGATTTGAGGATTCTGTGAAACCCTAGCAGTCTCGGTGCCCCCGAACTGTGACTCGGTCCAACCGAGTTCATCAGTTTAGGTTCCAAAACTGCTTCGGTATCACTGAGTTTGAAAATCGGTTGATCCGAAATGCTTTCTGTGGAAAACTAAAACTGAATTTTTGAATAATTCTTTTGCAAAAATCTCTGCATTTTGTGATGCTCATCCACTCTATCTAATCTATAACTCTTCACAGGGTCAGCAGTTAGCTTTTTACAGCATGTCAGTCCAGAGTGACAGCCAGAACAGGTCAGTACAGCAGATGGACTTGAGTGAGGGCACTAGTCCCTCAACTATAGATGAAGGGAGCAGAAGCACTCCTAGCAAGCTGCCCAAGGCTGCTACCAGGCAGAGAAGGAAGAGAACCTCAGACTTAGAGGATAAGGATTATAAAGCTGAGGAAGATGAGGCTACTTCCAAGAAAGTGGTGCTCAAGAAGGAATATGGCTCTCCACATAGCACAAAGCCTGGACTAAAGAAGAAAGTTCCTGCCAAGAGGACACCAATGCCTAAAGCCAGAAAGTCCACTCAAGTGCCAACACTGACTGAACCCAAAGAGGCACCTGAGAAGAAAGTCACTTCTTCCAAACCCAAGAAAGTCCCAACTGGAGAGACTATGAAGTTCACCATAGAATCAGAGGATGAAGGTGCCCAGGACAAGAAAAAGAAGAGAGCAAGAACCACAACTGCCAAGGTCCTTGGAAAGCCCTCAATGAGAGGAGATTCTGAAGAAGAGGAAGAGGTTGCTGCACCAGCACCTAAGGCACCCAAGCTTATGGGTGATGCTATAAGATCAGGGGCTGCATCATCTAAGCCCAAGGAAGCACCCAAAGCTGCCTCCAAGTCCAAGCAAGTACCAAAGAGGAATACTAGGAGTATTCCTGCTGCTGAAAAGAACAAGGCCCAGTGCCAAATGTTGCTGAAGAAGAAGATGAAGAAGGTCAAGTCCTAAGAAAGCTCAAGCCCAAGATACCAGACCACAATGATGCCCATCCTGTGGCTGAGGACATGAGGATCAGGAAGGATTCAGGGCTGAGATTTTGGAGGATGGAAGATCCATATGCATCAAGGAGAAGAACTGTTGTTGACTACAGGTTCCATACAAAGGAACAACAGGACTTCTATGAGACAATTCTGTTGGACAAGAAACCCATAGTTTGTGACATGAGGTGGGTCGATTGGACCTACATCGATAATTAAGAGCACTATCCTGGAGTGCAAGACAGCTTTGTTGCTTGTGGAGTTGCTAATTTTGTTGGACAAAAGTTCACCCACTGGAATGATGAACTTATCATGCAATTCTACTCCACAGCACACTTTTACCCAGATGGAAGAATTGTTTGGATGTCTGAAGGTACAAGGTACCAATCCACTGTTGAAGAATGGGCAAGACTGATAAATGCCCCAAAGGAAAATGAGGATGATCTGGATATCTATGCAAAGAAGAAGATGGATCACAATTACATGGCTCACATGTACAAGGAAATCCCAGACAAGGCAATAGAGACTCACAAGTTCGGATCAGTTCACTTTTTGCAGTCAGGGTTGCCAACCATTAATTGGATTCTGAGGCATACTTTGTTGCCCAAGTCTGGTGACCATAACATGATCAGAGGGCATGCCATCAACATGTTGCATGTGTTTGATGTGCCACAAAAGTTTAAAGTCATGAGCCTGATGATTGAAACCATTAAGAGGACTGCAGCAGATCAGAAGAGGAGTTGTGGATATGCCCCTCAGATTCAGGAGTTGATAAACTCAAAGATGGGCACAGAGAAATATCAGCTGGATAAGGAACACTTTCCACTTTATCCAGACTTTGAGGACAATGCGGTTGTCATGAATGAAAATGACCCATCATCAGTTCAAGCTCAAGAGAAGAAGGAGAAGGCAAAGAAGGAGAAGGCTGCCAGGATGCCAACTCAAGAGGAGGCATCTGAATATTTCTTGAAGAACAAGCAGGAACATCTTGGTTACTTAATAGCATCTACACTGAGGATTGAGAAGGGACTGGCCACTCTCACTCAGAATCAGGAGAGCCTGGAGAGAATCATGGAACTCAAATTCCATGACCTTGATGTCAAAGTAACTGAGATTCAGTCAGTTGTGGAGCAGCTGCAGGATGATATGCAGGAGAGGCAGGGCAAGACTACCACAAATGTGTTTGCCAGAGTGCCCAGAGCCCAGAGGTCAGTTGCAGTGCAAGTGACAGACACTAGAGCAACAACTTCAGCACCAGCTACAGCCCCTTCAGCTCCAGTGCAACCAGCTCCAGCATCCACTCCAACACCCTCTACTTCAACTGAAGCCTTCGTCCTCGGAGTTATCAGGACACCACCACCAGAAGATCAAGCCTGAGAGTCGATCTAGCACCATGCATTTTCTATGAACTTTTTGGTAACTTGTTGCCAAAGGGGGAGAAAAATGTATAGATCATAGGCTTCGAGAGAGAGTGTGTTTCTTTTGTTCTCTCTTGCTTTATTTGGTGGTTTAAAACTTTGTTTGCCTTTGATTGATTGAGATACTATGCTTGTGAGACATTGATGATCATGTGTTTGATCATAAGCTACACTTATGCATGTTTGATGATATTATCATATCTATCTTATGTGATCATTCACTTTGCTTGGTGATGAGTGCATGTATTCAATGTTTATTATTTTGAGCGCTCCACCAAGATGTATGTAACATGGAAGAGTAACCCATGAGCCTAATTCATTATGCATTTGCAGTCCAAAGCAAATCTTAAACTATGCACAAATTTAGGGGGAGCTCTTGCTTATTACATACTTCTCAAAGTGACGATGTTATTCAATCTTATTATCATTTGTCGAAGCTTTGATCTATATGTTGTCATTAATTACCAAAAAGGGGGATATTGAAAGTGCAACTATCCCTAGGTGGTTTTGGTAATTCATAACAACATATAGCTCATTGAGCTAATGCTATTCCAAGACTATTATTTCAGGAAAGCTCAATGAATGGCATGGCATGGATGATGAAAGTGGATCCCTCAAAATACTAAGGACAAAGGATTGGCTCAAGCTCAAAAGCTCAAGACTCTTCATTCTATATTTCAGTGATCCAAGATCACATTGAGTCTATAGGAAAAGCCAATACTATCAAGGAGGGATGAGGTGTTGCTTAATGAGCCACTTGCTTCATGTGCTTAATGATATGCTCCAAAACCCTCAACTACTTTCCCACATCCACAAATGACTTAAACCCAAAGCCAAAATCGGTCACACCGATTCTTCCTATCCGGCGCCACCGATTCCAAAAGTCATAGCCACTGCCACAAACCTTAAGCAAATCGGTCTTACCGATAGGGATCTCGGTCTCACCGAGATGGGGTTGTAATCTCTCTATTTCCTTTCGTAACGTTTCGGTCTAACCGAAGTGAGTGATCGGTCCCACCGAGATTGCAATGTAAACTCTCTGTTTCCTTTTCGTAACATTTCGGTCTCACCGAAAAGAGCAAATCAGTCCTGCCGAGTTTACCTGACCAGCTCTCTGGAAAGCTTATTACCAAATCGGTCTCACTGAGTTTGTGTAATCGGTCTTACCAAGATTACGTTATGCCCTAACCCTAAACGAATCGGTCTCACCGAGATGCATGTCAGTCCCATCGAAAATCACTAACAGTCACTAGGTTTACTAAATCGGTCCGACCGAGTTTAACGATTCGGTCCCACCGAGTTTGGTAAATTGTGTGTAACGGTTAGATTTTGTGTGGAGGCTATATATACCCCTCCACCTCCTCTTAATTCGTGGAGAGAGCCATCAGAACGAACCTACACTTCCAACTTACCATTTCTGAGAGAGAACCACCTACTCATGTGTTGAGGCCAAGATATTCCATTCCTACCATATGAATCTTGATCTCTAGCCTTCCCCAAGTTGCTTTCCACTCAAATCTTCTTTCCACCAGATCCAAAACCTATGAGAGAGAGTTGAGTGTTGGGGAGACTATCATTTGAAGCACAAGAGCAAGGAGTTCATCATCAACGCACCATTTGTTAGTTCTTGGAGAGTGGTGTCTCCTAGATTGGCTAGGTGTCACTTGGGAGCCTCCGACAAGATTGTGGAGTTGAACCAAGGAGTTTGTAAGGGCAAGGAGATCGCCTACTTCGTGAAGATCTACCGCTAGTGAGGCAAGTCCTTCGTGGGCGACGGCCATGGTGGGATAGACAAGGTTGCTTCTTCGTGGACCCTTCGTGGGTGGAGCCCTCCGTGGACTCGCACAACCGTTACCCTTCGTGGGTTGAACTCTCCATCAACGTGGATGTACGATAGCACCACCTATCGGAACCACGCCAAAAACATCCGTGTCTCCAATTGTGTTTGAATCCTCCAAACCCTTCCCTTTAATTTCTTGCAAGTTGCATGCTTTAATTTCCGCTGCCTATATACTCTTTGCATGCTTGCTTGAATAGTGTGATGATTGCTTGACCTGTCCTAAAGTAGCTAAAATCTGCCAAACTCTAAAATTGGGAAAAGGTTAAGTTTTTATTGGTCAAGTAGTCTAATCACCCACCCTCTAGACATACTTCAAGGTCCTACAAGTGGTATCAGAACTTTGGTCTCCATTTGCTTTGATTACCATAGCTTTTGGTGGTCATAGCCTTGGTTTCATAACCTAGGAGAGTATGGCGTCTAGCGAGGGAAATTATCACCATAGAGGTCCTTACTTTGATGGTACTAATTTTGCTAGTTGGAAGCATAAGATGAAAATGCATATTCTCGGACATAACCCCACCGTTTGGGCAATTATTTGTATTGGCTTGCAAGGTGAATTTTTAGATGGGAGAGAACCTAACCGTGAAGCTAATTCGGAAGAATTGAAGATGCTGCAATACAATGCTCAAGCATGCGATATCATCTTCAACGGATTGTGCCCCGAAGAATTCAACAAAATCAGCCATCTTGAGAATGCAAAGGAAATCTGGGATACTTTGATTGATATGCATGAAGGTACTGAATCTGTCAAGGAATCCAAGTTGGATGTGCTCCAAAGTCAGCTTGACAAGTTCAAAATGAAGGATGGTGAAGGTGTCGCTGAAATGTACTCTAGGCTTGCTCTTATCACAAATGAGATTGCCGGGATAGGGAGTGAAGAGATGACCGACAAATTCATCATCAAGAAGATACTAAGAGCATTGGATGGAAAGTATGATACCATGTGCACATTGATTCAAATGATGCCAAACTACAAAGATCTCAAGCCAACGAAAGTCATTGGAAGAATTGTTGCTCATGAGATGTCACTCAAGGATAAGGAGGAACTTCACAACAAGTCAAGTGGTGCTTACATAGCCTCAAGTGAAGCCCCCACATCATCAAGTGATAAACAAACCTTCAATGAAGAATTGAGCTTAATGGTGAAGAACTTCAACAAATTCTACAAGAGTAGAAGCAAAGAAAGAAGCTCCAAGTCAAGGTCTTACAATGACAAAAGATCTTCTAGTTGAGAGCGCAATTTCTACAATTGTGGGAGACCCGGACACTACTCCAATGAGTGTACGACACCCTACAAAAGAAGAGAAGATTCTCCAAGAAGAAGAAACAAAAGAGAAGAATCACCACCAAGAGAGAGAAGGAGTAGAGATGATCGTTATGAACGAAGACCCTCACGGAGAAGCAAGGATTCGGAAAGGAAGGACAAGTCATCAAGGAGCTACACAAAACAAAGACATCAAGCTCATGTTGGTGAATGGGTTTCCGGCTCCGACTCCGACAATCACTCCGAGAGAATCTATCACTCTGACTCCGAATATACTCAAGATGAAGGTGTTGCCGGTCTAGCACTTGTGTCAACCAACTCCTACGACATATTTGATCACCAAATGAAGGTGTTGGAAGATGCTTCATGGCCAAAGGTCCAAAGGTAACACATCCTGAGTATGTTGATTTCAATAGTGATGAAGATGACTTGCTTGTGGATGATGATTTACTTGTTGACAACTCTAGTGATGAATACTATGATGAAACGTCAATTAATCATGCTAATCAAGATAAAACGAATGACAATGATAAGGAGAAGATTGAGCTTCTAACTAAAGAACTAAACACTCTTAAGTTGGCTCATGAAACTATCTTCGAAGATCATCGAGAACTTTTAAGGGCTCATGAGAAGTTACGCTTTGAAAAGCTCAATCTTTAGCAAGAGCATGAGTTCTTAAAAGCAATCAATGATGATCTCCGTAAGAAAAGTTCTTCTTACATTGCCAAGCGTTTACTCTTATCTACTTACATGCCTCAAGTCAAGTCTAGTAACAAGTACAAGAAAGATACTTCCTCTAGTAGTAACAATAATAATGTCAAATCCAATATTGTTGCTTCTAGTAGTTCTCTTGATTCCACTAATGATTCTCTTAGCCAAGTTACACTTGAGCAAGAAAATAGCTTATTGAAGGGAATTATAGAGAAAGGTGTTTACAAGAGCCTTGCTGGAAGTAAGCAATTCGAGGAAATTGTACGCAAGCAAGGAAGACACAGGAAGAATCAAGGTGTTGGTTTTGAACACAAGTTCAATGCCAATGGAGTTGAGTGGGAAGAAGATCAATACCCCAAGACAAAGTTTGTTCCTCAACAAGAGAAGTATGATCCTACTTCCTTCAAGGGAACACAAGCTCAAGATGATCTTCCACCACAAGACCACAAGAACAAAGGCAAGGACAAGCTTCAAGAAGAGATTGATGCATTTGAAGAAGCACCTAAAGCCTCGTTCAATTGGGTTCCCAAGACTACGTCAAGTTCTACTTCATCAAGTACAACTACAACTCCAAGGATTCCCATCAAGATGATGTGGATCCCGAAGAAGAAGAACTAGAGAGTTCTTGAGGGTGACTCCGCCAACGTTCTTCACTCATATCATTATGGCAAGAACAAGTGCAATCAACTTCCACATCTTGCACTAGTTCAAGGAGTCACAAACCCTCATGTTGGTAAGGCAAGGGACAAGGTAACCTAATGATTTCATGGACATCATCTTGTGTGCGCACCACTCTATGTCTATGGATATTCTTGTTTGTTCCTTGTGGGACTAACCCATGTAGGTAAGTTGAAAGTGCAACTCACTCCAAAGGATTGCTCCAAATGATCTACATCAACATTGAGCATCCACATCTTCAACACCCACATGAAGTCATCATTGACAAAACCCAAGGTTAGTTCATCCCTCTAAGGGGGGATCTCACATCTAGGGGGAGCTTAACTCTAAGAATTGAGTCAAAGCAACTCTAATGGTGTGAACATATCAATGCATTATGTAAAAGTGGTAACCCCACTTGAGCTTAAACGATGAGTATGACCTATGATGAAGTGTTCTCATTTGAGTCCTAAGTCAATATACTCATATATAGATGACCTAGTCATCGCCAATTGTTTGATAGATGCTAGAATTGGTTGTGCATGCTTTGTCACATATTTTATTTGCCATTTTATTGTCTGAGCATGTTGGTGCATATTTTTCTCATTCAAGGACATCCACTTGTTGTTTTGATTGTTTGGCTTCTTTTCTTTTTGCCAAGTGGATGGACAAGAATGCCTAAGAACCTTCTTTAGCTATCTATGCTTTTCTCGTCTCAAACTCTATTCATGCTACATCACAAAATTTAATCAAGTCAGATTCGAACTAGTCTGTGTGAGGAGCACTCGGAGTCCCCGATTCGTCATAGACTTAAACTTCCAAAACCTCTTTGTGATTCTCGGTCTGACCGATTCCTCCATTTCGGTCCTACCGAGATCATTAAGTTGATCTGAGTTTTCAATCTCGGTGCAACCGATTTGAACTTTTCGGTCACACCGGTTTGCTGTAACTGTACACAGTTATGCATCTCGGTGCCACCGAGTTGTTCCACTCGGTCACACCGACAGGGTCGGGCTATATATAGTCACGGGAATTTTTTTGGAAATTTCTCCGAAACCCTTCGCCCGCGCAATAGCTCGCTCTGCCATCGGAGGTCTCCGGATCGTCTCCTCATCGCCAGCAGCCTCCAGTAGCTGGTCTCCACCGCCGTCAATGGGTTTCGCCCCCGCCGTTGTCGCCGTAGCGAGTCCACCGCCCAGATAGGGTATGGACTCGATCTTTGTGCTATCCACGTCTGATTCCTAGCACATTGTATTCGTGTGGATTCTTGCCACGATTGAAACAATTATATCCACTCAATATAGTCCGTAGATTAGATGAGATTCAAATTTCTAGGGTTAAGTTTCCGCCGAAACCATCTCGGACCCACCAAGTTGAAAAACTCGGTCTCACCGATTTGGCTTATGCCATTGCACTAGTGACTCTCGGTCTGACCGAGAATTACTAATCAGTGCGACCGATTTGAGGATTCTGTGAAACCCTAGCAGTCTCAGTGCCACTGAACTGTGACTCGGTCCAACCGAGTTCATCAGTTTAGGTTCCAAAACTGCTTTGGTATCACCGAGTTTGAAAATCGGTTGATCCAAAATGCTTTCTGTGGAAAACTAAAACTGAATTTTTGAATCATTCTTTTGCAAAAATCTCTGCATTTTGTGATGCTCATCCACTCTATCTCACCTATAACTCTTCACAGGGTCAGCAGTCAGCTTTTTGCAGCATGTCAGACCAGAGTGACAGCCAGAACAGGTCAGTAGAGCAGATGGACTTGAGTGAGGGCACTAGTCCCTCAACTCCAGATGAAGGGAGCAGAAGCACTCCTAGCAAGCTGCCCAAGGCTGCTACCAGGCAGAGAAGGAAGAGAACCTCAGACTCAGAGGATGAGGATTATAAAGCTGACGAAGATGAGGCTACTTCAAAGAAAGTGGTGCTCAAGAAGGAATATGGCTCTCCACATAGCACAAAGCCTGGACGGAAGAAGAAAGTTCCTGCCAAGAGGACACCAATGCCTAAAGCCAGAAAGTCCACTCAAGTGCCAACACTAACTGAACCCAAAGAGGCACCTGAGAAGAAAGTCACTTCTTCCAAACCCAAGAAAGTCCCAACTGGAGATACTATGAAGTTCACCATAGAATCAGAGGATGAAGGTGCTCAGGACAAGAAAAAGAAGAGAGCAAGAACCACAACTGCCAAGGTCCTTGGAAAGCCCTCAATGAGAAGAGATTCTGAAGAAGAGGAAGAGGTTGCTGCACCAGCACCTAAGGCACCCAAGCTTATGGATGATGCTATAAGATCAGGGGCTACAACATCTAAGCCCAAGGAAACACCCAAAGCTACCTCCAAGGCCAAGCAAGTACCAAAGAGGAATACTAGGAGTATTCCTGCTGCTGAAAAGAACAAGGCCCCAGTGCCAAATGTTGCTGAAGAAGAAGATGAAGAAGGTCAAGTCCTAAGAAATCTCAAGCCCAAGATACCAGACCACAATGATGCCCATCCTGTGGCTGAGGACATGAGGATCAGGAAGGATTCAGGGCTGAGACTGTGGAGGATGGAAGATCCATATGCATCAAGGAGAAGAACTGCTGTTGACTACAGGTTCCATACAAAGGAACAACAGGACTTCTATGAGACAATTGTGTTGGACAAGAAACCCATAGTTTGTGACATGAGGTGGGTCGACTGGACCTACATCAAGGATAATGAAGAGCACTATCCTGGAGTGCAAGACAGCTTTGTTGCTTGTGGAGTTGTTGATTTTGTTGGACAAAAGTTCACCCACTGGAATGATGAACTTATCCTGCAATTCTACTCCACAGCACACTTTTACCCAGATGGAAGAATTGTTTGGATGTCTGAAGGTACAAGGAACCAATCCACTGTTGAAGAATGGGCAAGACTGATAAATGCCCCAAAGGAAAATGAGGATGATCTGGATATCTATGCAAAGAATAAGATGGATCACAATTCCATGGCTCACATGTACAAGGAAATCCCAGACAAGGCAATAGAGACTCACAAGTTTGGATCAGTTCACTTTCTGCTGTCAGGGTTGCCAACCATTAATTGGATTCTGAGGCATACTTTGTTGCCCAAGTCTGGTGACCATAACATGATCAGAGGGCATGCCATCAACATGTTGCATGTGTTTGATGTGCCACAAAATTTTAAAGTCATGAGCCTGATGATTGAAACCATTAAGAGGACTGCAGCAGATCAGAAGAGGAGCTGTGGATATGCCCCTCAGATTTAGGAGTTGATAAACTCAAAGATGGGCACAGGGAAATATCAGTTGGATAAGGAACACTTTCCACTTTATCCAAACTTTGAGGACAATGAGGTTGTCATGAATGAAAATGACCCATCATCAGTTCAAGCTCAAGAGAAGAAGGAGAAGGCAAAGAAGGAGAAGGCTGCCAGGATCTTAACTCAAGAGGAGGCATCTGAATATTTCTTGAAGAACAAGTAGGAGCAGCTTGGTTACTTAATAGCATCTACACTGAGGATTGAGAAGGGACTGGCCACCCTCACTCAGAATCAGGAGAGCCTGGAGAGAATCATGGAACTCAAATTCCATGACCTTGATGTCAAAGTAACTGAGATTCAGTCAGTTGTGGAGCAGCTACAGGATGATATGCAGGAGAGGCAGGGCAAGACTACCACAAATGTGTTTGCCAGAGTGCCCAGAGCCCAGAGGTCAGTTGCAGTGCCAGTGACAGACATTAGAGCAACAACTTCAGCACCAACTACATCTCCTTCAGCTCCAGTGCAACCATCTCCAGCATCCACTCCAGCACCCTCTACTTCAACTGAAGCCTTCGTCCTCGGAGTTATCAGGACATCACCACGAGAAGATCAAGCCTGAGAGTCGATCTAGCACTATGCATTTTCTATGAACTTTTTGGTAACTTGTTGCCAAAGGGGAGAAAAATGTATAGATCATAGGCTTCGAGAGAGAGTGTGTTGCTTTTGTTCTCTCTTGCTTTATTTGGTGGTTTAAAACTTTGTTTGCCTTTGATTGATTGAGATACTATGCTTGTGAGACATTGATGATCACGTGTTTGATCATAAGCTACACTTATGCATGTTTGATGATATTATCATATCTATCTTATGTGATCATTCACTTTGCTTGGTGATGAGTGCATGTATTCAATGTTTATTATTTTGAGCGCTCCACCAAGATGTATGTGACATGGAAGAGTAACCCATGAGCCTAATTCATTGCATTTGCAGTCCAAAGCAAATCTTAAACTATGCACAAATTTAGGGGGAGCTCTTGCTTATCACATACTTCTCAAAGCGACGATGTTATTCAATCTTATTATCATTTGTCGAAGCTTTGATCTATATGTTGTCATCAATTACCAAAAAGGGGGAGATTGAAAGTGCAACTATCCCTAGGTGGTTTTGGTAATTCATAACAACATATAGCTCATTGAGCTAATGCTATTCCAAGACTATTATTTCAGGAAAGCTCAATGAATGGCATGGCATGGATGATGAAAGTGGATCCCTCAAAATACTAAGGACAAAGGATTGGCTCAAGCTCAAAAGCTCCAGACTCTTCATTTTATATTTAAGTGATCCAAGATCACATTGAGTCTATAGGAAAAGCCAATACTATCAAGGAGGGATGAGGTGTTGCTTAATGAGCCTCTTGCTTCATGTTCTTAGTGATATGCTCCAAAACCCTCAACTACTTTCCCACATCCACAAATGACTTAAACCCAAAGCCAAAATCGGTCACACCGATTCTTCCTATCCGGCGCCACCGATTCCAAAAGTCATAGCCACTGCCACAAACCCTAAGCAAATCGGTCTTACCGATAGGGATCTCGGTCTCACCGAGATGGGGTTGTAATCTCTCTGTTTCCCTTCGTAACGTTTTGGTCTAACCGAAGTGAGCGATCGGTCCCACAAAGATCGCAATGTAAACTCTCTGTTTCCTTTTTGTAACATTTCGGTCTCACCGAAAAGAGCAAATCAGTCCCACCGATTTTACCTGACCAACTCTCTGGAAAGCTTATTACCAAATCGGTCTCACTGAGTTTGTGTAATCGGTCTTACCGAGATTATGTTATGCCCTAACCCTAACCGAATCGGTCTCACTGAGATGCATGTCAGTCCCACCAAAAATCACTAATGGTCACTAGGTTTACTAAATCGGTCCGACCGAGTTTAATGATTCGGTCCCACCGAGTTTGGTAAATTGTGTGTAACGGTTAGATTTTGTGTGGAGGCTATATATAGCCCTCCGCCTCCTCTTCATTCGTGGAGAGAGCCATCAGAACAAACCTACACTTCCAACTTACCATTTTTGAGAGAGAACCACCTACTCATGTGTTGAGGCCAAGATATTCCATTCCTACCATATGAATCTTGATCTCTAGCCTTCCCCAAGTTGCTTTCCACTCAAATCTTCTTCCCACCAGATCCAAAACCTATGAGAGAGAGTTGAGTGTTGGGGAGACTATCATTTGAAGCACAAGAGCAAGGAGTTCATCATCAATGCACCATTTGTTACTTCTTGGAGAGTGGTGTCTCCTAGATTGGCTAGGTGTCACTTGGGAGCCTCCGACAAGATTGTGGAGATGAACCAAGGAGTTTGTAAGGGCAAGGAGATTGCCTACTTCGTGAAGATCTACCGCTAGTGAGGCAAGTCCTTCGTGGGCGACGACCATGGTGGGATAGACAAGGTTGTTTCTTCGTGGACCCTTCGTGGGTGGAGCCCTCCGTGGACCCGCGCAGCCGTTACCCTTCGTGGGTTGAAGTCTCCATCAACGGGGATGTACGATAGCACCACCTATCGGAACCACGCCAAAAACGTCCGTGTCTCCAATTGCGTTTGAATCCTCCAAACCCTTCCCTTTACTTTCTTGCAAGTTGCATGCTTTAATTTCCGCTGCCTATATACTCTTTGCATGCTTGCTTGAATAGTGCGATGATTGCTTGACTTGTCCTAAAGTAGCTAAAATCTGCCAAACTCTAAAATTGGGAAAAGGTTAAGTTTTTATTGGTCTAGTAGTCTAATCACCCCCCTCTAGACATACTTCAAGGTCCTACAGCATCCAACTTGCTTGCTCATGAAGACCTAGGGCATTTGAGGAAGCCCATCATTGGAATATACAAACCAAGTTCTATAATGAAAATTCCTACTAGTATATGAAAGTGACAACATAGGAGACAATCTATATGAAGAACATGGTGCTACTTTGAAGCACAAGTGTGAAAAAGGATAGTAACATTGCCCCTTTTCTTTTTCTTTTTTTTCTTTTTTTTCTTTTTTGGTGGGCTTCTTTGGCCCCCTTTTTTATTTAGGCTTCTTTGGCCTTTCCTTTTTTTATGGGGCAATGTTCTATAATGATGATCATCACACTTTTATTTACTTACAACTCGATACTGGAACAAAGATATGACTCTATATGAATGCTTTCGGCGGTGTACTAGGATGTGCAATGATCTAGCGTAGAAATGACATCAAAAAACGAACAAGCCATGAAAACATCATGCTAGCTATCTTACGATCATGCAAAGCAATATGACAATAAATGCTCAAGTCATGTATATGATGATGATGGAAGTTGCATGGCAATATATCTCGGAATGGCTGTGGAAATGCCATAATAGGTAGGTATGGTGGCTGTTTTGAGGAAGATATAATGAGGCTTATGTGTGATAGAGCGTATCATATCACGGGGTTTGGATGCACCGGCGAAGTTTGCACCAACTCTCGAGGTGAGAAAGGGAAATGCACGGTACCGAAGAGGCTAGCAATGATGGAAAGGTAAAAGTCTGTATAATCCATGGACTCAACATTAGTCATAAAGAACTCACATACTTATTGCAAAAAATTATTAGCCCTTGAAACAAAGTACTATGCGCATGCTCCTAGGGGGGAGGTTGGTAGGAGTTAACCATCACGCGCCCCTGACCTTCACGCAAAGATAAACAATCAAAATACAATGCGCGCCAATTTGGTTACATAGTTAATAGACCATACGTGCATGCTTTGGGAATCACAAACCTTAACACCAACATCCTTACTGAACACAACCATCTACTAGTACCTCCCACAGATTATCATCACTATATCGCAAAACTATTGCAAGGAATCAAACTTATCATATTCAGTGATCCACAAGTTTATGTAGGATTTTATGACTAACCATATGAATGACCAATTCCTGTCATCTCTCTAAATAGAAATAAGTGAAGAAAGAGAGTTTAATTCTTTCTACAAAAGATATGCCTGCACTCTAACAAATATAAGTGAAGCAAAAGAGCATTCTACAAATGGCGGTTTTCTATGTGAAGAGAAACAGGCAATCCAAACTTCAAATGATATAAGTGAAGCACATGAAGCATTCTATAAAGCCACACTCAAAAGATTTAAGTGAAGTGCAATGAGAATTCTATAAATCAACCAAGGACTATCTCATACCAGCATGGTGCATAAAAGAAAAGTGAAAACTAAATGCAAAAGACGCTCCAAGACTTGCACATAATGCATAAACGAAACGAATACAAAAACATACCGATACTTGTTGAAGAAAGAGGGGATGCCTTCCGGGCATCCCCAAGCTTAGACGCTTGAGTCTCCTTGAATATTTACTTGGGGTGCCTTGGGCATCCCCAGGCTTGAGCTCTTGCCTCTCTTCCTTTTTCTCATATCGAGACCTCCTCGTTTAGACACTTCATCCACAAAAAACTTCAACAGAAAACTCGGTAAGATCCGTTAGTATAATAAAGCAAATCACCAATATAAGTACTGTTGCAAACCAATTAATATTTTGTTTTTGCATTGTGTCTATTTTAATATAACTTTTCATGGCTTAATCCACTGATATAAATTCTAGATTCATCAAAACAAGCAAACTATGCATCAAAAACAGAATCTGTGAAAAACAGAACAGTCTGTAGCAATCTGAACATACACCATACTTCTGGTACCCCAAACATTCTACCAAAATTAGGAAAAATAAACAAGTTGTATATCAAGAAAGTGCAAAAGGAATCAGAATCGATTGACGTTCCAGTTAAAAAATGTAAAATCACGCACTACAACCAAAGGTTCTGTCCTGCACCGTACAAACCAACAAGCATTGTAAACATCCTAAAGGAAAACCTTAGCACATTATTTTTATAATACAATGGAATTGTACAAGGGGATACTTATTTTTGATGAAAAGTTTCTGTAATCAAGATTCACAAAGTTTCAGTGAGCATGAACAAAGTTCAAGGAGCTCTCCCACTTCAACAATGCTTGTCTTTCTCACTTTCACTTCCCTTTTTTGAAAAGTTTTTAGGTTCCCGTCTTTATTTTTTTGTTTTTAAACTATATGAAAGCACTCAACAGAAATAAACGACTCTCTAAAACTTCTGGGTTTTCTCCCTGGCAGCGCTTTCTTTAAAGCCATTAAGCTAGGCATTTAGTGCTCAAGTAATGAATCCACCCGGATCCTAAGGTATATCAAAGCCAATTTTAATTACCAATGATTTGTAATTTAGTAGTGAGCACAAAGCAACATATATCATGCAATAATGAAGTCTAACTCTCTTCCTATGCATCGGCATGTCATAAAAGAACAATCCGTGCACACATAGTAAAGGCCAATGCATAGTATAAGCAGTTTCTTGCAATTTCATCGTATTGGAAACATAGAGAGGTGGAGATGTAGTTCCTCTCTCATAATAATTTCAAATAGGAGCATCAAGCACATGCATATTACATTCATCAAAATCATCATGTGCAAAGGTAAAAGGCAACCCATCAGTATAATCCTTACTAACCGCAAACTTCTCCGATATAGTGTAGTCGGGAGAATTCAAAAAGATAATAGGACTATCATGTGTGGGTGCAATAGCAACAATTTCATGTTTAACATAAGGAACTATAGCAAGTTCATCTCCATAAGCATAATTCATATTGGCATCTTGGCCACAAGTATAGCAAGCATCATCAAAAAGGGATATTTCAAACAAATTCAAGGGATCATAGCAATCATCATAGCAATCATCCTTCGGTAAGCACGAAGGGGAATTAAATAATGTATGAGTTGGATGGTTACTCTCATTAGAAGGTGGGCATGGGTAGCTAATCCGCTCTTCCTCCTTTTGTTCTTCGCTCTCCTCATCGTCCTTTTCATCCAATGAGCTCACAGTTTCATCAATTTCTTCTTCCATAGCTTCCTGCAAAATATTAGTCTCTTCTTGGACAGCGGAGACTTTCTCAATAAATGCATTAATACAGTAATTGTATTCATAATTTTCATAGCAATATCTAAGTATAGCAAGATTTTCAGGCCTATAAGCATCATCATCTAAAGCTTCATACTTTTCAAACAAATATTCAATTTCATAAGCAGCCTTAAAAGCAACAAATTCTTCTATGTGTTCCACATCATAGTAATCATATATACCATTAGCATAAGAAGCTAAGGTTTCATTATCATTAAATTTGCATGAAAAGGGAAGGTGTGGAGCCTCCATCCTAGAGCAACAAGTAATATCATATCTCAAGCATAGATTCCAGGCATACCAACGCAACATAATAAATTGATCCCATAATAGTTTCCCTTTTTGTGTCGAGCGATAATCCCTAAAGTATTCACGTTGATCCAACGTGTCTCCCATTATAAAGTTGAATGGGGTTTTCTCAGGATTATCAAAGTAGTACATAATATCTTTCGCATAATGAGAATCGAGGGTTTTAGGAGTTACCCCATCTCCATGAGTAGCAAGTACACCTATTTTTTGTATTTTGCGTTCCATATCCATAGCTAAAGATAGAGAACAACTTAGAACAACAAATAAAAATTACTTAGTGATAAAGCAAACAAGCACACACGAGAATATTCACCCCACGCTATGACTCCCCGGCAACAGCGCCAGAAAAAGGTCTTGATAACCCGCAAGTATACGGGATAGTTGTAGCCTCTTTCGATAAGTAAGAATGTCGAACCCAACGAGGAGCTAAAGGTAGAACAAATACTCTCTCAAGTCCGATCGGCCACTGATACGACTCTATGCACACTTGATGTTCGCTTTACCTAGAACAAGTATGAAACTAGAAGTACTTTGTAGAAGTGATAGGATAGGTTTGCAAGATAATAAAGAACACGTAAATAAAAGTAGGGGCTGTTTAGATAAAGAAGCAATAAAGTAAATATAGAGAGTGTGAAAAAGTGGTGGTAGGAGTTGTGGAGTTGTCCCTAAGCAATTGACTACGTTACTAGACCGGTAATCACTATTGCAATTCTATTTGAGGGAGAGGCATAAGCTACTTGGATCATATGCACTTATGATTGGAACTCTAGCAAGCATCTGCAAATACTAAAGATTCATTAAGGTAAAACCCAACCATAACATTAAAGTATCAAGTCCCCTTTATCCCATACGCAAACAACCTACTTACTCGGGTTTGTGTTTCAGTCACTCACGCAACCCACTATAAGCGAATCATGAACGCATTGCAACACCCTTCAGCGGGAATCCCTCACGCTTGCGCGACATGGAGGGCACCATAGGACAGCACCAAAAATAAAACATGCAACTCAAACTAATCATAGCAATTCATCAATCACCGATAGGACAATGGAAATCTACTGAGACATCATAGGATGGTAACACATCATTGGATAATAATATGAAGCATAAAGCACCATGTTCAAGTAGAGGGTATAGCGGGTTGCAGGAGAGTGGACCGCTGAATATAGATGGGGGAAGGTGATGGACATGTTGGTGAAGATGGCAGAGGTGTTGGTGAAGATCGCGGTGATGATGATGGCCCCTGGCGGCGTTTCGGCGCCACCGGAAGCAAGGGGGAGACAGCCCCCCTTCTTATTCTTCTTACTTGAACTTCTCCCTAGATGGGAGAAGGGTTTCTCCTATGGTCCTTGGCTCCCATGGCTTGGGAGGGGCGAGAGCCCCTCCGAGATTGGATCTATCTCTCTGTTTCCGCGTTCTGGTATTCTACCCCTTCACCGTTTCTTAAATATCCGGAGATCTGTAAATCCGATTGGGGTGAATCTTTCGCCCAGATCTTTCTCATAAAATTAGCTTTCTTGCGCCAAAAGAAGAGCGTCAACCACCTTACGGGTGGCCCACGAGAGTCCAGGGTGCGTCGAGAGGGGGGGGGGAGGGCGCGCCCCCTGTCTCGTGGCCACCCCGGACACCATTTCGTGTTGATTTTACTTCCCAAAAATCATAAATATTCAAAAAAAAATCTCCGTCCGTTTTTATCCCGTTTGGACTCCGTTTGATATTGGGTTTCTGCGAAACAAAAAACATGCAACAGACAGGAACTGGCACTGGGCACTGGATCAATATGTTTGTCCCAAAAATAGTATAAAAAGTTGCCAAATGTATATGAAAGTTGAAGAATATTGGCATGGAACAATAAAAAATTATAGATACGACGGAGACGTATCAATATACAACAGGTACTTACATCTGCATTCCTGCAAGAATCTTTCCTCACAGACGATACCAGTGCAGAAATACTTCTATCTGTTAAGTTTATTTTCTAAAAGAGAGATGGTTAAGAAACATGTAGAAAATATGATCAGCATGTTATAAAATTTCATGATGCAAGGATACACATACGCATCTTAGAATGGAGTTGACATATTTTTGCTGGACTGGAGCGGACTAGTTCTTTGGCCACCGGAATCTGCTTACTATCAGTGGGAGTTGGGTTTCACTGTGCTGGAGCAGTATCTATAAAAACTAGAATTGGTTTACTATCTCCTGGTGTTTGGATCTTTTGCAAAGACCTTGTTTGTAACCCTTCAGATTCTAACATAGTCATCTTCCCCTTGCATGCCTTGTATAGAAGAATGGTGCTTCAATTATAAAACATGCTACAGCAGAGAGATGGAATAGGTACTGAAGAATAGAAAGGCATGACATATTGACATGTATTCCCTCTATCCGGAAAAAAATGGATGGGTCTAGGCATATTTCAGTTCTAGATACATCCTTTTTTATCCATTTCGGCAACATGTAATCCGGACGAAGGGAGTATGGTGTAAGAGCTAGGGATACAACAGGACAACACAGTAAAAAAACACTAGTTGAATGTAAAACTGTATGCTAGCGGAATACGTATAGAAAAAACTAAGGCAACATACATGTGTATGATTGGGAAACTAAGATGGCATTGCAACAGACCACTAGAACGTCACTTCAATGTAAAACACATGGTATGGTAGACAGATGAAGTACATACTAATAAATAACAATGCATAAGATATTCAGAAGCATGATGTCCAAATTAAGCAGATGGCATTGCGATAGAGTAGAATGATAGTACTTGAATTTGGAAACATGTTATCATGAATGGAATAGGTACTGAAAAACAGGAAGGCATGACATATTTACATGCATGATCAACATGCTAAGCACATGGCATTGCAACAGAGTAGATACACTCCAGGACATTATATGCATGTTGTACCCATATCACGGGCCAAGTTAGAGGAAGGACCTTGTGGGGTGAAGAGGATTCATTATCTTTCTGCAAGTCTTATGAAGAACGGCCTTTACATGTTCCATCATATTGGGTATCATTGAGATCAAGTTTATTGGCCTTTGCATTGCTCCGTGAGGTTCTTGTGGATATATCAGTGTGTGCAATTATATCTGACATGCATGGAAGACAACTAGTAGTTAGATTTATGTAATGAGTGCCTATAGGAGACGACATAAATAGTAGGAATGGGTTTAACTAGCAGCAACAGGTCTCAAAAACTAAAGGGAGAACATAGATGAAAGCTACATAATATGTATCATTTCTACTCGAGATTAACTAGATGGCACACAAAAGTATTAAAGAACAACATAGGTAATACTAGAAGTGGTATAATACTATAATCACCAGCCTGTGGGATAGCATTGCCTGATGGATATAACTATGGAACAACATTACCTAAAGAACAAGTCTCTTAGCTGGACTATGGAACAGCGTTAACTCCTGAACAAGACCCGTAAGAGATCAGCATGAATATACAGTGAAATGTGATAATCTATTTTCCATGCTTCGATGAATAACAAAGCCATAAATGTTGCACAAAATTAAGATGAGGGTACAACCTATCTGGCTGCCATCCATAGGAGTGAGCATCATGTGCTGACTTGTCGATGGCCCTACAGTTGTTGTGGCTGTCCATGTCGGGCACGCGCATTCGATGCAGGGAACTATTGAGTGGGGACTATAGCTCCCTTATGGTGTATGCTTCCCTTGTTGGAGCAGCTGCGGTGAGTCGGAAGACGGTGTGGTTGAAGATGCAGAAAATGTATAATGCTAAGAACGACACATCTCTTTGATATGAAGAAATACCCTAAGAGATCAACAGCAAGGTACGAGAGTGGTCACACGTCTGTTGACTAAAGACTAAATTGGGCTCACACGATTTTATTTTATTTTGGTACTGTACAATCTATGCCGGATGGCTTGATGACCGTCTTGTGCCTCCCGGCTGACACTGTTCAGAATCTTCGCCGAAGAGCCAGCGACCAACGGCAGAGCAGCCTGCCTTCGCCGTCCGTGGCCCCAACCAAAACCCCGCTCCCCACCCCCACCGCACTGCCATGGTTGCACCGCCCCCGGCCCAATCCACAAAGACTCGCCATCATCCAGATCTGGTGGCGGCAGTACCTTCAACCTATGCACTCTAAGATAGCCATCTAAGCGCTGCTTCCACGATGAACTTGCGCCCCCGCACCCTTACGTTAGACACCAGCCAACCGGCAGCCTAGGAGCTCCGCCGTCTCGAGGGGTGCTGCTTCCCACTGGGAATCGATTGGCCCAGAATAAATTTAGACAACTCACGCCTAAATAAAGTGATTTGAGATGAGGGTGCAACCTATCTGGCGGCACGGTGAAGTAGGCAGCTCCAGCTGCCGAGTCGGTGAGGCCGACGCAATTGCGGTGGCGACCGGCGGCAGGGAAGTAGAGATGTCGCGACGGTCGACAGCTACGGGGGAGCAGTGTCGGGGCTCTGGACGTTGGAGTCGCTCCGGCGCCGTGAACAATGGCGGGGGTGAATCGGCTCCGGTACGATTCACGCGGCCGTCGTCGAGGCAGCTCCAGCAACACGGAGTAAGAGGCACATGGCCCAGTGCACGACGGCAAATGTACAACGTCTCCAGAATTAGGGAGGAGGGCGGCTGTGAAATTGGTGTGGTGGGGGCGCCATGGAGGAGGGGCTGAGGTTTTGCGGCTCGGGAGAAGGGAGCTTCCGGGGAGAAGGTGATTTGGCACCCATGAGGTATGAATGGGGAGGGAACTGGGAGGGGGGTGGAACCATGTCTTATGGACGCATTTGTCTGAAATGTGGGGGGGAGTTACAGTTCTACCCCTGCCTTTAGGCTTCTCGGCTTGGGTCTGTGTATTGAGGGTCGGGGATACTAGAGTAACTTTGCTTCTCCCCAAATAGTGGGTGCGAGCGATTTCGGGCGAGGAGGGCGTGTTTTGAAATATAGTGGGCGCGAGCGATTTCGTCGAGGAGAGCGTGTTTTGAAAAAGTGGGCGCGAGCTATTTCGAGCGAGGAGAGGGTGTCGGGGAAACTGATCCACGGACACCTATGGGACCGGCGGACCGAGCCCCTTTCGGTTCGGCGGGGGGCGGAGATCGCACGAAGAGCGGATCGAGGCGAAGCACACAAGCAGTTTTACCCAGCTTCGGAGCTCTCCGGAGAGATAACACTCCTACTGCTACATGTCTGAATGTATTGAGTTCTTGTTCGGGAGCGCTGAGTGCTACAGTACACACTAGCTGCTAACGAGACCGAGCGTGAGTGTTTTTCTGCCTTCGAACCCCCTTCTACGTTGCGCATGGGCCTCCTTTTATATGCTCAAGGGGTCACCGACAGGTGGCAACATAGACAAGGGTAAAAATGGAAAAGGAATTGCGGTAGGTACAACTACCTGTACAGTGTATCATACCTAACCCTGACGGCAGGGGACAAAGGCATTAAATGCCCATCTGCGTCGCCTAAATAGTGCAAACAGGGACCGTTAGGGACGCCACCGCTTTCCATGATGGCAATCTTGTCAGCGTCGCTTGCCACCGCGCACCGCTGGCTGCACAGCCTCTTGCCACGTGCGTATGGAAAGATCCCAGGGCGACATGTTGGTGGATGTGCTGGAGCGCGGGTGCAGAGTGGTAGCCTGCCGCGGCAAGCGCCTTGCCGCGGTCGTTGTCTTGTCGCGTCCAGAAGCTTGTCACTCACTGGGCCTCGCCGAGACGCGTGGCGCGTCGTGGCAAGTTCCTTGAGATGCCTTGGTTGGCCTTCCTGGCAAGCTCCTCTTGCCGGGGCCTTGTCTCCTTGGCTTGAATACTTCGTTCTTGAATGGCTCTAAAGGAACCACGAAGGACCTTGGCGGTCACCCGGCAAGCCTTGCCGCGGGGTGCTGCGATTGCCCGTGCACAAGTTCGGGATACTAGGGTACCCCTACTCTAGTACACCGACAGGAGCCCCCGGGCCTGGGCCACACACGGTGCCGAGCGCTGTTGGGCCAGGCCCAAAACAGGGCACGGGCACGCGCGGCCTAGGTTACGCCGTATCTCACTCTGTATCCACCGCGCCCTCTTCGAACGGCACGCGTCGAATGCGGCGTCGTGGGAGAGATCGTGGGTGGTTTCTTTATTCGGAAAGACGGAACGTCCGCCCCCTCCCTCTTTATAAGCAAGGGAAACAGGGGCAGTTCGCCCATCTTGCTGGTTGCTATTCCAATCTCAAAAACCTCCGCCGCTCCCCCCTTCTTCCCAAAGCTGAAAGAGAGCAGCGCTCCGCCCCACGTCGCCACCGGCACCACCAACGCTGTCGATCTCTCTCACCACCTCCGCCATGGCTCCGAAAGCTGGGAAGGTTGTGAAGTCGGCCGAGGCGCAGCGGCTCGCGGCGCTGCGAAAGGAGCGGGCAACCTCCCCCCCCCCCTAGCTCGTCGCAAAGGAGCTGAGGGAGTATTACTACCTCTTCTGGTCGATGGAGACGCGAGCGCATCCGTGCACGAAGGTACTCTCAGCTACCGCTTCGGAACTAGCTCCGAATGGATATCCCTTCTTCGCGTTGTTCTTCTACTGCGGGCTCTGCCCGCCTTTCTCTGAGTTTTTCTGTGAAATTATGAAAACCTACGGGTTCCGCCTCCTTGACTTCACCCCCAATGCCATTCTGACCACGGCAGTTTTCGCACATCTCTGCGAAAACTTTGTCGGAGTCTATCCAAATGTAGCTCTTTTTCGCCACTTCTTTATGCCCCGAGTTGAGAGAGGGGAGCCTTTATCCGGCGGAATCGCCTGGATCGCGAGAACTGGCAAGAAGGAAGCTTATCTGGAGGGAGAGCTCCGTAGCAAGTGGGATGAATGGAGAGCAGACTGGTGCTGGATTGTCGAGGAGAATCTGCAGCCATTTACCGCCCAGCGCCAAGCCCCAGTAGCGCGCGGCAACGATTGGAGGAACGTGGCCCCGGAAGACAATAGGCTGAAGATTACCGTCACCCGGATCCAACGCCTCAGGCTTGCCGGGCTCACTGTAGGCGCCGTTGGCGCAGATTTTCTTCGCCGCCGCATCGCCCCCCTGCAGGAGAGGAGGAGACCCGCCTGGGAGTTCCAGAATGCGGCGGATATCATGAGGCTGCGCCCGGGCCTCAACTTCAACTTCACTGTCCTAGAACTGGACGCGATGCTCCTGGAACTGTTCAAGCACGATCCTGAACATCCTGGAGCGTTCAGGTTGCCGAGGGGGTGTCATTCCACTGTGCAACAACTCCTCGCTCGACCGCATCCGTGCAATGATGCCGCTGTGCGATTCGCATGGAATTGTCCCAACTTGGCAAGAGCCTGCAGACGACGTCGTGCAGGAGTTCTTTGACGGCTTGGTAGAAGTGCCGATCCGCTCCGATGAACAGAAGAGCCTTACTCGCGACACCACCGATGCGGAGATGCAGCGCATCGCCACTAGGCTGGAAGAGGCGGCGGCAGCCGCTGCCGCGGGCGAGTTTGGATTCACCGTGGAGGAGGCGGAGGCAGCAGAGGCGGTAAGCCTTGCCGAGTGAGAGGAGCTTGCCGGCGAGGGAGAGCTTGCCGGGCCTGAAGCTGAGTCGAGCGAGCCCGCCGAGGGCGCGAGCGACTTGTTGAAGATCGACTCCTCCTCTTCCCCACCTTCAGAAAGTTTGCCACAAGCGGAGCCCCCAGCTCCACCAAGAAGGCGACTCCGCAAGGCCGGGGACATAGCGGGGCGGCAGACGAGTCAACAGCCGCCGCGCCGCGCGACACGCTCCACCGCGGCAAGTACTGTTGCCGTGGGAGCACCTCACGCCGCTGCGGCAACTGGAGCGGGGTCCTCCCGGTCCACCGCTTCTGCTCCTGCCAAGCGGCTAAGGGAAACTACTCCTCCGCCTCGTCGCGCCGGAGGCAAGCCGGACTTCGATCTCTCCGCACTCAGCTCCGACGAGGAAGAAGAAGAGTAAGATTCTTTGCTGTACTTGTAGTTCTTCGATTCTTGCTGTTTTGTCTTGTATCTGATTTGCTTTACTCCGAACCCATTCCTTTTCAGGACTCTGGCCCAGAGAGCGGTGAAGAGAGCCAAGGTCCCGGTGATTGTCATCGAGGACCAACCCACCGTGACAGCAGGGGATGTGTCCGAGACCACCTTGCCGGACCCGGCAACTATTCCCCAAAGCAGCCCCCAGCGCAGCCCCCAGCATAAGTATATGGTTTACTTCCTGCTGTTAGGCGCGCATGGGTGCTCTTTCTTTGCTGACATCTGATTATTGGTTTGTGTAGGAGCAGAGCAGCCTCACCAGGAGCACCCGGAAGCCGCCCCTGACATGCCATCTGCTTCGACTACACCGCCAAGGGAGAATTCCCCGGCAAGGGAGCGTTCTCCGGCAAGGGAGAATTTTCCGGTAAGGGAGAAGTCTCCGGCAAGGGACAGTTCTCCGGCAAGGGACAGCACCAGCGACCCCCCGGTGGCGGAGACCACGACTGCAGATCCTAGTGCAGGTAATCCTCTTGCTTGAAAACTTCCCTTGGTTTCTTCTTCTTCTGATTTTCTTTTTGAATATTTGCTTGATTTTTGTCCCTTTTCCGGTCGTCAGATCCATCTGCCATGGAGCCAATGGAAACCGAGGTCGCCGGCGAGGAGAACGTGCGTGGCAATACCGACGACGCCGCTGCCACCAAAGAAGAAGCCGGCGCTGATGATCCCGCCGGCGAAGAGGCCGCCAAAGCTGCCGCCGCAGAAGTTGGCGAGGGGTCCGGCGATCGCACTGACGGCCCCGAGGCCGCAGGAGCGTCAGGCGCTACGCCGACCGCCGATCCCTCCACCGCTGCTGCAGCGTCAGGCTCCGAAGATCCCCAGCCCGGCGCCTATTTGAAGGCCGGCGATGGCGTCTTCATCAAGCTCCCCTGGGCGTCAAGCTCCAGGGCGCCGGTCGAAGGAGAAATCTTTGATGAAGAGTTGCTCGCCTCCACTGGGCTGACGCTTGTCGACGCGCCGAGCAGCAGCAGGGGCGAGCCTGAGGAGGAGCGGCTGCTGCGGAAGCTGTTGTCACTATACTACGCTCGACAGGCCAAGCTGGAATCCTGAGAAGCGCTTGTCGCGAAGGCGGGAGTGGACATCGAGAAGTGCGCAGAGGAGCTCCGGGACCTCAACCAGGAAGCTCTCCGGTCCCTGGCAGAGGAGCGGGAGCAACTCGCCGAGGAGCGGAAAGCCTTCCTCCTCGAGAAGGCTGAAGTTGAAGAGCAACAGAGGCTTGCTGCCGAGAAGCTGTCTGCGCAGGAAGGCAAGTTGGCGCAGCGGAAGGTCAACCTTGACAGCCACGAGGAGGAGCTTGCCGCACGCGAGCAAACATTCGGTGGGCCTCTCAACGAAGCAGAGGATACTGCCGCAGCTGCCGAGGCTGCCAAGAAGGAGCTGGAGACGAAGGTGGCGCAGCTGGAGGCTGATCTCAAGGCGAGCGGCGAGGAGCTTGCTGCGCTCAAGCGTGAGCGCGAGAAGGACGCCTACACCCTTGGCGAGCTGCAGGGTCGTCTCGCCGAGAGGAGCAAGGAGCTTAGCGCCGCTAAGGACTCCAGTGCAGATCTTGAGTTGAAGCTGACTACTTTGACCAAGACGCTGGACGGCGCCAGGGAGCAGGAGGTGGCCTTGAAGAAGAAGATCAAGGCCGATGAGGCGCTGCTGGCGAGTGCTGCTGCCGCCCACAACACTTTTAGGGAGAATGTGGAGCACTGGACGGAGGGTCTCGTGGATGTTGCCGCAGCCATCGATAGGGAGCTGGCGCAGCTGGGGATGGAGGATCTTGGGTATTCCTCCGATGAGCACCTCCAACCCAGCGTCAAGCTCAGCTTGTTCTTCAAAGGCGTGGCGACGACCCTCCAGGGACTCCGGGAGAAGATCCCAAAGCAGCTGGCCGACGAGTCGCGCAAGATCTGCGTGGGAGCTCTTCAAAAGGTGCTGGTGAAGGTGGCCTTCTGCAACCCAGGCCTCAACCTCACCAACGTCCTCAGGACCTTGCCGCCGGATGCTGATCTGGAAGCACTCAAGACCCTTGTCGCACCCATTTTGGACAAGGTGAGTGGGATCAAGAGGGTTGAGGGCGATCGCGTAGATTAGGCCGCCTGTTTTCTCTTTTTCTTGTCGCTGCTGGTCATGTCATGAGAACAATCTGTTAGAGCTGCGACAAGCTATCTTGTAATATGACTCTATTTTGGGTAGCGATTGCTGTGTTATTTCCTTTACTTGATTCCTTCCTTTGTATGTTTTTGCCCTACGCTTTTAGGGAACTTGTCGGCGCAGGCACCTTAGCCGCGAGCGCTGAGTGCGGGACGTCAGCGGCCTGCTGGCGGTGCCGCTACCGACAAGAAACCTTGTCGCAACTAGTCGCAGCTCACTTAAGTTGTTGAGCGGACTCGAAACAAAGTAAGGGCGCAACTAGTTACGAGTTGGTTCCTCCGCGCACAGGTTTTCCATACAAAGCACGGTCGTTCGAGGAAGATAACTTAAAATTTTTAAAAAAACTGATTGCTCAAACTTTGGCAACTTAGCTTTTCTGTCATTTGCTTCCCGGTAAGGCAAAACTTCCTCGAACGACGCTTGGTCCACACCAATATCTTCTCCTTTCCCCCCGGCAAACTTGTGGGCGAGGGAATCTTCCCTTTTTTGAGATATGGAGCCTTATGGCTCGTTATTGCTTACCGGGGGTAGGCGCTGCACAAAGTGTCAGATAATAGATGCAAAAAATAGAAAGCATGAAATTGACAAGATGTGCAGAGCACATGAGCTTTACTTATGCACGGGTTCTGCGCCCGGCTTCGTACAAAGGATTACATGCAACATCGGCAAGACTTGTACAAAAGGTGGTTGCCGGAATAGGTTCCGGCAACCGCGCCCTACGGGTAAAACTTACGAAGATGCTCAATGTTCCAGGAGTTGCTCACCGGAATGCCATCTTCGGTCTCAAGGAGGACAACGCCAGGCCTAGTGACTCGTTTCACCCGGTAAGGGCCTTCCCACTTCGGCGTCAACTTGTTGGAATTCTTGGCGGACTGAACGCGCCGAAGAACAAGGTCGCCTTCCTCGAGACTTCTGGCATTAACTTTGTGGCTATGGTAGAGGCGCAAAACTTGCTGGTATCGAGCAGCTCATACAGCGGCCTGAAGACGGTCCTCATCAAGGAGCAGCGCGTCATCTTGTCGCAACTGCTCTTGTTCAAGCTCATCATAAGCGAGCACTCGAGGTGACCCGTATACGAGTTCCGTGGGGGGAACTGCCTGTGCTCCGTAGACTAGAGCGAAAGGTGTCTGGCCAGTGGCTCGATTTGGCGTCGTCCTGATCGACCAAAGAACCACTGGCAGCTCCTCAATCCAGTTCTTTCCGCACTTGCGCAGCCTGTCGAAAGTCCTGGTCTTGAGCCCGCACAGCACTTCAGCATTCGCCCTCTCCGCTTGACCGTTGCTTCTCGGATGAGCAACAGAAGCGAAGCAGACCTTGGCGCCAAGATCTTGGACCTACTGCATGAAGGTGCGGCTCGTGAATTGCGTGCCATTGTCGGTGATGATCCTGTTAGGGATCCCAAAGCGGCAAACAATCGACCTGAAGAACTTGACTGCTGACTGTGCTATCACCTTCCTCACTGCTTCCACTTCCGGCCACTTTGTGAACTTGTCGATTGCAACGTACAAGTACTCAAAGCCCCCGACAGCTCTGGGAAAGGGGCCGAGGATGTCGAGCCCCCAGACCGAAAATGGCCAGGATAAAGGGATCGTCTGGAGAGCTTGAGATGGCTGGTGTATCTGCTTGGAATGGAACTGGCACGCTTCACACTTTGTTACATGTGCAGTTGCATCCTGGAGGGCTGTCGGCCAAAAGAAACCTTGCCGGAACGCTTTGCCAGCAAGTGCTCTTGCACCAATGTGGTGACCACATATGCCTCCATGTATCTCTGCCAACAGCTTTTGTCCGTCTTCCTGGTGAATACACTTCAATTTCACACCGTTGAGTCTTCTTCTGTACAGTGTGTTGTCGACAAACTGGTACATACTTGACTGCCGGGCTACTCTTTCCGCTTCTTCTTGCTCTTCGGGAAGTTCTCCTGTCTGAAGGAAACGGACAATCTGCTGTGCCCATGCTAGAGCTTGCGGCTCGACAACAAGGACTAATGGCACATCTGTTGCTGTGGGAACATCCGCTTCTATGGCGAGAACCTGCGGCTCAGCCGGAGCTTGACGTTCCCCAGCAAGCTTGCCGGAGCAAAACTTGTCGGGAGCGTCTGCTTCAACAGAACAAACCCTAGGGCTTGCCGGAGCAGACTGCTCCTCAGCACCCTTGGTGTTGACCTTGGGGACCTTCTTGGCGGCGGCTTCGGGGAGCTCTGCCGGAAAATAGTCACCAGAAATCAACTTCCTCTTTTTGCTCTGTCTAGTTGATGGCGTTATAGACGGTTGAGTCAGTTTGAGCACAAAGATCCCTGGTTCCACAGGTAACTTAAGTGCAGCGCACTTCGACAGGCCATCGGCAATGTCGTTCTGAGCTCTTGGAACATGTTCCATCTGTAGGCCGTCAAAGTGCTCTTCTAGCTTTCTCACTTCATCAACGTAAGCTTCCATCAACGGACTCTGATAATTCTTGTTCACTTGGCGGACGACAAGCTGTGAGTCACCCCTGACAATGAGCTTCTTGATCCCAAGGTCTATTGCGATCCTGAGACCGGCAAGCAAACCTTCATACTCTGCGGTAATATTCATTGCTTGCTCCTTGGGAAAGTGCATCTGGACTACGTACTTGAGGTGCTCTCCGGTGGGTGCAACAAGTAGCACGCCCGCACCGGCGCCTTGCAGCGAGAAGGCACCATCAAAGTACATCAGCCACTCTTTGCTTGCTTCCTTGACAGGGATGCTCGTTTCTGGAATTCCTTCATCTTGTGTTGGCGTCCACTCTGCTATGAACTCTGCCAATGCTCTGCTTTGGATAGTTGAAGTGCTCTCAAACTTGAGGCCAAACCTTGACTGTTCCAGTGCCCACTCGACAATCCTGCCTGTTGCTTCTGGATTTTGTAGTATCCTCTTCAGCGGAAAACGAGTGACGACTGTGATCTCATGTGCTTGGAAGTAATGGCGCAGCTTTCTCGAGGCCATGAGAAGGCCGAAAAGCAATTTCTGCACACCAGAGTACCTTGACCTAGCCCCCTGCAGAAGGGAACTGACAAAGTAAACTGGGCGCTGCACCATTCTCTTCTGCATCTCCTCACGCGCCTGCGCAGATCCATCTTTGTCGGGACCAGAGCTTGTCGGTGAAGTCCCCTGCTTGTCGCTGGATGCATCTGCCGTGGTTGTTGGCTCATCTTCCGCCTCCCTCTCCGCTACTAACGCAGCACTAACCACTTGATTGGTTGCCGCTATATACAGCAGCAACTTCTCATGTGGCTTAGGTGCGACAAGTGTTGGAGTGGAGGACAGGTATCTCTTTAAGTCCTGCAGCGCAGCCTCCGCCTCCGGAGTCCATTTCATTGGACCTGCCTTTTTCAATATTTTGAAAAATGGAAGGGCACGCTCAGCAGACCTAGAGATAAACCTGCTGAGAGCAGCCACGCAACCAGCAAGTCTTCGTACATCCTTGATGCGCTTTGGTGCTTCAATCTGCTCAATGGCCTTGATCTTGTCGGGATTGGCTTCAATTCCCCGCTGAGACACGAAGAACCCGAGAAGCTTGCCGGAGGGAACTCCAAACACACACTTCTCGGGGTTGAGCTTGAGGTTGATCTTGCGCAGATTTGCAAAGGTTTCGTCTAAATCTTGAATCAGAGTCGCCTTGTCCTTGCTCTTGACCACTATGTCATCCATGTAGGCTTCCACATTTCTGTGTATTTGTGGCTCAAAAGCGACATGGACTACCCTCGCAAATGTTGAACCAGCATTCTTTAAACCGAAAGGCATCCGTACGAAACAGTATGTGCCACATGGGGTGATGAATGCGGTCTTCTCCTCATCCTCTTCTGCCATGAAGATCTGATGGTATCCTGAGTATGCATCAAGAAATGAAAGCAAGTCACATCCGACCATGGAGTCAACAATCTGGTCGATGCGTGGCAAGGGAAATGGGTCTTTGGGACAAGCTTTATTGATATCGGTAAAGTCGATACAAAGCCTCCATTTCCCATTTGCCTTGCGCACGACTACAGGATTGGCCAACCACGTAGGATGGAGCACTCCTCTGACAAGGCCTGCTGCTTCCAATTTCTTGATTTCTTCTGCGATTAATTCTTGGCGCTCCACTGCCTGTTTCTTGACTTTCTGCATGACGGGCCGCGCATGAGGACAGACGGCAAGATGGTGCTCGATTACTTTCCTGGGAACACCGGGGATGTCAGACGATTGCCACGCAAACACGTCGACGTTCGCCCGCAAGAAAGCAATGAGCGCGCTTTCCTATTTAGGGTCGAGAGTCGCTCTAATGGTGAAGGTACCACTAGTGCCGTCCTCATTGGCGGACACCTTCTTGGTTTCTGGTGGAGCTGCCATTGTCTTCTTACACTTGCTGGTGGAGCTCGATGGTGCGTCCTCGACGGTAGCGCAGCACTCCGAAGAGGTGCGCTTGCCGGAGTGGGCATCAGAACTCTTGCCGGACTTGGTCTTCTTCTTCCCCCCGGGAGCTTCAACGGCAAGTGACTTGCGATCTGTTGCGGCTGCTGCTTCCCGGTAGATCTTGTCGGCGCAGATAAGAGCATCCTTCTTGTCGCCAGGGACAGAGATGACACTTATCGGGCCTGGCATCTTCAGCATGTTGTATGCATAGTGAGAGGCTGCCATGAATTTGGCGAGTGCTGGACGGCCAAGTATCCCATTGTAAGGCAATGGAAAGTCAGCAACGTCAAAAGTGACCCTCTCAGTCCTGAAGTTCAACTCGCTGCCAAATGTCACTGGCAACGCGATCTTTCCCTTCGGCTTGCTCCTTCCTGGATTGATTCCTTGGAATGTGCCGGTCTCTTCGAGCTCGCTATCAGGGATCTGGAGTTTCTGGAGTACCGTGGAGGAGATCAGGTTCAAGCCGGCCCCACCGTCAACTAGCATCTTAGTGACCTTGAGGTTGCGGATAGTTGGTGAAACCAACATCGGCAAGCACCCGACCGCAGTTATGCGATCAGGGTGGTCCTCAATATCAAAGATGATAGGCGTGCTGGACCATTCAGAGGCTTGCGTGACTCGACGGGTGGTTCTGCCGCATTGACTTCCCGCACCCACTGCTTGAGCTGGCGGTGTGAAGTATGCACAGAAGCACCGCCGTCAACGCACAGGACCTCTGTGGCTTTCTGGAACTCCTGCTCATCGGTCTTGTCATCATCCATACCTTCATCGTCGTCGTCATCTTCATCCTTGTCGCGGCCGCGGGGAGGTCTGTCTCCTTGCTGATGCTTGGCCTTGCCGCGGCGTCCTCCTCGGCCGGGGTGTTTCTTGCCGGCTCCCCCAGCACCTTCTTGTAGGAGAACGTTGCAGAAAACAAAAAATTTCCTACGGTTTCACCAAGATCCATCTAGGAGTTCATCTAGCAACGAGTGATTAGATGCATCTACGTACCTTGTAGATAGCGAGCGGAAGCGTTCAAGGAACGGGGATGATGTAGTCGAACACGACGTGATTCAAATCACCGATGATCTTAGCACCGAACGGACGGTGCCTCCGCGTTCAACACACGTACGGAACGGATGACGTCTCCTCCTTTCTTGATCCAGCAAGGGGGAAGGAGAGGTTGAGGGAGATGGCACCAGCAGCAGCACAACGGCGTGGTGTTGATGGAGCTGCAGTACTCCGGCAGGGCTACGCCAAGCACTATGGAGGAGGAGGAGGTGTTGGAGAGGGAGAAGGAGGCAACCAAAGGCCTGGGGACGTTTTGCTCCTCCTTTTCCCCACTATATATAGGGCCAAGGGAGAGGGGGAGGCGCAGCCCTTGCCCCTTCCTCCAAGGAAGGGTGCGGCCAAGGGGGGGGGAGGAGTCCATCCTCCCCAAGGCACCTCGGAGGTGCCTTCCCCTTTTAGGACTCTCCCCTTTTTTTCTTCTCTTGGCACATGGGCCTCTTGGGGCTGGTGCCCTTGGCCCATGTAGGCCAAGGCGCACCCCCTACAGCCGATGTGGCCCCCCGGGACAGGTGGACCCACCCGGTGGACCCCCGGGACCCTTCCGGTGGTCCCGGTATAATACCGATAACCCCGAAACTTGTCCCGACGCCCGAAACAGGACTTCCCATATATAAATCTTTACCTCCGGACCATTCCGGAACTCCTCGTGACGTCCGGGATCTCATCCGGGACTCCGAACAACATTCGGGTTACTGCATATACATATCCCTACAACCCTAGTGTCACTGAACCTTAAGTGTGTAGACCCTACGGGTTCGGGAGACATGTAGACATGACCGAGATCGCTCTCCGGTCAATAACCAACAGCGGGATCTGGATACCCATGTTGGCTCCCACATGCTCCACGATGATCTCATCGGATGAACCACGATGTCAAGGATTTAATCAACCCCGTATACAATTCCCTTTGTCAATCGGTATGTTACTTACCCGAGACTCGATCGTCGGTATCCCAATACCTTGTTCAATCTCGTTACCGGCAAGTCACTTTACTCGTACCGTAATGCATGATCCCGTGACCAGACACTTGGTCACTTTGAGCTCATAATGATGATGCATTACCGAGTGGGCCCAGTGATACCTCTCCGTTATCCGGAGTGACAAATCCCAGTCTCGATCCGCATAAAACAATAGATACTTTCGGAGATACCTGTAATGCACCTTTATAGTCACCCAGTTACATTATGACATTTGATACACCCAAAGCACTCCTACGGTATCCAGGAGTTACACGCTCTCATGGTCAAAGGAAGAGATACTTGACATTGGCAAAGCTCTAGCAAACGAACTACACGATCTTTGTACTATGCTTAGGATTGGGTCTTGTCCATCACATCATTCTCCTAATGATGTGATCCCGTTATCAAAGACATCCAATGTCCATAGCCAGGAAATCATGACTATCTGTTGATCAACGAGCTAGTCAACTAGAGGCTTACTAGGGACATATTATGGTCTATGTATTCACACGTGTATTATGATTTCCGGATAATACAGTTATAGCATGAATAAAGACAATTATCATGAACAAAGAAATATAATAATAATGCTTTTATTATTGCCTCTAGGGCATATTTCCAACAGTCTCCCACTTGCACTAGAGTCAATAATCTAGTTACATTGTGATGAATCGAACACCCATGGAATTCTGGTGTTGATCATGTTTTGCTCTAGGGAGAGGTTTAGTCAACGGATCTGCTATATTCAGGTCCGTATGTACTTTACAAATCTCTATGTCTCCATCTTGAACATTTTCATGAATGGAGTTGAAGCGACGCTTGATGTGCCTTGTCTTCTTGTGAAACCTGGGCTCCTTGGCAAGTGCAATAGCTCCAGTGTTGTCACAGAAGAGCTTGATCGGCCCCGACGCATTGGGTATGACTCCTAGGTCGGTGATGAACTCCTTCATCCAAATTGCTTCATGTGCTGCCTCCGAGGCTGCCATGTACTCCGCTTCACATGTAGATCCCGCCA
>LT934114.1:136689068-136719237 GCA_900231445.1 Triticum turgidum subsp. durum
TATTTTTTTATAAGACAGTAGCATTTAAAAAGCTGTTTGATACTTATTTTTTTTAAGACGGTGCGTGGGGTGCGGGGGGTCGGCGGCGGCGGTTGAGTAGGGGAATCGAGGGTGTGGGGGGTCGGCGGCGGCGGCCGGTGGACTGGGGGGGTGCTCGGCGGCGAGGGGGACCGGATTTGGCGAGGTGGGATAGCGATCGAGATGAAGGGGGATCGAGATCGAGTGTCCATGAAATTTAAAAATATTCATGAAGTACCCATGAAATACAATCGAGAAATGAAGGCTACGATTTAACTACAATCGATCTTAGCTAGCTATCTGTTCACAATCTTCTTGCCCTTCTTTTTCGCAAATGGAGTTCTTCTGTGGAACGGACGTCCTTTAGGTAGGGTGGTCCTGCTTCTTCTTGTGGTGTATGCTGCTACTTCATCATCGTCGTCATGTTCGATCCTCGGGTCGCCGTACTTGTCAAAGTCTTGCTCATTGGCTACTCCATCCATTCCGATGATCTTCCTTTTGCCTCTCCTCACGACAACACGACTGGCTTTGGTGGGTCGGTAATGAAGAAGCATTGGTCCACTTGGGAAGCCAGTACCCATGGCTCATTTTTCGCGGTGACGTTTGCGCCCGCGGTTTTGGATTTGGCTTCGGGTATAACCATGGTGGTGAAATACCGGTCTTCTTTTATGACGTTCTTGGCCCATCTGACACGGAACATCGGGACCTTCTCTCCAGCGTAGCTCAGCTCCCAGATCTCCTCGATCCTTCCGTAGTATCTGTCCTTGTCGTTACCGGTGTAGGATTCCATCGTTACCCCGGAGTTCTGATAACCATCGCTCTTCATGTCCTTGGCCTCGGTGTAGAATGTGTAGCCGTTGATATCGTACGCCTCATAGGTCATCAGGTTGTGCTCGGCGCCCTGTGACAAGGCGAATATGAGTTGTTCTTCCGCGGAAGAATCCTCATGTAAAGGGTACGACAGAAGCTTATGCTTGAACCAACGCGTGAAACATGAGTTGTGCTCTTTGAGTATATCTCCGTCCGTCCTCTGTTGGCCTCGGTCATTGTACGTCTTTTTAATAAAGGTTTTGTGCACTACCAACCAAGGATCGACCACGTCTATGTGTTGTAGCGCGACTAGGTTTGCTCTTTCAAAGTCGGCGAGTCGACCCTCGAAGTCGACATGCATTTCGCGGCGACCCTCACGGTGACCCCATCCAGCGAGCCTGCCGAGGTGCCTGTTGACGGGCAGACCAACGGGGTTCTCGATGCCTAGATAATTCGTGCAGTAGGAGATGCACTCTTCGGTCAGAAAGCCCCTGGCTATGCTTCCTTCTGGACGTGACATGTTGCGAACGTATCCTTTGATGACACCATTCATCCTTTCGAACGGCATCATGCTGTGCAGGAACGTCGGCCCGAGTTGGATGATATCCTCCACTATATGGACCAGCAGATGCACCATAACGTCAAAGAATGCGGGCGGGAAGTACATCTCAAGCTCGCATAGTATCACCACGATCTCTTCCTGTAGCCTTCTGAGTTGCCTCACGCCAATCGACTTCCGAGAGATGACGTCGAAGAAGTTGCATAGGCCAAATAGCGTTTCACGGACGTGCGCGTCCATGATCCCACGGATTGCAACTGGAAGTATCTGCGTCATCAGCACGTGACAGTCGTGAGACTTCATCCCGCTGAACTTCTGCTTCACTGGGTCTAGGTATCTGCTTATCTTCCCCGCGTAACCGTAAGGAAGTTTTACTCCTAGGAGGCAGGTGAAAAACTGCTCGATCTCCTCCTGACTTAGAGTGAAGCACGCGGGAGGGTAGTCATTTCCGGTCTTCTTGGCCTTTTTGCCTTTGCGACGACTTTCTGTGTCCTGCTTCGCCTCATCATCATCATCATCATCATCATCATCATCATCATATATAGCATGAAGCTCCTGCCTGATGCCCATTGATTTCAAGTCTGCCCTTGCTTTCGGCCCATCTTTGGTCCTCTCTGGCATGTTGAGCAGGGTACCAAGCAGACTCTCGCACACGTTCTTCGTGATATGCATGACATCAAGGCTGTGAGGCACACGGTGGATCTTCCAGTACGGCAAGTCCCAGAAAACAGACCTCGTTTTCCATACCTTCAGCAGCGGCTCTGGCGCCTTTCGCTTCTTTCCCGGCTCTGGCGCCTTTTGCTTCTTTCCCGGCAGTGGGCAGTCTTTCCAATTTTTCAACAGCTTGTCTATTTCCTCGCCACTCCTCGTACACGGGCGTTTTCGGGGTTCGGTTTCACCATCGAACAGATCCTTGCGTTTCCTCCACGGGTCATCGTCGCGAAGCCACCTTCGATGTCCCATGAACACGGTTTTCGAAGACCCGGGATCTCTATCTAGCTGCCGATACGTTGTGTCATCCATGCACCTTACGCATCCAGAAAATCCGTGGACTACCTGCCCCGCAAGATATCCGTAACCGAGATAGTCGTGCACCGTCGTGAGCAGTGCGGCTCTCATAGGGAAATATTCTTTCTCTGCGGCGTCCCACGTATTGGCTGGCGTTTTCCGCGGCGTGTCAAGCTCCTCTTTCAGCAGCCCCAGATACAGATTGATGTCGTTCCCTGGTTGTTTCGGCCCTTCAATTAGCATACTCATGTGAATGTACTTCCTCTTCATGCACAACCAGGGGGGAAGGTTTTACATCCACACAAACACAGGCCAGGTGCTATGTGTGCTTCTCTGGCTGCCAAACGGATTGACTCCATCGGTGCTCGCGCCCAGCACGATGTTCCTTGGATCGTTCCCAAATTCTGGGTATTCGAAGTTCAACGCTTGCCACTGGCTCGCATCCTTAGGGTGACTCAGCATCTTGTCTTTTTTATCTATCTCCGGATCATTTGCGTCATCTTCTCGCTTCTACTCCTCCCTATCGCGTGCCAACGCAGGAGCTTTGCTACCTTAGGATCCGCGAAATACCGCTGCAGACGAGGAGTGATCGGAAAGTACCAGACCACTTTTCGAGGAGCTTTCTTCCTCTTCTTGTATCGAGTGACACCGCACACCGGACATATGGTAGACTCCGCGTGCTCGTCCCGATAAATGATGCAATTGTTCATGCACACATGGTATTTCACGTGCGGTAAATCCAGAGGACACACGATTTTCTTCGCCTCCTCCAAACTGGTCGGGCACTTGTTCCCCTTGGGAAGACGTTCGTGCCAGAATGACATGTTCTCGTCGAAGCATGCGTCGGTCATTTTGTGTTTTACCTTCATCTCCAGAGCCATGAGCGTTACTTTCAGGCGGGTATCCTCGGGCCTGCATCCTTCATACAATGGAGTAACCGCGTCTAACTCAAGTTGATCCATCTTGGCTTTCTCTTGGGCGGCAGCTCTTGCGTTATCCGTCTGCTTGAGAAGCAGCTCTTGAATATGAGGGTCCTGCACCCAGCCCATTAATGGTCCAGCGTCGTCTGCTCCGCCGGCATCATCATCATGTCCTGCATCTTCTACATGATGACTGTGTACAGCATCACCGTCGTGATCATCTCCTGGGGATTCTTCGTCTTCTCGCCCCCCCGAGCCGCGGTGGTTGTCTTGCTGCCCTTCCTCATTTCTTGCCCGGCCCCCATGGACGACTTCGTAGTCATCTTCATCACCTTGCCACCGATAGCCATCCATGAAACCATGCAAGAGCAGGTGGTCCCGCACCTGCCCGGAATCCGGGTCCGCAATAAGGCTATTCAGCTTGCATCTTCGACACGGACATCTTATCTCCGTCTCATTCTTTTGAAGCATCTCGGCCTTCGCGGACCTCAAAAACCTATTCACGATGCCTTCGGTCATCGTGCGGACCATGGTCGCCTGCGGGGTAGAGCAAAACGATATTTTAGAACCAAGAAAAAATTTGGCATGACTTTCCCTAAAAATAGGACCAAAAAGAATGCTTAATGCCAAAATTCTCACCGAAACAGAAATGAATCAACATTCCGGCAAAATATTGGCAACTATCGCATTTCAAATACCGGTACACCTCCAAACACAAACACATATGCAACACCACAAACATATGCAACACCACGAACATACATAGATCTAGCTAGGCCATAAAAAGTGCATGTGCACATTGTTGTAGGGAGAACAACATAAATATAGCTTCCCCCCTTACTTACCTAGCAAAACAAGGTAACTTAACCACTTAATTTGAATGAATCTATGGTGGAAATGAGGTGAAAAAGAGGAGGCACCCGAGACAAGGAGGAGGCGGTGGAGAGAATGAAGTGGGGAGAAAGTGAGTGTGGGAGGAGAGGCTGTCCAAAATATCTTGTTGCTGCCCACTTACTAATGGCGCACCAGCAACAAATGCGCCATTAGTAATCCAGGTTACTAATGGCGCACCCCCTGGTGGTGCGCCATTAGTACTTTTGCAAAAAAAGGAATAAAAACAATAATAAAAAAATAACATTAGTGGCGCACCTTCTGGCCGGTGCGCCATTACTAGTTACAACTAGTAATGGCGCACCACCGGCGGATGCGCCATTAGTATGTTTGGACAGGCGCACTAGTTCAAAAAAAAATTGGTACTAATGGCGCACCGTGGGCAGGGTGCGCCATTAGTAGTTTCAACACTAATGGCGCATCAGATGGTGGTGCGCCATTAGTATATACTAATGGCGCACCACATGTCTGGTGCGCCATTAGTGTCAATTCCATCTATAGCCCTTTTCCTAGTAGTGTTTGGCTTCTTCCCGGCAGCTTGCTTGCTGGGCGCGGCAACTACCTTGCCGTCCTTCTTGAAGTTCTTTTTACCCTTGCCCTTCTTGAACTTAGTGGTTTTATTGACCATCAACACTTGATGTTCCTTCTTGACTTCTACCTCTGCTGATTTCAGCATAGCAAATACTTCAGGAATGGTCTTTTCCATCCCCTGCATATTGAAGTTCATCACAAAGCTCTTGTAGCTTGGTGGAAGCGACTGGAGGATTCTGTCAATGACCGCATCATCCGGGAGATTAACTCCCAGCTGAGTCAAGCGGTTATGAAACCCAGACATAGTGAGTATGTGCTCACTGACAGAACTATTTTCCTCCATCTTACAGCTGAAGAACTTATCGGAGACTTCATATCTCTCGATCCGGGCATGAGCTTGAAAAACCATTTTTAGCTCTTCGAACATCTCATATGCTCCATGTCTCTCAAAACGCTTTTGGAGCCCTGGCTCTAAGCTGTAAAGCATGCCGCACTGAACGAGGGAGTAGTCATCGGAACGTGCCTGCCAAGCGTTCATAACGTCTTGTTCTGCAGGGAGGACAGGTGCGTCACCCAGCGGTGCTTGTAGGACATAATCTTTCTTGGCATCTATGAGGATGATCCTCAGGTTCCGGACCCAGTCCGTATAGTTGCTGCCATCGTCTTTCAGCTTGGTTTTCTCTAGGAACGCGTTGAAATTGAATACTACGTTGGCCATTTGATCTACAAGACATATTGTAAAATATTTAGACTAAGTTCACGATAATTAAGTTCATCTAATCAAATTATTAATGAACTCCCACTCAGATTAGACATCCCTCTAGTCATCTAAGTGTTACACGATCCGAGTCGACTAGGCCATGTCCGATTAACACGTGAGACGGACTAGTCATCGCCGGTGAACATCTTCATGTTGATCGTATCTTCCATACGACTCGTGTTCGACCTTTCGGTCTCTGTGTTCCGAGGCCATGTCTTCACATGCTAGGCTTGTCAAGTTAACCCTAAGTGTTTTCGCTGTGTAAAACTGTCTTACACCCGTTGTATGTGAATGTAAGAATCTATCACACCCGATTAACACGTGGTGCTTCGAAACGACGAACTGTAGCAACGGTGCACAGTTAGGGGAGAACACTTCTTGAAATTGTTGTAAGGGATCATCTTATTCACTACCGTCGTTCTAAGTAAACAAGATGCAAAACATGATAAACATCACATGCAATCAAATAGTGACATGATATGGCCAATATCACATAGCTCCTTTGATCTCCATCTTGGGGCTCCATGATCATCCTTTCACCGTCATACTCATCGACATGTAAGTTGTGATTCCTTTTACAATAGCATGAACATCTCATACATCACATATAGATCATTCATCAATCATCACAACTTTGGCCATATCACATCACATAGCATACCCTGCAAAAACAAGTTAGATGTTCTCTAATTGTTGTTTGCATGTTTTACGTGGCTGCCATGGGTTTCTAGCAAGAACGTTTCCTACCTACGCAAAGACCACAACGTGATATGCCAATTGCTATTTACCCTTCATAAGGACCCTTTTCATCGAATCCGATCCGACTAAAGTAGGAGAGACAGACACCCGCTGGCCACCTTATGCAACTAGTGCATGTCAGTCGGTGGAACCTGTCTCACGTAAGAGTACGTGTAAGGTCGGTCCGGGCCGCTTCATCCCACGATGCCGCCGAATCAAGATAAGACTAGTAACGTCAAGCATATTGAACAAAATCAACGCCCACAACTACTTTGTGTTCTACTCGTGCAAGAGAACTACGCATAGACCTAGCTCATGATGCCACTGCAGGAGAACGTTGCAGAAAACAAAAATTTTCCTACGGTTTCACCAAGATCCATATAGGAGTTCATCTAGAAACGAGTGATTAGATGCATCTACGTACCTTGTAGATAGCGAGCGGAAGCGTTCAAGGAACGGGGATGATGTAGTCGAACACGACGTGATTCAAATCACCGATGATCTTAGCACCGAACAGACGGTGCCTCCGCGTTCAACACACGTACGGAACGGATGACGTCTCCTCCTTTCTTGATCCAGCAAGGGGGAAGGAGAGGTTGAGGGAGATGGCACCAGCAGCAGCACGACGGCGTGGTGTTGATGGAGCTGCAGTACTCCGGCAGGGCTACGCCAAGCACTATGGAGGAGGAGGAGGTGTTGGAGAGGGAGAAGGAGGCAACCAAAGGCCTGGGGATGTTTTGCTCCTCCTTTTCCCCACTATATATAGGGCCAAGGGAGAGGGGGAGGCGCAGCCCTTGCCCCTTCCTCCAAGGAAGGGTGCGGCCAAGGGGGGGAGGAGTCCATCCTCCCCAAGGCACCTCGGAGGTGCCTTCCCCTTTTAGGACTCTCCCCTTTTTTTCTTCTCTTGGCACATGGGCCTCTTGGGGCTGGTGCCCTTGGCCCATGTAGGCCAAGGCGCACCCCCTACAGCCGATGTGGCCCCCCGGGACAGGTGGACCCACCCGGTGGACCCCCGGGACCCTTCCGGTGGTCCCGGTATAATACCGATAACCCCGAAACTTGTCCCGACGCCCGAAACAGGACTTCCCATATATAAATCTTTACCTCCGGACCATTCCGGAACTCCTCGTGACGTCCGGGATCTCATCCGGGACTCCGAACAACATTCGGGTTACTGCATATACATATCCCTACAACCCTAGCATCACTGAACCTTAAGTGTGTAGACCCTACGGGTTCGGGAGACATGTAGACATGACCGAGATCGCTCTCCGGTCAATAACCAACAGCGGGATCTGGATACCCATGTTGGCTCCCACATGCTCCACGATGATCTCATCGGATGAACCACGATGTCGAGGATTTAATCAACCCCGTATACAATTCCCTTTGTCAATCGGTATGTTACTTGCCCGAGACTCGATCGTCGGTATCCCAATACCTTGTTCAATCTCGTTACCGGCAAGTCACTTTACTCGTACCGTAATGCATGATCCCGTGACCAGACACTTGGTCACTTTGAGCTCATAATGATGATGCATTACCGAGTGGGCCCAGTGATACCTCTCTGTTATCCGGAGTGACAAATCCCAGTCTCGATCCGCATAAAACAATAGATACTTTCGGAGATACCTGTAATGCACCTTTATAGTCACCCAGTTACGTTATGACGTTTGATACACCCAAAGCACTCCTACGGTATCCAGGAGTTACACGCTCTCATGGTCAAAGGAAGAGATACTTGACATTGGCAAAGCTCTAGCAAACGAACTACACGATCTTTTTACTATGCTTAGGATTGGGTCTTGTCCATCACATTATTCTCCTAATGATGTGATCCCGTTATCAATGACATCCAATGTCCATAGCCAGGAAATCATGACTATCTGTTGATCAACGAGCTAGTCAACAAGAGGCTTACTAGGGACATATTATGGTCTACGTATTCACACGTGTATTACGATTTCCGGATAATATAGTTATAGCATGAATAAAGACAATTATCATGAACAAAGAAATATAATAATAATGCTTTTATTATTGCCTCTAGGGCATATTTCCAACACTTCTTGGGCCTTCTCTTTGTTGCGTCGCTCGTATTCAGCCTTTTGCTGCTCGACAAGCTGCTCGACCTTCTTGCAGCTCTGGAGGTCATGGCCCTTGGTGCGGTGGATCTTGCAGTACTGCTTGTTGGTGCCGTCCTGCTTGTCGGCGACCGCCACAGCCTGGCAATTGGTGCTTGCGGCAATCTCCTTGCCGGAGCTACCAGCTTTGGCTTTCTTGGCGCCACCTCTGTTGCCGGACTGCTCAACAACTAGCACATCTTTGCCTTTCTTCTTCCTGTTGTTCCGCCGCCGGTTTCTCTTTGCCGGGGCAGCATCCTCACTATCAGATCCTCCTGCTTCTGTATTCTCTCCGGGGAGTTTCCTTCCTTCCTCAGCACGTGCACACTTGTCGGCCAGGGCATATAGCTCACTGACGTCTCTGATCTTGCACATTGCCATCTCCTCCCGCATCCTGCGGTTTCGCACGTTTTGATGGAACGCGCTGATTACCGCGGCAGGGTGGACATCTGGGATGTTGTGCTGTACGCGGCTGAATCTCTGAATGTACTTGCGTAGGGGCTCTCCTTCCTTCTGGGCGAGCAGATGAAGGTCGCTCTCTTGGCCATGAGGCTTGTGGCCGCCTGTAAAGGCGCCGACAAACTGATGGCATAGGTCTGCCCAGGAGGATATGGAGTTGTCCGGCAAGTGCATGAGCCAGGATCTGACATTGGGCTTGAGCACCAGCGGGAAGTAGTTGGCAAGAATCTTGTCGTCCCGCCCCCAGCAGCTTGCACCGCGATGGTGTAGATGTTGAGGAACTCCGACGGATGCGACTTGCCGTCGTACTTCTCTAATACATCTGGCTTGAAATTCTTCGTGCTGGGCCACTGGACTTGCCGCAGCTCACGAGTGAAGGCAGGGCAACCTACCGCGTACGGCAAGTCGCCTGGTTCCCCTGGCGCATGCATGTCGACAGAGGGCCCAGCGCGCTGGTCCGATTGACGCCGCGCTTCTCTTTGGCGCTCGATGCGAGTACGAGCGTCTTCTTGCTGTCGTTCATGAATAACTTGGCGCTGATCGCGACGAGCTCGTGGATCTGATGATGCGGTGGAGTCGCTGTTGAGGTGGATCTGGCGAGTCGGCGATCTTGGCCTTCGGGGTGGAGAGTGCATGGTGGTTGCACCCCCACCGGTTTTGTCGCCATCGGCTCGCGCCTGGCAGTCTTGCCGCGGCAGCGATGTACTCGGCTACCGCGGAGTGTCGCCGTTGGCAAAGCCGATGAGACTCTGAATGGTGGCCCTCCATTCGTCGATCTTGTCTGCCGTTGGAGGGTAATCCAGGAGCAGTTGAGCTTGCGCCAAAGCTTCTGCTAGAGTGGTGGGCGGCAGTGGCGAACGGTGCGAGGAGCGGGATATGCTCGGACTTCTAACTATGTTAGAAGGAGCAGTATCCCGTCCAGGCGACCGTGTCTCACTCGTGCCAGCATGTTGGCGTGCATGCTGGTCTTGAGCACCTCGAGATCCACTGGCTCGATCTTGGTCCAACGAACGTATGGTACTGCGAATACCATGACGCTGTCGGTCCCGTGCCTCCTGAGATGGGCGCGGTGCATGTACAGACGTCAAGGTCTACGCAGCCTTGTCCTTGGACCTGGCAGCATCGTGAGCTCCCTCGTCGACGCCCGTTCTTCCGCCGGCGTCTACCCCACCACCCGTTTGCTCCGGTGGTGGTGGGATCGACGTGGACGGAACAGCCGCCTTTGAAGCCTTCTTCTTCGGTGGCATGTCGATGAAAAAGATGAAGATCTAGCTCGTGTGCACTCCGGATCAGGTTCACACAATCTCGACACCCCCTACCTGGCGCGCCAAAGATGTCGGGGAAACTGATCCACAAACACCTATGGGACTGGCGGACCGAGCCCCTTTCGGTTCGGCGGGGGGCGGAGATCGCACGAAGAGAGGATCGAGGTGAAGCACACGAGCAGTTTTACCCAGCTTCGGAGCTCTCCGGAGAGATAACACTCCTACTGCTACATGTCTGAATGTATTGAGTTCTTGTTCGGGAGCGCTGAGTGCTACAGTACACACTAGCTGCTAACGAGACCGAGTGTGAGTGTTTTTCTGCCTTCGAACCCCCTTCTACATTGCGCATGGGCCTCCTTTTATATGCTCAAGGGGTCACCGACAGGTGGCAACATAGACAAGGGTAAAAATGGAAAAGGAATTATGGTAGGTACAACTACCTGTACAGTGTATCATACCTAACCCTGACAGCAGGGGACAAAGGCATTAAATGCCCGTCTGCGTCGCCCAAATAGTGCAAACAGGGACCGTCAGGGACGCCACCGCTTGCCACGATGGCAATCTTGTCAGCGTCGCTTGCCACCGCGCACCGCTGGCTGCACAGCCTCTTGCCACGCGCGTATGGAAAGGTCCCAGGGCGACACGTTGGTGGATGTGCTGGAGCGCGGGTGCAGAGTGGTAGCCTGCCGCGGCAAGTGCCTTGCCGCGGTCGTTGTCTTGTCGCGTCCAGAAGCTTGTCGCTCACCGGGCCTCGCCGAGACACGTGGTGCGTCGCGGCAAGTTCCTTGAGATGCCTTGGTTGGCCTTCCCGGCAAGCTCCTCTTGCCGGGGCCTTGTCTCCTTGGCTTGAATACTTTGTTCTTGAATGGCTCCAAAGGAACCACGAAGGACCTTGGCGGTCACCCGACAAGCCTTGCCGCGGGGTGCTGCGACTGCCCGTGCACAAGTTCGGGATACTAGGGTACCCCTACTCTAGTACACCGACAGAGGGTGTTTTGCCAACCATGGTTTATGAATTATTCGGCACATGTTATTTCGGCCGAGGAGAAGGCACGCTTGAATGAAGTTACGAACCTACCCTCGATGTACAACGGGCCAATTGATGCGTGTCCCACATAGGCCAGTAATTTCTCGTCTCCCATTTATTTGCTCGTGCGAATTCCACCGAGCAGAGGGTGTTTAATGGTTCGTTCAAATTTTGGGAGAACGAGCATCCACGTCTACCTTACCAAGTCGATTCGAATCAAACATTGAAATATTAGCTTGCCACTTCTTTTTTAGATGGAGAGATGATGCTCGGGAGTAATGTGTTTTTACATGCTCATTCCTAGTGATTTACTATATGAAAAATAGTTGACCCACTCAAAAACGAGAATCAAACCCAAAATGAAATATCTCGATTCAATGAAATAGCTTGTTCACCAGTTCAAAATAGTGAACTAAATCCAAAATTGAACACCTCAATCGAGTAGCATGTTGTATAGTATTATAGTACTCCAGGAATATGTTGAAAGTCAAATTAATGAACTTGTTTGATATACGCATATCTCCGTTCATGTGTGGATTGCAGACAACATGTTCTCCAATTTAAATATTTGAATGCAAGTTTATATCAAAATATGGTTTATATCAGTCTTTGATGCATAAAACGCAACTCCCCTTTCCCGGACTCCTGCTCTCTCTCTCTCTCTCTCTCTCTCTCTCTCTCTCTCTCCGACAATCTTCAATTCTGTCGCACGCATCCAACACACAAACCTTGTTGGTCCCTCTACCTCTCTCTCCATCTCTCTCTCTTTGTGTGTGTGGGGGGGGGGTCTTTGTAGTTCGCATGCATATGTACTCCATATATAGGTCTCTCTCACACACTATGTATGATTCTCTAGTCCTAGCTAGATATCTTGGGTGCACTCATCGTACACACACAAATTCCTTGGCTCTTTGCCCGTAACTCTCTCATGCACCACTCTGTCGTCTCAGAGCTCTTCCCTCTCTCTCTCAAACTCTCAATCTACCTGGGTCACACATACACATGCATATCTCACTCACACTCGATAGACCCATCTAAAACTCTATCTCTTTCCCTCGTTCTCTCTCCATCTCACACTCACACACACACAATCTCATGCCTAGCTAGCCAAGTATGATGGTCTCTCACTCAATTGTAGGCACACACAGTGCCCCCTATATGTATATGACTAGCTAATCTTAGTCTCCATCACAAACATGTGCATGGTCTATCTCGATTTCTCTCGGTGCATCTTTCTATCGCGCACGCACCTCCCTCGATCTCCCGCCCATATAGTCCCCTCACGATCTCGAGGGGATATCTCTATCACAAACAGACCCTCTCTCACTCCCCATGTGTTGAGGATATAGCTACTGAGTGTAAACCGGCCAGGAGGGCCCGGTTCACCCTCGACTATGTTGAAGCCCATGAAGATGCAGAAGATGGCGCTTTACTGAAGGAAGCTTAGAAGCCCGAAGCCCAAAGGCGGATTAGGGCCCATAGTGGTAAACCGCCATGACTATGTAAACTTGTAATATAAGTTAGGAAAGGAGAGACCGAGCCGGACACTTTGTATGAGTCAGCCTCGGGGCTCTGTAGACCGGCCGGACGTCAACCTGTGTATATAAAGGGACGACCCGGCGGCGGTTCAGGGACAACAGAAAACAACTCGAGACTCAGGCAAGCGTATTTCGCTCCCTGGTCATCGAAACCCAATCAATCTCATCACAACTAGACGTAGGCTTTTACCTTCATCGAAGGGCCGAACTAGTATAAACTCCCATGTCCCTTGTCCGGTTTAACCCCTTAGCTAACCCGTTGCGATGGCTCCACGACTAAGTCCTTTCATGAGGACATCTGACGTGTTAATTCCACGACAGTTGGCGCCCACCGTGGGGCTATCGCACGATGGTGTCGAGTTCTTGAAGGGCTGCTCTGAAGGACTTAATGGGTACGTGATCGGCTGGATCACCAAAAGTCATTGCAGCAAGCTCTACATCGACAATGAAGGATGGGGCCCCGAGGCCGGCTCGATCGAGTACGGGTACCGGGTCCCCTTCGGCGGAATTCATGTCTTCATCGGCAAGATCGGCGAACCGGGCCCTGAGCCGGACATCTGCACCGACCTCGTCGAGACGGCTCAGCGTGCGAGTCCAGCCCGGGTTAAGCCTGCCGTGAAGCGTGTGTTTGTAGGATGTGTCCATGGGATCGGATCTGAACCGGCGTCTGAAGGCGAGACGACCGTATATTCTGACGGTGAGTCATCCACTGGTGAAACCGAGTCCTTATACCTGATTCATAGCAGTGTGTTCGAAGGATATTCCGATGGCAACAGTATTCTGGACCTCCTTGAAATGCCAAGCCGGGTTGCTGTTTACATGGCCGGAACATAGCCCACGTTGCAGTCTTCATCTACCGCAGCGATGAATACCAGATCAGCAGCCGCGGCAGGAGTCCCGGCGCGCCGTCCGGCGCAAGTCCTCGCCGGTTTGATGGACGCCTGGGCGACCTTGTTAACCGCGATAGTCACCCCGGAGACGCGGGATCAGCACAACGCGAATGTTGCGAAACTGAAGGACCAAATAGCATAGGCTAAGGAAGACCTGGTATCTGAGGATGCTAGGATGGCTGAAGAATGAGCCGCTTTGGATGCCCAATCATAGCAGATACAGGCACAGAATTACTAGCTCATGCTGGATCGGACCGCATCAGAGGATGTAATGCGAAGGAAGTACCGTTCACGTCTGCCGCCGGTTTACGAAGGGTTAAATCTCTTTCAGATGCCAGGCGCTGGGCCGAGCAATCCGGCAGCTGCAAACTGGACTGAGGCGCCTAGGACAGCTCCAGATCAGCCACGAGCAACGGAGCCACCCCGGCGGACAGATAACCCACCGCAGTACGTGCCTACACCATCGGGTCACTTCTTGAGCCCTCTGGATAACATGATTGCCGCGGCCTCACGTTTGGCAGCCATTCCGATGGAGGGTGATTCAATAGCAGCAGTTGAGACGCGGCGGGCGAGAGATCTTCTTCAAATCGCCGTGGTGCAGCAGCAGGCTTATTCATATAGCCGGGATAGAATTCATTCAACCCCTCGTCTGAGCCCAAGTTATAGCAGGTGTATGGATGAACCAGAGGTGTCTAGCAGCGCGCGGCATCGCAATGCTCAAGATGTGGTGGATCATGGTAGGGCACGAAGGGATGCCGCTTTGGGTCGTTACCAACCCACCCCGGTTCAGCCAGCAATGTCGGTTGACAGAGGCACCGGGCTTGCTTTCCGTAATGTGCGTCTGCCCAAGGATTTCAAGGGTCCACACAAAGTGCCTAATTACACGGCGGATCAGCCACCTGAGGCATGGGTCGAGAGTTATGAGATGGTAATGGAGATGCTGGATGTAGATGAAGCAGCTTGTGCAAAGTACTTCACGATGATGTTGGAAGGAACAGCCCGTACTTGGCTGAAGAATCTACCAGCTAATTCCATCAAGTCATGGGATCAGTTGAAAGCCCGGTTTATAGCCAATTTTAAAGACACGTGCAAGCAGCCCATGTCCATTGTGGATCTGGACGCTTGTGTTCAGGGAGAGAACGAGTCCATAACTCATTGGGTACGCCGGGTTTCAGAAGTTTTGCACTCGTCTGACCGGATTAACGCTGGCCAAGCGATTATCACACTGGAGCGCAATTTCCGGTTTAAGTCACTTAAGATGAAGTTGGGACGGCTCAAACGCCACTGCAATGACATGGGAACCCTCATGGCAGCCTTGGTAAAGTATGCTGATTCTGATAATACCAAGGATCCTGATTCTGATAATGAGAAACTGGAGAAAGGAAAGAAGAATAGCGGTGCGAAGGGACAGCAGCACAACCAAGGAGGCCATGGGAATAATGGTAAGCGTAAAGCGGATTCAGATTTTGTGGCTAACGCTAATGTGCAGTGTCGTAAGGGTAATCCGCCCCAGCGCGGTGGGGCGATGAATCTGGAGCGCTTGTCGAATCAGCCCTGTCCAAAGCATGGGACCAAGGAGGCCCCTGGAACACATCTCTGGAAGGATTGTAACATTATGAAGGAGTTCAAAAACTCTGATCTTTTCCGGTATGATCAGGGTCCGTCGGGCGGTTCAGGTCCAGGTTTTCATGGTGGCGGCGGTTCAGGCTCTGGGTTTCAGAATAATCATGGCAACCAGAACAACCAAGGTGGTAATAACCAGTAGAGTAATCAAGGGAATCAGCAGCAGTCGGGTTACCAGAGTCACCCAAAGTAGTTGAATGGTGGACAGTATCAAGCGTGATCAGAAGCTGCACAAAAGGGCAGTCAATGCGGTTGAACCGGCAGTTCCACGTTATCTGTGGTGGTCGGAACAGCCTATTGTGTGGAGTAGGTAGGATCATCCGCCCCGGGTTGACAGTCCGGGTCAACTAGCTCTGGTGGTGGCACCTCAGGTGGGAGGTTATAAGTTCACCAAAGTACTCATGGATGGAGGAAGCAGTATCAATATTCTGTATTATGAGACATTCCGCCGCATGGGGTTGACAGATAAGAATCTTAAACCGTCCAATACTGTTTTTCATGGTGTGATACCAGGTAAATCGGCATATCCAGTAGGTAAGATTGCCTTGGAAGTTGTGTTTGGTGATGAACATGATTCCCGGTCTGAGACATTGACCTTTGAGGTGGTGAGAATCCATAGCCCGTATCACACACTGTTTGGGCGACCGGCTTATGCAAAATTCATGGCGAGGCCTTGTTATATTTACTTGCAGCTCAAGATGCCGGGTCACAAAGGAACCATCACGGTTCATGGAAGTCGAAAAATCACTTTGGATTGCGAGGAAAGTGATGTGGCTTACGCTGAGTCGGTTTGTGCTACAGAGGAGTCAAATTTTTACAAGGAGAATGTTGATCCGATAGATATGACTCCTCTGAAGAAGCCCACCACTGAGCATGACCCAACCCTGCATTTCAAACCGGCTGACGAGACTAATCTTGTTGATTTCGTACCTGGCGATTCGTCCAAGCAGTTCAGCATCAGCACCAATCTGGATCCAAAATAGGAAAGCGCGCTCATCGAGTTCATCCGTGAGAACCAGGACATTTTTGCATGGAAGCCTTCTGACATGCTAGGTGTATCAAGGGAACTCGCTGAGCACAGTCTTAATATTGATCCAAAGTTTAAACCGGTCAAGCAATTTCTTCATCACTTTAATGAAGAGAGACGCAAGGCAATTGGTGAGGAGGTAGCCCGGCTGTTGGCTGCTGGGTTTATCGTGGAAGTGTTTCATCCTGAATGGTTGGCTAATCCGGTGCTGGTTCTTAAGAAAAATGGCACTTGGCGTATGTGTGTGGACTACACGAACTTGAACAAGGCTTGCCCGGCCGATCCCTTTGCTCTCCCGCGTATTGATCAGATCATTGATGCAACGGCGGGTTGTGAGCGTCTGAGTTCTTTGGATGCTTACTCAGGATATCATAAGATCAAGATGGCAGTTAAGGACCAGGAGAAGACAGCCTTCATCACTCCCTTTGGAGCCTTCTGCTATGTTTCTATGCCCTTTGGGCTCAAGAGTGCTCAGACAACTTATCAATGTTGTGTGCAAAATTGCCTTCACACGCAGATTGGGCGTAATGTTCATGCCTATGTGGATGACATTGTGGTAAAATCCAGGGAAAAGGAGACATTGATAGCTGATCTCAAGGAGACGTTTGACAACCTTCGGGTTTACAAGATGATGCTTAATCCGGAAAAGATCAAGGCAATCACATCCTTGGCTAAACCGAAGAGTATCAATGATGTTCAGTGTCTAGCAGGTCAGATTACAGCCCTCAGCCGGTTTATCAGTCGTCTGGGTGAGAAGGCCATTCCGTTGTATCAGATGTTGAAGAAGACAGATGATTTCATCTGGAGTGATGCAGCCAATGCGGCTTTTGAGGAGTTAAAAGCGGCAGTTGGTTAAACCGCCGGTTCTTGTAGCCCTAGTTGATCATGAGCCTTTACTGTTATACGTGGCTGCCAATGCCCGAGCGGTCAGTGTGCCAATTGTGGTTGAGCGTAAAGAAGCTGGGAAGGAGTATCCGGTTCAACGACCTGTGTACTACATCAGTGAAGTTCTGATCGAATGAAAACAACGTTATCCGCATTGGCAGAAGTTGGTGTATGGGGTTTTTATGGCCAGTCGAAGCTCAAACAATATTTTCAAGGCCATCCCATCACAGTGGTTAGTTCTGCTCCTTTGGGTGATATCATTCAAAACAGGGAAGCAACTGGCCGGGTTGCAAAGTGGGCAATTGAACTTGGTCCACACGGTTTAAAATATGTACCTCGAACAGCCATCAAGTCTCAGGCTCTTGTGGACTTTATCAATGACTGGACCGAGTTGCAAGCATCGGAAGATAAACCGGATAATACATACTGGACTATTCATTTTGATGGATCCAGGCAGTTGGAAGGCTCGGGGGCTGGAGTTGTTCTTACTTCCCCTCGAGGTGATAAAATCTGTTATGTCCTCCGCTTGATGTTTCCTTGTACTAACAATGCAGCTGAGTATGAAGCTTTACTCCATGGTCTCTGTGTGGCTAAAGAGATGAACTTAAGTCGAGTTCATTGTTTCGGAGATTCTGATCTGGTGGCTCAGCAAGTTTCTGGTACTTGGGATTCTAAGGATCCACTCATGGCGGCTTACATGCGTGAGGTGGATATTGTGGTGGGGCATTTCAAAAGGGTATCAGGTTGAGCATATTGATCGGCGCAAAAATGAAGCAGCAGACGCTTTGAGCTGGCTTGGATCTCAGTGTAAACCGGTACCTCCTAACACCTTTTTAGATATCTTGCATAACCCGTCTGTTAAGTTGCCCACAGAGGAGGATTTGGCTGTTCCTGATCCGGAGGCTCAGTTGGTGGCCGCTCTACACGCTGTGCCGGATTGGACGGTTCCATATCTGGCATATATGAGCCGGGGTGAGCTACCAAATGATAAAGTTCTGGCTCGACAGATAGTCCGGCGATCGAAGTCCATGGTTATTCACAATGGCGAGTTACACCGCTGTAGCGTTTCAGGCGTCTTTCAGCATTGTGTTTCTCCGGAAGAAGGCCAAGAAATCCTACGGGAAATTCATGAAGGGGATTGTGGTCATCATGCCGGTTCAAAGTCCCTGGTTGCAAAAGCTTTTCGTCATGGGTTTTACTGGTTGACAGCTCATGCTAATGCGGAGGATCTGGAAAAGCGATGTGATGCTTGTCAAAAAATTTCACGCAGAGCTCATGTTCCGGCTCAGGAACTACAGATGATTCCTATCACCTGGCCTTTTGCTACTTGGGGGCTTGATATGGTGGGACCCTTTAGACGTTCCCAGGACAAGAAGACCCACCTGTTGGTGGCAGTTGATAAATTCACCAAGTGGGTTGAAGCGGAGCCTGTTAGCAAATGTGATGCAGCTACGGCGGTTCAATTTCTCAAAAAGATTATCTTCCGGTTTGGCTTTCCGCACAGTATCATCACGGATAATGGTACCAACCTTTCCAAAGGTGATATGGAGGATTTCAGTCAGAGAGAGCACATCCGGCTTGACCTAGCATCTGTGGCGCACCCTCAATCCAACGGGTAAGCGGAGCGAGCTAATCAAGAAATTTTAAAGGGTCTTAAACCCCGGCTCATGATTCCCTTGAAGCGGACACCGGGTTGTTAGGTGGAAGAATTGCCTTCTATGTTGTGGAGTGTCAACACCACCCCCAATCGATCAACAGGTTACACGCCTTTCTTTATGGTATACGGGGCAGAGGCGGTTCTCCCAAGTGATATACGGCATGACTCGCCCCGGGTTGCTAATTATGTTGAAGCGAACAATGAGCAAGGTGGCCAAGAGGCAATGGACCTGTTAGATGAGAAACGGGATATGGATTTGGCTCGATCGGCGGTTTATCAACAAGACCTATGGCGTTATCACAGCCGCCGGTTAAGACAAGAACCTTTCAAGAAGGTGACTTGGTGCTCCGGCTCATCCAGGATCAGACCGACATGCACAAGATATCCCCGCCTTGGGAAGGACCCTTTGTGGTCAGCAAGAATCTGCACAATGGATCATACTACCTCATTGACATTTGAGACAACTCACGCAACTCTGAGGAGGAGACCCGACGGCCGTGGAACATAGCTCTCCTTCGGCCTTATTACACTTGAGCCATAGGCTCTTTTTATGTACATATTTTCACAATGTATATATTATGATCAATAAATAAATCAGCATCCTTGCTCTAAAGCGGGGCCTCTGCTGTTTTTTCTCAAATATCCTTTGAGTTACATGGGGGCTTCAGCTGACAAAGCGGAGTACTACCTGTTAAACTGGCTATCACGCCACAAAGCTTGGGAGCTTCACACCCAAGGGGCCAAAGAGAGTCTGGATGCTATGCACAACTCAAACATAAGCACCCAATGAGCACAGCTCATCACGTTACTTGGGGGCTCCTTGGTCAAATACCAAGGAGTTTGAATGGACCCTTGTAGCTGGGTATCGACCCACGGCTTGGAAGCCTGGTATATTTACCTAAAACCCCGGGTTAACCGGCCTTCATCATGTAAGACACTCCTATCCAGGTCATCCTGGCACGGCCCTCCGAACGTTTGACAGTTACTCTCATTGAGACCCTGCACTTGTCAAAGTTAAAACGTTGATTGGTTAGTTGGAGGTCCATCTTAAAAGGCTTTGTTAAATGGTTAATTCAGCGGCCTGGCAGCCCACAAAAAGCCTCAAATTTGGGCCTGGCAGCCCCCCAAAAGCCTCGACTACACGGTTTTATTTGCGTTTTGCTGAACTTTATGTTAAACCGATTTTCTTGGCTTGGTCGGTCATTTTGTTAGCCCGATATTCTTTAAACCGGCTTGGTTTGCAACTATACGTTGACATACCTTATTTCTAAACCAGAGTTTATTAACCCGGCCTAGCTTTGACTACCTGTCACCAGCTTGGATCATCTGGCGTGAATCATCACCCGGTATGACTTACTATATGACATCACTACATGATGGAGTTATACAAGAAATTCAGATTTGGGTTTTCACCCATATTACAATCAAAGTTGACTAGCCAACTAAACAGGGATCTTACATCACAGGTATGAATCAGTTCATATTTTCACGATTTGATTATCAATCCGGCCTTTTCTTGGGCATTATGACCCGTCCGGCGGTAAACCGCCAGGACCCTTGTCTTTTTACACACAGGAATTGCATATTATGATACATGAATCAAAATTGACATTGACATGGCGGATCACACAAAGTATCTCCTCCTGCACGATGGCAGCAGATCACAATAGTTTTTGCTACCCTATTACAAGGCACTCAGAGGCCCAAAATATGGAATTATTTCACAACAGACAGTTCCTGATATGTCAACTGAATTGACGGATTAAGCTTCATCGCCGGGTTGATGTGAAGTAGATGGGTCATCTAGCGTCGGTTCAGCCTCCTCCTCCCCATCCAATGGCTAGAAGTCATTGGTGGTCCAGTCAATCCGGGTTAAAGCCTGAAAGACAGCCTCTTCACTTATAAGCTCAGCCGGATCAACTTCAGGGGCGTAAGTGTGCTTACGGATTGGTGGAATAAGGTTCCGCACTTCAGGAATAACCGCTTCCACCCGTTTGTTGTTTGCGTCGTAGAACGACCGGTGAACCGTCAGATTAGCCTCTTCTGCCAACTGACTCGCCAGAGGACGCATCTCCCTTGTCACCCATCTGAGAGCGTCATTATCAAACACTTCGCCGTTTTCTTGTGCACTGGGGAAGCCCTTGGCTATGTCAAGCGGATCAAGATCAGCTATCCATGCCTTGGCTCGAGTCAGCGCTAGTAAAGTGCCAGCCTGGGCAGCAGATCGCTTCAACTCTTCTATTTGCACTAGCGTCGTAGATAGCCGGTCCAGCGTATCCTTGATCAGTGTTGGTGCTGCATTGTCATAGGACGTGGCGCAGATCACCCATTGAACGCCAGTATACAGCTGTTCAACCAGTGTATACGCGACCTTGAGTTTCTTCCGCATATCAGAACCCAGATGAGTAATGCGACTACCCATATCGGTTTAAGAAGTTCATATTAAACCGGAGAAATTTCAAAGTGAAATATTCATCAAGCCTTGGCAAAACAGTGCTTACCAAATATTGCAGAAGTCATGGCATTGACTTGGCGCTTTAATCCAGAAAGCTCTTCCGTCACCGGTTTAAGAGCTGCTTCAGCGTTTTCCGCCCGCTTCAACAAACCGGCCTTTTCTGTATCCTAGTTGTCCTGCTCAGCCTTGAACCATTCTTTGAGCTGCTCCATGGTGGTTAAAGCAGTTTTTAACTCATCCTTGGCCTTGGTGGTTTCTGCTTGTTGGGATTTCAGATTTTCTTGAAGGTCAGCGATTTGCAAGACTTGTTGGTTTATCTCACTCTGCAACAGTAAGAGAACAGGTTAATATCTTTCTTATAGTCCCAAGCATATAACCAGTTATACACTTGGCACTTGGGGGCTAATGCGGATCATTTTTATGCTGATTATTGAAGTCCCAAGGATTAATACAAGTTTTAATCATGGCACTTGGGGGCTAATGCGGATCATTTTTATGCTGATTATTGAAGTCCCAAGGATTAATACAAGTTTTAATCATGGCACTTGGGGGCTAATGGGTGTTTGATCCAAAATACAAAAGGGAATTTCATAAAGTACAGTATGGAGTATACAATGTCCCTGTTTGACTTTCTCAAGAAAACCGGCCCTTGGGGGCTACAATGTAATGAAGGTACAGAGCAAAGAGCAAAATTGTTTACCTCATAGCGCTCCTTCATCAGATTTACTAAACCGGCTTCATAATCACGGCTGGTGTAAAGCCGGTTCAAGAAGCCGGAGTGAAGGTCTTGAGCAGAGAGATCGACATAAGCTGACAGATCAATCTTCCCCTTCCCCTTGCTCATGGCAGCAAACTCATCTTAGGCAGTGTGCTTTGATAGAGCAACCGGATTACCAGGGGCGGTATATCCAGTCCCAGTAACAACGACGTCATCATCTTTGGCCGGACTGGATGAGTCAATATTCTATACAGGACTTGGTGCCTTGGTAGTGGGACTTGGCGGTTTATTGACAGGGCTTGGCGGATCAACAATTGAGCCCCGCTGTTCAACTGTTGGACTTGGAGGAGCAGGAGGATGTGAAGTATCAACCTCTACATTCAGTTCAACCTCTGGCGGGTTGGCATCAGCATCTTGGTTTTGCCCAGCAGAGCTGTCTATAGCAACATCAAGATCTTCGCCATGATGCTCTGGTGGAGTCTTCTCCGGATCAACATCCACAGTTGGGTCGCTGGTCTTGGCTTTCTTACTCAATCGAGCCTTGGCGCTACAACATCAAAGGTTAGAATATGGTAAACCGGCAAATAAAAGAAACAAATTAAGGAGTAATATACTTACCCAGCGACGACTTTGAGAGGAGGCAGCTAAGTGGTTGATGAACCGCCAGACGAGTTGGAAGAAGCCTGGTAATTCGGGTCAGACGGATTGAGAGGGCAGCGGAAGAAACCTTTCAAAGGGTAACGCTTTTTAGGAGAGCAAGTCACCTCTGGACGACGTTTCCGGGTTGGCATATCAGCTAAACCGGACGACGTGATTTGTTGACCACTATGCCGGGTTATGCAACGTTCTTCAACTTGCTGTGTCTTCAAAGAAAATTTTGGATCCAAATGAGCAAGGGGGTGAGATTGTTTTACTTTCCCTACTGTGCGGCGAATTCTTTGAACCGGTACAAGATCTGAATCGGAAGAAAGAAGGATTACCTCAACATCTTCTGCATGGCTGGTTTCAGCATCATCCTGGGAATAGTCATTGTCAATAAGATGTACGAAAAAGGAACCAAGTGAGTCAAGTTCTACCTCAGCATCTGATTCCTCCTCCTCTAGCGGGTCAGAAGACTCGGCGGTTTCCCTCTTGCCAGCTTTCTTGGTGGCCTTGGTTTTTACACGAGGAGCCCGGGCCGGTTTAGTCCGTTTCCAAAAGGAGTTGTTAGCTTGAAATTAAGACAAGGAAAGGTTACTACATAGTCAATACGGAAGCCAATCAGTAAAGAATTTATATGAACTTTACTGCTGGCAGTTTATTGGAGACGCAAAATGGAGCCAAACTGGTTTGCTGCATGCAGAGATCGGTTCATCAAGCATTTTCTTCACTGATTCAGTGACTTCAAGATCGGTCATTACTATTTCATGATATCGTTAAGGGTCTTTGACATCACCAGTGTACTCATGCATCAATCCAGGGCGACGGCTTAAAGGTAAAATGCCCCAAGAAACCCAGCAGCGGACAAGATCAATGCCAGTTAAACCGTTGGCCATCAAAGCCCTGAGCTTGGTGAGTTGAGGTGCAAAACTCTTCCGTTCTGCGGCGGTCAAGCGTGAAGGTAATGGGTGGCTATTGCTATGCCGGTGAGGGTGATAACCCGGCAAGGGATTTTCTCCATCAGGGGCAGTGTTCCGACAGTGAAACCAGGTCTGATTCCAATCTTTGGGATGGCTATGATGTTTTGCATGAGGGAAGTCAACTTCTTTTCTTTTCTGAATTGAAATGCCGCCAAGCTCTATGTTGGGACCATCTGAGAATTCTGTACGGCGGTTCAAATGGAAAAAGTCCTGGAATAGCTCCACAGTTGGCTCTTCTTGAAGATAGACTTCACAGAATACTTGAAAGTTACATATGTTTGACACAGAGTTTGGACTAATATCTTGCGGATGGAGTTGGAAGCTTGCAAGGACATCTCGGAATTTTTTTGATCCGGGCGGACTGAATCCCCGATCTAAGTGTTGCATAAAGACAATTACCTCTCCTTCTTGAGGTTCAGGCGGACATTCCGATTCCGGAACTGGCCAATGGAGAGCCCTTTTTGAGGCTAAGGCACCAGTGGTGACAGAACCATTGATTTGTGTCTCCATGATCTGGGACGGAACCCAATTGCAAGCAGCGAATTGTTTCGACATTCCGAAAGGAGGGAACTGAAAGAAAAAACAAGTGCCGGTTTTACAATTTGCGGTTTAAGGTGTACAATTCAGTGTTGAACCGGAGAAAAATACTATGCAAGGTTCAGTTGGCGGTTTAAGAGAGGGCTAATGACATATGACGGATTGACTATCAAATATTAAACTACCCATTGGCAGAAGGGCCAGGATTAAAAATTTCTGCTAAGTGTTGACAGAAACAGGTTTCGCACAATGATCAAATTTATTTGGATCTACCGCACATCCGTAAAGCAATTTTTTCTGTGACCTCTAAAGGCGCTAAGAAGAACAGGGAGGATTGTGTACTCTACAAAAGAAAAAGGACGATCTGCTGGTATTAAAAACGGATGCGGAGTAACTACCGCATAAGATCTACACTTCTATTGGGTTAAAACTACCGCGGCAGAAGGAAGAACAAAGAATTGCACAGAGGAGCTCGCAAACCCTAGCACAGATCTAAAGATGAAGGAAAGAGGAAACTTACCACTGTAAATTTGCTACGGTAGGGGGCGACGAGTTTTTGGTCCATTTCAGGTTGACGCAGCGGCCTTAGTTGTTGCAGTTCTCAAGGGTAGCGGACGGCGGCGGAGCTTCAGAGCTTGGGCGTCGCGAGGAAGAAGAAGGCGCAGAAGGGGAAAAGAGAGAAGGGCCCTCGGGCCTTATTTATAAAGGAACGAGTAAAACGACAGGCGCGAGAATCAAGGAGCCTGAAACGGCCGAATGGGTACGCCTGTCGCCTCGATTTTTGGGATAACCATTAAGAGAAGGGGATCTTTTTAATCTTTTTATACAGAGATGATGTCATGATGGACCGTTGCTGCGTTCAGAAGATGACGTCATGGCGGTTTACAAAAGTTACAGGAGAAGACAATATGGCGGTTTACGAAAATACAAGAAGATGCCTACAAGATATCTTTGAAGTATTGAAGATTGACATGAACAAATTCAAATCAATCTGGGGCCTAATGTTGAGGATATAGCTACTGAGTGTAAACCGGCCAGGAGGGCCCGGTTCACCCTCGACTATGTTGAATCCCATGAAGATCCAGAAAATGGCGCTTTACTGAAGGAAGCTTAGAATCCCGAAGCCCAAAGGCGGATTACGGCCCATAGTGGTAAACCGCCATGACTATGTAAACTTGTAATATAAGTTAGGGAAGGAGGGACCGAGCCGGACACTTTGTATGAGTCAGCCTCGGGGCTCTGTAGACCGGCCAAGCGTCAACCTGTGTATATAAAGGGACGACCCGGCGGCGGTTCAGGGACAACAGAAAACAACTCGAGACTCAGGCAAGCGTATTTCGCTCCCTGGTCATCGAAACCCAATCAATCCCATCACAACTAGACGTAGGCTTTTACCTTCATCGAAGGGGCCGAACTAGTATAAACTCCCGTGTCCCTTGTCCGGTTTAACCCCTTCAAGCTAACCCGTTGCGATGGCTCCACGACTAAGTCCTTTCATGAGGACATCTGACGTGTTAATTCCACGACACCATGCGTCCATGTTCTCCATGTGTCCCTCTCGACCTTTGTTCCTTGTTGGCTAGACCTCTATTGGACATGTGCTATGGGGTGTCTCTCTCCGTTGCAAACAATCACACACTAGCTATCTTCGTGTATCTCCTCGCCTCGCTTTTCTATCTCGGAGATGCATGCGTGATATGTTTGCATAAGAAACGAAAAAAAACACACTCTCTCTAATTTATCGTTTGTTGTCACTTTCTCTTTCACACACATACTTTTTTTGCACACTCACTCATTCTCCTTCACACACACTTGATCTCTCTCGACTTAAGCACTCTCTTTGGTCCATAGCATATAGATTTATTGAAAAGTCAAACATCACAAAGTTTGACCATGTACATGGAGAAAAACATTTACATCTAGAACGACAAACATAGACCATTAGATTCACCATGAGACGTAGTTTCGTATGATGTATCTTTGGTATTGCAGATATAAATAACATTTGCATAAACCTAATCAAAGTTTCCAAAGTTTGACTTCTAAAAAATTTACATGCACTGCATTATCGAGCAGATGGAATATCTATTTCTGAAGGAAATAAGCCCTAGAGGCAATAATAAAGTTGTTATTTATACCTTATATCATGATAAATGTTTATTATTCATGCTATAATTGTATTAACCGGAAACTTAGTACATGTGTGAATACATAAACAAACATAATGTCACTAGTATGCCTCTACTTGACTAGCTCGTTGAATCAAAGATGGTTAAGTTTCCTAGCCATAGACATGAGTTGTCATTTGATTAACGGGATCACATCATTAGAGAATGATGTGATTGACTTGACCCATTCCGTTAGCTTAGCACTTGATCGTTTAGTTTGTTGCTATTGCTTTCTTCATGACTTATACATGTTCCTATGACTATGAGATTATGCAACTCCCGAATACCGGAGGAACACTTTGTGTGCTACCAAACATCACAATGTATCTGGCTGATCATAAAGGTGCTCTACAGGTGTCTTCGATGGAACCTATTGAGTTGACATAGATCGAGATTAGGATTTGTCACTCCGATTGCCGGAGAGGGATCTTTGGGCCCTCTCGGTAATGCACATCATTATAAGCCTTGCAAACAATGTGACTAATCAGTTAGTTGCGAGATGATGCATTACGGAACGAGTAAATAGACTTGCCGGTAATGAGATTGAACTAGGTATGGTGATACCGACGATCGAATCTCGGGCAAGTAACATATCGGTGACAAAGGGAACAACGTATGTTGTTATGCGGTTTGACCGATAAACATCTTCGTAGAATATGTAGGCGCCAATATGAGCATCCAGGTTCCGCTATTGGTTATTGACCGGAGATGTGTCTCGGTCATGTATACATAGTTCTCGAACCCGTAGGGTCCGCACACTTAACTTTCGGTGACGATTTATATTATGAGTTATGTGATTTGATGACCGAAGTTTGTTCGAAGTCCCGGATGAGATCGGGGACATGACGAGGAGTCTCGAAATGCTTGAGCCGTGAAGATTGATATATTGGAAGGCAATATTCGACATCGGAAAGGTTCCGAGTGATTCGGTTATTTTTCAGAGTACCAGAGAGTTACGGGAATTCGTATTGGGCCTTAATGGGCCATACGGGAAAGGAGAGAAAAGGCCTCAAGGGTGGCCGCACCCCTCCCCATGGACTAGTCCGAATTGGACTAGGGAGGGGGGCACCCCCTTCCATCCTTCTGCTTCTCCCTTCCCCTTTTCCTACTCCCACTACTAGGAAAATGGCTATAGCTGGGATTGACACTAATGGCGCACCAGAAAGATGGTGCGCCATTAGTATATACTAATGGCGCACCACAATCTGATGCGCCATTAGAGTTTAAACAACTAATGGCGCACCATGCTACGGGTGCGCCATTAGTATCAATTTTTTTTAACTAGTGCGCCTGTCCAAACATACTAATGGCGCATCCCGGCAAAGTGCGCCATTAGTAGTTGTAACTACTAATGGCGCACTAGGCAGCAGGTGCGCCATTAGTATAGAAACTTTTTTTTTGAACTAGTGCGCCTATCCAAACATACTAATGGCGCATCCTGCCCAAGTGCGCCATTAGTAGTTGTAACTACTAATGGCGCACCTGGCAGTGGGTGCGCCATTAGTATAGGAATTTTTTTTTGAACTAGTGCGCCTATCCAAACATACTAATGGCGTATCCTGCCCAAGTGCGCCATTAGTAGTTGTAAGTACTAATGGCGCACCATGCAAGAGGTGCGCCATTAGTAAGTGGGCAGCAACAAGATATTTGGGACAACCTCTCCTACCCACACACTCACTTTCTCCCCACTTCATTCTCTCCACCTCCTCCTTGTCTTGGGTGCCTCCTCTTTTTCACCTCATTTCCACCATAGATTGATTCAAATTAAGTGGTTAAATTACCTTGTTTTAATAGGTAAGTAAGGGGGGAAGCTATATTTAGGTTGTTCTCCTTACAACAATGTGCACATGCACTTTTTACGACCTAGCTAGATCTATGTATGTTCGTGGTGTTGCATATGTTTGTGGTGTTGCATATGTGTTTGTGTTTGGAGGTGTACCGGTATTTGATATGCGATAGTTGCCAATATTTTGCCGGAATGTTGATTCATTTCCGTTTCGGCGAGAATTTTGGCATTAAGCATTCTTTTTGGTCCTATTTTTAGGGAAGGTCATGCCAAATTTTTGTTTGGTTCTAAAATATCGTTTTGCTCTACCCCGCAGGCGACCATGGTCCACACGATGACCGAAGGCATCGTGAATAGGTTTTTGAGGTCCGCGAAGGCCGAGATGCTTCAAAAGAACGAGACGGAGATAAGATGTCCGTGTCGAAGATGCAAGCTGAAGAGCCTTATTGCGGATCCGGATTCCGGGCAGGTGCGGGACCACCTGCTGTTGCGTGGTTTCATGGATGGCTATCGGTGGCAAGGTGATGAAGATGACTACGAAGTCGTCCATGCGGGCCGGGCAAGAAATGAGGAAGGGCAGCAAGACAACCACCGCGGCTCGGGCGGGCGAGAAGACGAAGAATCCCCAAGAGATGATCACGACTGTGATGCTGTACACAGTCATCATGTAGAAGATGCAGGACATGATGATGAGGAAGATGCCGGAGCAGGCGACGGGCATGATCATGAAGATGATGATGCCGGCGGAGCAGACGACGCTGGACCATCGATGGGCTGGGTGCAGGACCCTCATATTCAAGAGCTGCTTCTCAAGCAGACGGATAACGCAAGAGCTGCCGCCCGAGAGAAAGCCAAGATGGATCAACTTGAGTTAGACGCGGTTACTCCATTGTATGAAGGATGCAGGCCCGAGGATACCCGCCTAAAAGTAACGCTCATGGCCCTGGAGATGAAGGTAAAACACAAAATGACCGACGCATGCTTCGACGAGAACATGTCATTCTGGCACGAACGTCTTCCCAAGGGGAACAAGTGCCCGACCAGTTTGGAGGAGGCGAAGAAAATCGTGTGTCCTCTGGATTTACCGCACGTGAAATACCATGTGTGCATGAACAATTGCATCATTTATCGGGACGAGCACGCGGAGTCTACAATATGTCCGGTGTGCGGTGTCACTCGATACAAGAAAAGGAAGAAAGCTCCTCGAAAAGTGGTGTGGTACTTTCCGATCACTCCTTGTCTGCAGCGGTATTTCGCGGATCCTAAGGTAGCAAAGCTCCTATGTTGGCACGCGGATAGGGAGGAGAAGAAGCGAGAAGATGACGCAAATGATCCGGAGATAGATAAAAAAGACAAGATGCTGAGTCACCCTAAGGATGCGAGCCAATGGCAAGCATTGAACTTCGAATACCCAGAATTTGGGAACGATCCAAGAAACATCGTGCTGGGCGCGAGCACCGATGGAGTCAATCCGTTTGGCAGCCAGAGAAGCACACATAGCACCTGGCCTGTGTTTGTGTGGATGTACAACCTTCCCCCCTGGTTGTGCATGAAGAGGAAGTACATTCACATGAGTATGCTAATTGAAGGGCCGAAACAACCAGGGAACGACATCAATCTGTATCTGGGGCTGCTGAAAGAGGAGCTTGACACGCTGTGGAAAACGCCAGCCAATACGTGGGACGCCGCAGAGAAAGAGTATTTCCCTATGAGAGCCGCACTGCTCACGACGGTGCACGACTATCTCGGTTACGGATATCTTGCGGGGCAGGTAGTCCACGGATTTTCTGGATGCATAAGGTGCATGGATGACACAACGTATCGCCAGCTAGATAGAGATCCCGGGTCTTCGAAAACCGTGTTCATGGGACATCGAAGGTGGCTTCGCGACGATGACCCGTGGAGGAAACGCAAGGATCTGTTCGATGGTGAAACAGAACCCCGAAAACGCCCGTGTACGAGGAGCGGCGAGGAAATAGACAAGCTGTTGAAAAATTGGAAAGACTGCCCACTGCCGGGAAAGAAGCAAAAGGCGCCAGAGCCGGGAAAGAAGCGAAAGGCGCCAGAGCCGCTGCTGAAGGTATGGAAAACGAGGTCTGTTTTCTGGGACTTGCCGTACTGGAAGATCCACCGTGTGCCTCACAGCCTTGATGTCAT
>LT934114.1:136722716-136745775 GCA_900231445.1 Triticum turgidum subsp. durum
TATCCCCCTCGCATCCCCCGTGAGCCCCCATCTCTATTTCTTCTTGTCACCAGCACCACCACCACCAGTTGCCATTTTGCCCCACCTCGGATCTATGTTGTTGGTTTTTCATGTTTGTTGGCAGTCAGACAATTGGTCAAATATAGCAACCTAGTTGAAATTCCCAAACCATCTCTATAGACAGCTGAAATTATCATGATCAAAAATAGCAGTGAACCACACAAGCGCCGCAATAAGTTTCGGCATGCAAATTAGTACCATGTCTTCCCCCGTCCATTCTGCAGCCACGGTGTGCACCGTTATCATAAGCACGACAGTGAAGGTCCTGTGAAGCGCTTGCTGTGCCTGCGCTACACCTGGGCTGGTTCCGATCGGGAGTGTGGCCATCATCGATGCCAGAGCGCCAAGCGCAGAACTGAAGAAGAGGAGAAAGTGAGAGATAACAAAATTGTCGTTTTGTTGTCCCTTGGTCAGCTCAGCACGATGTGCCAAGACGAGCTGCATTAGCTGCAGACAGTACGATAGTAGTACCATTAGTAGCAGACCCTGATGTTTCTCGCTGCCACTGCCCATGTTAGCCATTTCATTGGTGCTATGCCGCAACCTTCCTTTGACACAGAATTTGCCCCACAAGGCACCAATGAAAACAAGTATGATAGCCGGGATCACAGCTATTTTGATATACCTTGTACTGATCATAAGCAACAGCACATAAGCTGCCATTACTGCAAAACTAGTTCCAATGTAGATCTCAAGACCTTGTTTGGGGGGCAACAGCTGTAAACCAAACAAATTTAGAGTGAAATGAAAATGTGGGTCATAGTAATAGTGGTGACTACTAGGACTCTAGCTGGTTTGGTACTTTATTAACTGTGAAATTGCTTGGGGAATTTCAACTAGGTTGCTATATTTGGAGATAAACGCAACTCTAATTCAGTATCTAATTATCTACAAAGTAAAACTCATAATTACCATATATGCACAATTGGTTCCAGCGATGTATGCCAGTTGCCATTTTGGATTCTGCATCAATCATTTTTATTCATATGATTCATTTGTATTAGGTTTTGGCAGATATTGTTAACTTGACTTCATGGCTGCGCTCTATCCTGTGTTGCGCCTGTGCTCGTTGCTACTGATGCACTTCATGGCTGCTACTGTGTACAGTAGGAAGTGGAGTTAAGAACAATATTGGTCAGCTGTCCATATGGCTTCTACTCTTTTATTTTTACCTTGATAAGAGTTGTAGCTTCAGTGCATGTGCAAGCATGTGCTGGTTTCGTCTGTGGCTCTTGGTTGGCTCAGTCATTAGTTGCTCTTTTGTTTATGGTTGTTGGTATGTACACTAGGTAATGGAATTAAGAACATTGTTGATCCAGTAAGTAGGACAAAGTTTGCAGACTGGATCTGCCAAACACTGCATCTTTAATTCAGGTCGACAACAACCCCAGTCAAAGAAAAACCGTCCCTGACAACCTTGTGTTTTCTTAGGACTAAAAACGAATCTTGATGCACAATAGCTACGCTAACTACGGATCGCCTATAAGAATAACTGCAAACTGGATAGACATGTTATAATAATTCAGCTGAGCATATAGGATCATGTAAGTTAACTTTGTTTCAGCTTCACACAAGTTACAATTCGCTAAAAAAAGCCAGCTAGAATAGCCAAATAACAATTTGGTCCCAAACACAGCAAGGTCCTATTTTACTTTCAACATGACCTGACAACATGACCTGACAATAGTTCAGTTTACAGCTGAGGACATTGATTTATTATGAAGTTGCTTGGGTTTATTATGAAGTACTTTGATCATGTCTCTCTATTTGTACTGCTACTAATATACTTTATATGATGATGAAGTGCTACTGAGTTATGTGCAAATTTCGTTAAATCAGTGATGTGTATGTGTGCTGTCAGTTATGTGTATGTGCTTATTTTAATCCAGTGAAATATGGCACTGAACTGTAGCTAGCTAAACGGTAGTTTTGCTTAAATTGGTGAAATTTGGCACTGAAATGTAGCTAGCAATGCAAATATCTCAATGAATTCAGCTCTGTTTTCTGTGTGAAACTGTTGTTGTTAAATGAAGCCACATTCCAGTCCACATGCCAATGTATTTTCCATGTTGTGATGGAGGCCTTTTTTGCCTTGTCCACCCGAGAGGCCCTTGAGTTTGCTGGAATGTCGATTAACTTCCGTTCCAGCAAATTCGGGTACTCCATATGTCCTATTTTCAGCAAAGGTCATGCTGAAATTTTCCGTGAATTTTAGCATGACTTTGCTAAAAATAGGACATATGGGGTACTTGTGACTAATGCATGGGCCGGGGTATCTTAGTAGTTAATTAAGTAGGAACAAGTGCCCCGGCGTACTTGTGACTAATGCATGGCTTTTAGGGTGCCTCGGTGTCGATAAAAACCGAAATGATGAAAAGTTAGGCTTTTAGGGTGCCTTGGCGTCGAAAAACCCTCAATGATAAAAGCTTAGATTTTAGGATGCCTCGGTGTCGACAAACCCTAAATGATGAGACCATGATCTTGTTCCTTGACAATAACCAACTTTTTGACCAAACTTTGTTTCTATTTAGAGAGAAACATGGCCCACAACGATGAGGCCGGGGGTTCGGGCGGCAAGGCATTCTGGGAGCTGTCCCAGGAGATGGAGGAACAACCTCACTTGTATGAGGCCGCCGCCTTCCCCACCGATCCTGAGACCACGGATGGTGCCGCCGAGGATGACCACACTGATGCCACCACTGATGGTGCCGCCGAGGATGCCACCACTGATGATGGCGGCGCACGCACAGATAGCAGCCAGCCGAAGAGGCAACGGAAGGACCGGCACCCGATCGTGCTCCGCACCCTCAAGGAGGAAGTTACTGAAGTGGACTCCAACGGGAATCCAACGGCGCCCGAACGAATAGTCAAGGGGTACTCGCTTCAGCTCGGGTGCATTGTCCGGAGCACCGTCTCGATCAACACCGAGAACCTGAGGCATCCTGACCGAGGAAATTTGCGCCACCTCCTCTTCACGAAGCTGCACGAACGATACAAGTTCCCCGCTGAATTCGAAAACACAAGCCTCAAAGGGAATAAAGTGAACAATGCTGCCCTCACGAAGATGAGCAAGGCCCTGTCTACTTGGAAAAGCAATGTGAAGAGAATGATCGAGAAAGGTGAGAGTTATGAGAAGATCAAGGAGAAAAATCCTTCGATCACCGAAGATGACTACAACGACTTCAAGATCAATTGCTCGAGCACCGCAAGCTCCCAATCAAGTGAGTGGGGGAAACAAATGCGGGAGCTGAACATAGGGGAACACACACTCGGTCCCGGCGGTTACAGAGTGGCGGAGCCTATATGGGACAAGGAGGAGGCGGACCGTGCCGAGCAAGGCCTACCGCCCCTCTTCGATAAATACGGTGACAAGCAGACCAGGAACTTTGTCAGGGCCCGGTACAAGAAGGACCCAAAAACAAAGGAGCTTACCACGGATCCGAAGACCAGGCAGCTTGAGCTTGTTCTGGTAAGGAATACACCCCCGCGTAATTAGCTCCATATGGTTGCATTCTAATTAATGAAGCCGAATTTCTAAATGGTTCACATTCCTTCCGCAGGCGACTGAAAGCAGTAGCGCGGGGTCGACTCAGAGCAACCCTTGGGACACCACTCTAAATAGGGGGTTGAATATAATGAAGAACAAGGATAAGCTCAGTAAGCCGACGTCAGCTGGTCGTGTGGCCGGCAAAGGCTTGTCGACAAAATGGGGGTCATACTATACCGCTGGTGTGCGGAAGGAGAAAAAGACCAGCTCAGAAAGCCAGGCGCGAGAGGTTCAAGAACTCAAGGCACAGGTGGCGCGGATTCTGGAGATTGTCCAAGAGCAAGTGGAACAACGACTCGGAGCGACGATCACCGCCCTTGTGCCTACCTTGATCTCGGGGTTGAGTGCGTGGATTGCGGGCGGCCAACAGGGGCCGCCCCCGATTCCTAGCTTCACGGCCAGCAACTCGCATAATGCGATGGTGGGGCCATTGGTGCCTCCGGTGGAGGCGGCATTGGTGTCTCCGACGCCGGCACGGGAGCTTAATGCACCCGGGTGTACGCCGGCCGGCACCTCTTCAGAAAGCGGCCGCTCCGTCAACTGCACGCCCGCCGTTGGCGGTGCCTCGACATTAGCCGAGCTCGACGCCATCATCACGGTAACTAATTAAGCCTCTCTCGGCCGAGGACTTCATCTCCTTGCCTTTGACTGGGCATCCCTGACGCCCTACATGTTTTCGCAGGGCGCCGCCGACGTTCCGTGCACTCTCCTCCACTTTGTGAACAACGAGTTGGTCGATGTCGCCAAGGGCAAAATCGTTCAACCGGGCAACCCCTTGTTCCACGGTACCCAGATGCCACCCAACTTGTTTAGGGTTCAACTGGTTCGGGTGCTGCCAGGCTGCGACGACTTGTTACCTCCGATTCGACCCGTCGGGGCCGACGATGATGACGTGATGACCCTCAGCGCCTGCCTGAGCTGGCCCCTGCTTTGGCCGAAGAGCCAGATTCGTTTGGGGGCGGGGGACACCACCCCAAAGACAACACCGCCAGTCGTGCCGGCGCCAAGTCGGCCCCATGGCAAGACCGCCGTAACGGTGCCGGACATCCCTATGCCACTGGATCCAAACATGCATATGGCACAGGATCAGAACGACGACGACGACGACGATGATACATTTGGCAACGTCGATCAGTACTTTGCCGAGCATGGGTACGATGGCGACTTCATGGGGCCTCCTTCTCAAGAACCAAACCCAACAAAAGACGTGTGCGATCTAGCTCGTACCACGGAGAAGCCAAGTTGCAACAGGCGCCGTCTGGCGTTCAGCTCTCAGGAGACGCCTCCAGCTGCCGACTTCACCGAGCCTCAGATAGGCGAGGTGCGAAATATTATCAGCCCCAACACACTCAAGAAGGCGGTCTGTGAGCAGAACTCGGTCCCATTACAGGAGAAGAAGAAGGCACGCAAAAGAAAGACTAAGAAGGGTGCGAGCCAGCCGGCACTGAGTACGATCCGTGCTCAGGACGGGCCACCTTCACCGCAGGATATCTCGAGGAGGGTGCATGTGGCGGGTAGGGCGATGCTACCACCAAATATGCTCAATGCTGCAACTGGTGCTATGCGGAGTCTACACGACAGTGTTCTTTCTTTGGAGAAGCAGCGTCTCAGAGAGAAGGATGTGGCATACCCGGTTTTCGTGGCCAAGGTGCCAGAGGGCAAGGGCTTTGTGGATGGCGACATCGGGGGTACGATCGTCCTGCGGTTTGATGACATCTTTGCTATGTTTAACCTTCATCCGCTGCACTACACCTTCGTTCGGCTATTTTCGCTGAGTATGGAGATGCGGATCATTCGCGACAAGACCCCGGACATCGTGATAGTCGACCCCTTCTACATGCGTGCCAAGATCTTGGGCAGCGCTGGGGACCGGCAAGTCGCGAGTTCTTACCTCGAAGGCGTCATTCTGGCAAACCAAGATAAGGATAACTTCCTCGTGCCTTACTTTCCCGAGTAAGTCCTCCCCTCAACCGGCCCGTAACATATGAATTCTTACTTTTCGATCGTTTTTCTTTTAACATTCCGTGTTTTCTGCAGTGACACACGTTGCACGCTCATCCTCCTAAGCCCCAAATATTCCATGGCCACGTATTTCGACCCGGACCGTCAGTCGAACGTAGACTACACAAATGTCAAGAAGGTTCTTGATGATGTTCTCCCCGGCTACGCCCAATCTGGAGGCACCTTCACCAGGCCTATTCGTAAGTACGGCAAGCACATGTTCTCCCACAATACGACGTTCTGCTGTGTCAAGCAGCTGCCTGGCGGTCAGAAGGGTGCCTACTACGCCATCCATCACATGCGGGCGATCGTACGGGACCATCATCAACTTCTGCTACCGAGTAAACTCCAAGATTGGGCCGCGAGCGTGTCGGCAATCCAGGACGCGGACCTCCGACAAGAATTCTTTCGCATCCAGTCGAAGTTTGCGGAAATCATCCATCAAGATGTCCTTCGTACCTCGGGGCAGTTCTACCTCAGAAATCAACCGTCCAACAGTGACATCGACACAATGCTACAAATGCAGGATGACAACGCCCGTTCTTTCATGACTCCCACGATAGACGGAGGCTTCATCCACGCTCCGGTCCCTTGAGTCGAGTTGTCTAGTTCTGAAACATCGATTGGCTCATGTTGTAATTAAACTTTAATGAACTTGTAGTATGTCTCTTTGGTTTTGAGAGTCGTTCAACTTAGATGTAATCGATGCTATTAATGTCTTGCTTTTCTCTTCCGATCGTTCTGTTGCATAATTATATATTGCTTATGTATTGTCTGTGAATTGGTACTAACGTTTCGTTTGGCTAGTGCATAGTGATGCCGACATATGTCGTGTACAAGGGTAAGGTTCCCGGAGTCTACGATGACTGGGAGGAGTGTCGGAGACAGGTTCACCGATTCAGCGGTAACAGTTACAAAGGGTACACCACTAGGGCCGAGGCCAAATCTAGATACGCCCGCTATCTAGCGGGAGAGGGGAGGGAGCGTTGGAGGAACCGGATGAAGACGAGTTTCATCGTGATGATGCTCATCGTGATGACCGCAGCTCTCTTCTATGTGATGGTAGTTTAGATGATCGATATCGACTTGTAATGCGAAGACAAACTCGCTACTCGCGGTCTCGAGACTTGTAATATAATGTTCTATCTTTGTTCGGTCTTTTTAATTTGGAGACTAATATGATGAATTGTATTCGGAGACTAATATGATGAATTGTATTCAAAGACTAATCTTCTATTGTATTTGATGAATCTATTGTTGATGTGTGCTGTCTATATTTTGTCAAATTATACATTTTGTAACCTGTGCAAAAAACAGAAAATAAAAAAATAAAAAAAAACCTAATATTCATACTAATGGCGCATCACACGACAGTGCGCCATTAGTATGACAGTGCATACTAATGGCGCATCACCAGGTAGTGCGCCATTAGTATGCTGCGGTTACTAATGGCGCATCCAGAGGTGGTGCGCCATTAGTATGCCAAAGCACCTGGGTGTACATGCCAACTGGGAGGCATACTAATGGCGCACCCTCGCATATACTAATGGCGCACCAGGTGGTGCGCCATTAGTATACCAGATACTAATGGCGCACTAGCTGGTGCGCCATTAGTAAAAATTACTAATGGCATGCTGTCAGTGGCGCACCAGTGATGCGCCATTAATGGCCATATTAGGTGCGCCATTAGTAGTGGTATTTCTAGTAGTGTCCATGTGGGAGGTGGAATCCTACTAGTACTAGGGAGTCCTAGTAGGACTCCACACTTTGGGTGCACCCTATGAGGGCCGGCCTCCTCCTCCCTCCCTCCTTTATATACAGGGGTAGGGGGGCACCCTAGAACACACAAGTTGATCATTGATCTTTAGCCGTGTGCGGTGCCCCCCTCCACCATAATCCACCTCGGTAATATCGTAGCGGTGCTTAGGCAAAGCCCTGCGTCGGTAGCTTCATCAACACCGTCATCACGTTGTCATGTTGACAGAACTCTCCCTCGAAGCTCTACTGAATCATGAGTTCGTGGGACATCACCGAGCTGAATGTGTGCAGATCGCGGGACATTCGGTACTAGGATCAGTCGACCGTGAAGATGTACAACTACATCATCCGCATTGTCATAACGCTTCCGCTTACGGTCTACGAGGATACGTGGATGACACTCTCCCCTCTTTTTGCTATGCATCACCATGATCTTGCGTGTGCATAGGATTTTTTTGAAATTACTGCGTTCCCCAACAGTGGCATACGTGCCAGGTTTACGCGTAGATGTTATATGCTCGAGTAGAACACAAGTGAGTAGTGGGCGATACTAGTCAAATTGCTTACTAGCATGTCATAATTTGATTAAGCGGTATTGTTGGATGAAGCGACCCGGATCGACATTACGCATACGCTTACGCGAGACTGGTTCTATCGATATGCTTCGCACACAGGTGGCTGGCGGGTGTCAGTTTCTCCAACTTTAGTTGAATCGAGTGTGGCTACGCCCGGTCCTTGTTGAAGGTTAAAACAACACTAACTTGACAAAATATCATTGTGGTTTTGATGCGTAGGTAAGAACTGTTCTTGCTCAGCCTGTAGCAGCCACGTAAAACTTGGAACAACAGAGTAGAGGGCGTCTAACTTTTTGCAGGGCATGTTGTGATGTGATATGGTCAAGACATGATGCTATATTTTATTGTATGAGATGATCATGTTTTGTAATGAAGTTATCGGCAACTAGCAGGAGTCATATGGTTGTCGCTTTATTGTATGCAATGCAATCGCCCTATAATTGCTTTACTTTATCACTAAGCGGTAGCGATAGTCGTTGTAGCAATAGTTGGCCAGACGACAATGATGCTTCGATGGAGATCAAGGTGTCAAGCCGGTGACGATGGTGATCATGAGGTGCTTTGGAGATGGAGATCAAAGGTACAAAATGATGATGGCCATATCATATCACTTATATTGATGGCATGTGATGTTTATCCTTTATGCATCTTATTCTTCTTTGATTGACGGTAGCATTATAAGATGATCTCTCACTAAATTTCAAGGTATAAGTGTTCTCCCTGAGTATGCACCATTGCCAAAGTTCGTCGTGCTGAGACACCACGTGATGATCGGGTGTGATAAGCTCTACGTTCACATACAACGGGTGCAAGCCAGTTTTGCACACGCATAAATACTCGAGTTAAACTTGACGAGCCTAACATATGCAGATATGGCCTCGGAACACTGGACACCGAAAGGTCGAGCGTGAATCATATAGTAGATATGATCAACATAGTGATGTTCACCATTGAGAACTACTCCATCTCACGTGATGATTGGACATGGTTTAGTAGATTTGGATCATGTGATCATTTAGATGACTAGAGGGATGTCTATCTAAGTGGGAGTTCTTAAGTAATATGATTAATTGAACTTTAATTTGTCATGAACTTAGTCCTGATAGTATTTTGCAAATTATGTTGTAGATCAATAGCTCACGTTGTTGCTTCCCTATGTTTTATATGTGTTCCTAGAGAAAACTATGTTGAAAGATGATAGTAGCAATGATGTGGACTGGGTCCGTGATCTGAGATTTATCCTCATTGCTGCACAGAAGAATTATGTCCTTGATGCACTGCTAGGTGACAGACCTATGCAGGAGCAGATGCAGACGTTATGAATGTTTGGCTAGCTCAATATGATGACTACTTGATAGTTTAGTGCACCATGCTTAACGTCTTATAATCGGGACTTCAAAGACGTTTTGAATGTCATGGACCATATGAGATGTTCCAGGAGTTGAAGTTAATATTTCAAGAAAATACCCGAGTTGAGAGATATGAAGTCTCCAACAAGTTCTATAGCTAAAAGATGGAGGAGAATAACTCAAGAAGTGAGCATGTGCTCAAATTGTCTTGGTACTACAATTGCTTGAATCAAGTGGGAGTTAATCTTCCAGATAAGATAGTGATTGACAAAGTTCTCTAGTCACCATCATCAAGTTAGTAGAACTTTCTGATGAACTATAGTATGCAAGGGATGACGAAAATGATTCCCGAGCTTTTCATGATGAGGAAATCGATGAAGGTAGAAATCAAGAAAGAGCATCAAGTGTTGATGATTAACAAGACCACTGGTTTCAAGAAAAGGGAAAAGGGAAAGAAAGGGAACTTCATGTAGAATGGCAAGCAAGTTTTCACTTCCGTAAAGAAGCCCAAAGCTAGACTAAATCATGAAACTGAGTGCTTCTACTGCAAAGGAAATGGTCACTTGAAGTGGAAATGCCCTGGATATTTGGTGGATAAGAAGGATGACAAAGTGAACAAGGGTATATTTTATATACAGGTTATTGATGTGTACCTTACTAGTGTTTATAGTAGCCCCTGGGTATTTGATACTTGTTCGGTTGCTAAAAATTAGTAAGTCAAAACAGGAGTTACAGAATAAATAGAGACTAGTTGAGGGTGAAGTGACGATGTGTGTTGGAAGTGGTTCCAAGATTGATATGATCATCATCGCACACTCCCTATACTTTCGAGATTAGTGTTAAACATAAATAAATGTTATTTGGCATTTGCGTTGAGCATGAATATGATTTGATCTTGTTTATTGCAATACGGTTATTCATTTAAAGTCAGAGAATAATTGTTGTTCTTTTTACATGAATAAAACCTTCGATGGTCATACACCCAATGAAAATAGTTTGTTGGATCTCGATTGTAGTGATACACATATTCATAATATTGATGCCAAAAGATGCAAAGTTGATAATGATAGTGCAACTTATTTGTGGCACTGTCATTTGGGTCATATCGGTGTAAAGCGCATGAAGAAACTCCATAAAGATGGATTTTTGGAATCACTTGGTTATGAATCATTTGATGCTTGCAAACCGTGCCTTTTGGGCAAGATGACTAAAATTCTGTAATCCGGAACAATGAAATGAGCTACTGACTTGTTGGAAATAATACATACCGATGTATGTGTTCCAATGAGTGTTGATGCTAGTGGCGGGTATCATTATTTTCTAACTTTCACAGATGATTTGAGCAGATATGAGTATATCTACTTAATGAAGCACAAGTCTGAAACATTTGAAAAGTTCAAAGAATTTCAGAGTGAAGTGAAGAATCATCGTAACAAGAAAATAAAGTTTCTACAGTCTGATCGTAGAGGAGAATATTTGAGTTACGAGTTTGGCCTTCATTTAAAAACAATGTGGAATAGTTTCACAGCTCATGCCACATGGAACACCACAGCGTAATATTGTGTCCGAACGTCATAACCGCACTTTATTGGATATGGTGCGATCTATGATGTATCTTACCGATTTACCACTATCGTTTTGGGGTTATGCATTAGAGATAGCTGCATTCACTTTAAATAGGGCACCATCAAAATCCGTTGAGGCGATGCCTTATGAACTGTGGTTTGGCAAGAAACCAAAGTTGTTGTTTCCTAAAGTTTGGGGCTGCGATGCTTATGTGAAAAAGTTTCAACCTGATAAGCTCGAACCCAAATCAAAGAAGTGCGTCTTCATAGAATACCCAAATGAAACTGTTGGGTACACCTTCTATCATATATTCGAAGGCAAGATATTCGTTGCTAAGATGGATCCTTTGTAGAGAAGGAGTTTCTCTCGAAAGAAATGAGTGGGAGGAAAGTAGAGCTTGGTAAGGTAATTGTACCTTCTCCCGAATTGGAAAGTAGTTCATCACAGAAATCAGTTCCAGTGATTCCTACACCAATTAGTGAGGAAGCTAATGAAGATGATCATGAAACTTCAGATTAAGTTACTACAGAACCTCGTAGGTCTTCCAAAGTATAGTCCGCACCAGAGTGGTAAGGTAATCCTGTTCTGGAAGTCATGTTACTAGACCATGATGAACCTACGAACTATGAGGAAGCAATAATGAGCCCAGATTCCGTGAAATGGCTTGAGGCCATGAAATCAGAGATGGGATCCATGTATGAGAACAAAGTGTGGACTTTGGTGGACTTGCCCGATGATCGGCAAGCCATAGAAAATAAATGGATCTTCAAGAGGAAGACAAACACTGATAGTAGTGTTACTATCTACAAAGCTAGAATAGTCGCAAAAGGTTTTTGACAAGTTGAATGTGTTGACTATGATGAGAGTTTCTCACTCATATCTATGCTTAAGTCTGTCCGAATCATATTAGCAATTGCCACATTTTATGAAATCTAGCAAATGGATGTAAAAACTGCATTCCTTAATGGATTTATTAAAGAAGAGTTGTATATGATGCAACCAGAAGGTTTGGTCATTCCTAAAGGTGCTAACAAAGTGTGCAAGCTCCAGTGATCCATCTATGGACTGGTGCAAGCATCTCGGAGTTGGAATATATGCTTTGATGAGTTGATCAAAGCATATAGTTTTATACAGACTTGCGGTGAAGCCTGTATTTACAGGAAAGTAAGTGGGAGCACTACAGCCTTTCTGATAAGTATATGTGAATGATATATTGTTGATTAGAAATAATGTAGAATTTTCTGGAAAACATAAAGGAGTGTTTGAAAGGAGTTTTTCAAATAAAGACCTCGGTGAAGCTACTTAAACATTGAGCATCAAGATCTATAGAGATAGATCAAGACGCTTGATAAGATTTTTCAATGAGTACATAACTTGATAAGATTTTGAAGTAGTTCAAAATGGAACAATCAAAGAAGGAGTTCTTGCTTGTGTTGCAAGGTGTGAAGTTGAGTAAGACTCAAAACCCGACCATGGCGAAAGAGAATGAAAAGTCATTCCCTATGCCTCAGTCATAGGTTCTATAAAGTATGCTATGCTGTGTACCAGACCTATTGTATACCTTGCTCTGAGTTTGGCAAGGGAGTACAATTTTGATCTAGGAGTAGATCACTGGACAGCGGTCAAGAATATCCTTAGTGAGGACTAAGGAAATGTTTCTCGATTATGGAGGTGATAAAAGAGTTCGTCGTAAAGAGTTACATCGGTGCAATATTTTACACCAATCCAGATGACTCTAAGTCTCAATCTGGATACATATTGAAAGTGGGAGCAATTAGCTAGAGTAGCTCCATGCAGAGCATTGTAGACATAGAATATTTGCAAAACACATACGACTCTGAATGTGACAGACCCGTTGACTAATCTTCTTTCACGAGCAAAACATGATCATACCTTAGTACTCTTTGGGTGTTAATCACATAGCGATGTGAACTAGATTATTGACTCTAGTAAACCCTTCGGGTGTTGGTCACTGATGACCCACAAGTATAGGGGATCTATCATAGTCCTTTCGGTAAGTAAGAGTGTTGAACCCAATGAGGAGCATAAGGAAATGACAAGTGGTTTTTAGCAAGGTATTCTCTGCAAGCACTGAAATTGTAGGTAACAATTAGTTTTGTGATAAGATAATTTGTAATGGGTAACAAGCAATGAAAGTTAATAAAGTGCAGCAAGGTGGCCCAATCCTTTTTGTAGCAAAGGACAAGTCTGGACAATTTCTTATAATGAGAAAAGCGCTCCCGAGGACACATGGAAATTATCATCAAGCTAGTTTTCATCACACTCATATGATTCGCGTTCTGTACTTTGATAATTTGATATGTGGGTGGACCGGTGCTTGGGTACTGCCCTTTCTTGGACAAGCATCCCACTTATGATTAACCCCTATTGCAAGCATCCACAACTACAAAATAAGTATTAAGGTAAACCTAACCATAGCATGAAACTAGTGTATCCAAATCAGCCCCTTAGGAAGCAACTTATAAACTAGGGTTTAAGCTTCTGTCACTCTAGCAACCCATCATCTACTTATTACTTCCCAATGCCTTCCTCTAGGCCCAAATAATGGTGAAGTGTCATGTAGTCGACGTTCACATAACACCACTAGAGGAGAGACAACATACATCTCATCAAAATATCTACCGAATACCAAATTCACATGACTACTAATAGCAAGACTTCACCCATGTCCTCAGGAACAAATGTAACTATTCACAAAGCGTATTCATGTTCATGATCAGAGGAGTATTAATATGCATTAAGGATCTGAACATACGATCTTCCACCAAGTAAACCAATTAGCATCAACTACAAGGAGTAATCAACACTACTAGAAACCCACATGTACCAATTTGTGGTTTTGGATACAAGATTGGATACAAGAGATGAACTAGGGTTTGAGAGGAGATGGTGCTGGTGAAGATGTTGATGGAGATTGACCCCCTCCCGATGAGAGGATCGTTGGTGATGACGATGGTGATGATTTCCCCCTCCCGGATGAAAGTTTCCCCGACAGAACAGCTCCGCCGGAGCCCTAGATTGGTTCCGCCAAGGTTCCGCCTCGTGGTGGCGGAGTTTCGTCCCGTAAGCTTGCTTATGATTTTTTCTAGGGTAAAAGCCTTTATATAGCAGAAGATGGGCACCGGAGGGCCACCAGGGGGCCCAGGAGATAGGGGGCGCGCCCAGTAGCGGGGGTGCCCCCACCCTCCTGGCCAGGGTGTGGGGCCCTCTGGTATTTTCTTCGCTCAATAATTCTTATTAATTCCAAAAGTGACTTCCGTGGAGTTTCTGGATTTTTGGAGCTGTGCAGAATAGGTTTCCAATATTTGCTCCTTTTCCAGCCAGAATTCCAGCTGTCGGCATTCTCCCTCTTCATGATAAACCTTGTAAAATAAGAGAGAATAGCCATAAGTATTGTGACATAATGTGTAATAACAGCCCATGATGCAATAAATATTGATATAAAAGCATGATGCAAAATGGACGTATCAACTCCCCCAAGCTTAGACCTCGCTTGTCCTCAAGCGGAAGCCGAAATCGAAAAATATGTCCACATGTTTAGAGATAGAGGTGTCGATAAAAATAAAATATGGACATAAGGGCATCATGATCATTCTAATAACAACAACATATATAGATTTTGTCATATGATTTCTTATGCTCAAGTAACAATCAATTCACAATGTCAAGTAGGTTCAAAAACTTCATTGGGAACTAACAAACTATAATCTCAGTCATTGAAGCAATCGCAATTTATCGTAACATCAGTAAGAGTCAAGAATAGAGGTTTTCAGCAAGTCCACATACTCAACTATCATATAGTCTTCTACAATTGCTAACACTGACGCAATACTTATGGTTATGGAGGTTTAATCGGACACTGAGAAAGATAGGGGCTTATAGTTTCGCCTCCCAAAGTATTCACCTTTGGGTGATGTCAACAATAATAATTCATGCTAACTTACATCCAATTGGATATATGTATCAAGATCTTTCCAACACGAGGTGCTTGCCAAAAGGATAAAATGAAAAAGGGAAAGGTGAAGATCACCTTGACTCTTGCATAAAGTAAAGACATAAAGTAAAAGATAGGCCCTTCGCAGAGGGAAGCAGAGGTTGTCATGTGCTTTTAGGGTTGGATGCACAAAATCTTAATGCAAAAGAACATCACTTTATATTGCCACTTGTGATATGAACCTTTATTATGCAGTCCGTCGCTTTTATTACTTCCATATCACACGATCGTATAAAGCTTATTTTCTCCGCACTAATAAGTCATACATATTTAGAGAGAAATTTTTATTGCTTGCAACATGAAAACTTACTTGAAGGATCTTACTCAATCCATAGGTAGGTATGGTGGACTCTCATGGAAAAACTGGGTTTAAGGATATTTGGAAGCACAAGTAGTATCTCTACTTGGTGCAAGGAATTTTTGTCTAGCATGATGGGGAAAGGCAAGCTCAACATGTTCGAGAGATCCATGACAATATACTTTAACTGAGATGTGAGAAAACATAAACCATTACGTTGTCTTCCTTGTCCAACATCAACTCTTTAGCATGTCATAGTTAATGGGTGCTCAAAATCATAAAATATGTCCAAGATAGTATATTTATATGTGAAAACCTCTCTTCCCTTATTACTTCCAATTAATTGCAACGATGACCAAAACTACGTTTGTCAACTCTCAACAACTTTTCTGCCTCATACTCTTTATATGTGAAGTCATTACTATCCATAAGATCAATATGAACTCTTTTATTCTTTTTATTCTTTCTATTTTCTCAAGATCATAGCAATATAGCAAAGCCCTTGACTCAACACTAATCTTTATTATAGATAGCTCACAGACTCGATTACATAGAAGAGATCACGAAGCAAAACTCAAAACTACTTTATACCGAAACTTCAATCTACTAGATCAAGATATTACTAAAAGGATCGAACTAAGTAAAACGGTAAAGATAGGAGTGTGATGGTGATACGATACCGGGGAACCTCCCCCAAGCTTGGCAGTTGCCAAGGGGAGTGCCCATACCCATGTGATTATGTCTCTTTCTTAAGGGTTGGTGTTGTGATCTTCTTAGCGATGATGCCCCTCAGGATACGATTCTCCTCCTCGAGCTTATTGACTTGTTGTTTGAGGTCCATATTTTCCTTGCGGAGCTTGCCCGTGACGGCTAAAGCTCCTTTTACCCAAGGATGCTGCATAGCTTCTGGAGAACAAGTGACGCTCTTTTTCATATTTTCATAAGAAAGAATTTTAACATTGGAAGGGATGACTGAGTTTGGAATAGCCGAGCTCTATAGTTCCCCCATTATGAATCCTGCTTGGAAGCAAGAAGTAACTTCTTGATCCTCCTCCATGGCATCTATCCTTTTCAAGTCGGCTTCCATATCATCCTCCGTTGATGGTCCAAAGTAATAAGCGTCGCTGTTTGCCCCTGGACCTGGCGTGGGGTGAGACACCCGACTCTCCCCGACTGACTCTTGAGAAGACATCTTGCTCTAAATCTACGACAGAAACAGCTCGCAACAAAAACAGAGGATTTTTGCGTGATACGGTGGTCAAAACCTTCGGGAGATTATATAATATTTTTTTACCGACCAAAATACGTAACGTGCAAGAAAATGGAGTTCGGGAGGCACACGAGATGCCCAAGAGACAGGGGGCGCGTCCAGTAAGGGTAGGCGCGCCCTCCGCCCTCGTGGAGGCCTCGTGTCCTTCCCGGATTACTTCTTGCTTTCCAAAATTCTTAAATATTCCAAAATGGAGGAAAATTGCCATTAGAATTGTTTTGGAGTTGGTTTACTTAGCGTACCACATACCTATTCCTTTTCAGAGTCTGAAGCGTTCTGGAAAGTGTCCCTTATGTATTCCTCCAGGGTTACAGTCTCAATAATATTAGTTTCAACATTGATAGCATTACCTGAGATATAATGTTTGATTCTTTGACCGTTCACTACCTTCGGACTTGTGCCTTCAAAGTTGTTGATTTTTATGGCATCGGAACGATAGACCTCCTCAATAACGTAAGGACCTTCCCATTTAGAGAGAAGTTTTCCTGCAGAAAATCTTAAATGGGAGTTGAATAGCAACACATAATCACCTAGTTAAACTCATGCATTTGTATTCTTTTGTCATGCCATCTTTTAACTTTTTCTTTGAACATTTTGGCATTCTCGTAGGCTTGGGTTCTCCATTCATCAAGTGAGCTAATATCAAATAACCTCTTCTCACTGGCAAGTTTGAAGTCATAGTTGAGCTCTTTAATAGCCTTATGTTCAAGTTCTAGAGGTAAGTGGCATGCTTTTCCATAAACCATCTTATACGGAGACAAACCCATGGAATTTTTATATGCAGTTCTATAGGCCCATAACACATCATCAAGTTTCTTGGACCAATTCTTTCTAGATCTATTGATAGTCTTTTGCAAAATTAATTTGAGCTCTCTATTGCTCAACTCTACTTGACCACTAGACTGTGGGTGATAAGGAGATGCAATTCTATGATTAACATTGTACTTAGCAAGCATCTTACAGAAAGCACCATGAATAAAATGTGAACCACCATCAGTCATAAGATATCTAGGGACTCCAAACCTCGGAAAAGTAACTTCTTTAAGCATCTTAATAGAGGTGTTATGATCAACACTACTACTTGGAATAGCTTCTACCCACTTAGTAATGTAATCAACAACAACTAAAATATGTGTGTAACCATTGGAGGCAGGAAAAGGCCCCATATAATCAAAGCCCCAAACATCAAATGGTTCAATAACAAGAGAATAATTCATAGGCATTTCTTGATGTCTACTAATATTACCAATTCTTTGACATTCATCACAAGACAAGACAAACTTACGGGCATCTTTGAAGAGAGTAGGCCAATAAAAACCGGATTGCAATACCTTATGTGCAGTTCTATCTCCAGCGTGGTGTCCTCCATATGGTTCGGAGTGACACTTGCGTAGGATCTTTTCCTGTTCATGCTCAGGTACACAACGTCTAATAACACCATCTACTCCTTCTTTATAAAGGTGTGGGTCATCCCAGAAGTAATGTCTCAAATCATAAAAGAACTTTTTCTTTTGCTAGTATGTGAAACTAGGTGGTATAAATTTAGCAACAATGTAATTAGCATAACCAGCATACCAAGGAGCAGTACGAGAAGCATTAATGACTGCTAATTGTTCACCAGGAAAGCTATCATCAATAGGTAGTGGGTCATCAAGAACATTCTCTAACCTAGACAAGTTGTCTACAACGGGGTTCTCAGCTCCCTTTCTATCAATAATATGCAAATCAAATTCTTGGAGCAAGAGAACCCATCTAATAAGTCTAGGCTTAGCATCTTTCTTTTCCATAAGATATTTAATAGCAACATGATCAGTGTGAATAGTAACTTTAGAAACAATGCAAGGTCTGAACTTATCACATGCAAATACAAATGCTAAGAATTCTTTTTCAGTAGTAGCATAATTTCTCTGGGCAGTATCAAGAGTTTTACGAGCATACTGGATAACATTCAATTTCTTATCAACTCTTTGCCCTAGAACAGCACCTACAGCATAATCACTAGCATCACACATAATTTCAAAGGGTAAATTCCAATCAGGTGGCTGAACAATAGGTGCAGTGATCAAAGCTTCCTTAAGTATTTCAAATGCTTCTACACAATCATCATCAAAGACAAAAGGAATATCTTTTTGCAATAAATTAGTCAGAGGCCTAGAGATTTTAGAAAAGTCCTTAATGAACCTCCTATAAAAACCGGCATGACCAAGGAAACTTCTTATACCTTTTATGTCCTTGGGACATGGCATCTTTTCAATAGCATCAACTTTAGCTCTATCAACTTCAATACCTCTCTCAGAATCTTATGCCCCAAGACAATGCCTTCATTAACCATAAAGTGGCACTTTTCCCAATTCAAGACAAGACTAGTGTCTTCACATCTCTGCAAAACTCAATCAAGGTTGCTCAAGCAATCATCAAAATAGGATCCATAAACGGAGAAATCATCCATGAATACCTCACAAATCTTTTCACAAAAGTCAGAGAATATAGCCATCATGCATCTTTGAAAGGTAGCAGGTGCATTACATAAACCAAAGGCATACATCTATAAGCAAAAGTACCGAAAGGGCAAGTAAAAGTAGTTTTAGATTGATCCTCCGCTGACACGGGTATTTGAGAGAAACCATAATAACCATCTAGAAAGCAGAAATGTGTGTGTTTGGATAGTCTTTCTAGCATTTGATCAATAAAAGGTAAAAGGTAATGATCTTTCTTATTAGCTTTATTTAATTTACAAAAATCAATCACCATCCTATAACTTGTAATAATTCTTTGCGGGATCAATTCATCTTTATCATTAGGAACAACAATAATACCTCCCTTATTAGGAACACAATGGACAGGACTTACCCAATCACTATCAGCAATGGGATAAATTATACCTGCCTCAAGGAGCTTTAGTATCTCCTTTCTTACCATTTCTTTCATCTTAGGATTTAACCGTCGTTGAGGATCTCTAACTGGTTTAGCATCTTTCTCCACTTTTATTTTTTGTTGGCATACAGTGGGACTAATGACCTTAAGATCATCCAGAGTATATCCAATAGCAGCACGGTGCTTCTTCAGAGTTTTCAATAATCTTTCTTCTTCTTGCTCTAAAATGTTAGCACTAATAATAACAGGATATATTTTCTTTTCATCAAGATAAGCATATAATATTATCAGGTAAAGGTTTGAGCTCAAACACGGGATCACCCTTGGGTGGAGGGGGATCCCCTAGGATTTCAATAGGTAAGTTGTGTTTCAGAATAGGACCCTGTTGAAGGAATACTTCATCTATTTCCCTTCTTTCATTCATAAACATATCATTTTCATGGTCTAGCAAATATTGTTCTAACGGATCAGTAGGAGGCACGACAATAGAAGCAAGACCAATAATCTCATCCTTACTAGGTGATTCTTTATCACGGGGTTGTCTAAGAAACTTAGCAAAATTAAACTCATGAGACATATCCCCTAAGCCAATTGTAACAATATCCTTTTCACAACCAATCCTAGCATTAACAGTATTCAAGAAGGGTCTACCAAATATAATGGGACAAAAGTCATCTTGTGGGGAACCAAGAACAAGAAAATCAACAGGATATTTAACTTTCCCACACAACACTTCAACATCTCTAACAATCCCAACTGATGAAATGGTATCTCTATTGGCAAGCTTAATAGTAGCATCAATATCTTCCATTTCAGCGGGTGCAATATGATGCATAATTTCTTTATATAAGTCAAAGGGTATTGCACTAGCACTAGCACCCATATCACATAAGCCATGATAACAATGATCTCCTATTTTAACAGAAATAACAGGCATGCCTACGACAGGTCTATGTATCTTAGCATCGGGGCTAGCAATATTAGCAGTTTCACCACGGAAGTAAATAACATGCCCATCTAAATTATCATCCAAGAGATCTTTAACCATAGCAACACTACTTTCAATATTGATTTGCTCAGGGGGTGTATAAGTTCTAGTATTACTCTTATGAACAACACTTGAAGTTCTAGCATGATCCTTTATCCTAACAGGAAAAGGTGGTTTCTCAACATAAGTAGTAGAAACAATAGGATCATTATAAGTGATAGTCTTTTCTTCAACTGTAATAGCTGCAAATACCTTTACTTCAGTGGGAGGATTATATTTAAACCACTTTTCCTTAGGGAGATTGTAAGTGCATCTAGTGCCCCTTAGTGATTTTGGTGTATTGAAGACTTATAGGTTAAGGAACTAATGTGTTTATGAGTGTACACAGGTCTATAAGTCTATGAGGAGTTTGATATTTACAGACAAAGTCGACCCCTAGAAATGAATATCTTCGACTGAAGATTTTGGTATTCCTGAAGACTTTCATGAAGACTTTGAAAGTGAAGAAATTGGTGTGTCCATGAAGACTTGATTTTCATGCGAGGAATATGAAGCTTGAAGACTTCCGTTTTCATAGTTTTGTTTTTCTCTTTCTTGAGTCATAGGAAACACCGTACTGTTAAAGGGGGTCGAGGAAATACTAAGGAAAAATTTCCATGTGATGCTCAACTCAAAATCCTACACCTACCATTCCTTCGAGTGAAGCCATTGGAAATCTCATACAGTTCAGTCAATTTCTTCAGTGACAGTGTCAGGACCCCGACTCAATGCCACATCGATCTAGCATGTAACACCTCATATCACTTTGCGGCCTCACGCACGGTATTCCCACGGGTGTCGCATTACCTTTGCCCGGGACCGTTTGCGCCTTTTGGCACACGTATATGACAGTGTCGCTAGCATCCATATGATAAGGAGCCCGGGCTGACATGACTAGTCGTAAACCCAAAGTGGCACAGACTTACAGGGACAGGCATCAATGACCCAGCTTCGAACGTGTCGGTCATCAGCAAGTGGGTCCGGGCTGTAGCACTGGGCTAGCAGGACTCCGGTAAACCGGGCTGTAGCGGGCTAACAGGACTCCGGTACTCAAAGCGTGACATTTCCCCGAAGGGACAGACACATGAACGAAGAAGGACACATGCCGACCAGCCTAAGTGTTCCGGAGCAGTAGCAAGCTACCATGGCTCGGTGGAAACACTAGGAGACATTTCCCCGTAAGAGAGGCTACTAAAGATAAACAACTAGATGGTCAGATCCCACACATACCAAGCATTTCAATAACATACACACAATATACTCGATATGTGCAAATACAACATGGCATCACAACATGACTCTACGACTCAAGTAATTTATTCAATAGGCTCCGAGGAGCGAGATATTACAAACATGGGTCTCATGACCCAACAATCAGATCATACAAATCAAAGCACACGCGGAAGCTATCATGTCTGAGTACAGACATCTATAAATGAAAAAGGTTGAGAAGCCTGACTATCTATCAGATCCTGCCGAGGGCACAAGATCGTAGCTGAGGTATCAAGCTAAACGTCGAAGTCCACGCGAAACTACTAGTGAGACCGAAGTCTCTCTACAAAACATAAAATGGGCAAACGTGAGTACAAATGTACCCAGCAAGACTTACATCAGAACTAACTACATATGCATCATTAGCAACAAAGGGATGGTGGGGTTTAACTGCAGCAAGCCAGCTTTGACTCGGTGGCTAACCTGAACTACGACTGCAAGTAACTCTTTTGAGGTGGCGCACACGAGTCCACATATTCACCATATCAATACACCACTATGGAACCGCTCCCGTCTCCCTACGAGAACGCCATCCATAGCACTCACGCTTATCTTGCGTATTTTAGGGTATCCACTTTCACTTGTCTATGAACTGATATAAGCAACCCAGAAGTCCTTTTCCGCGGACACGGCTATTCGAATAGATCATATTAACCCTGCAGGGGTGTACTTCTTCACACACGCTCTCACCACTTACCGCCGTTTACACGACATGTACTCGGGAACCTTCAAGCGGAAGCCCAACGTGGGTGTCGGCCACGGCCTGCCTAAACACTCGAGTCTCTAGTCCAGGTTTATCGCCTATTCGGGTTCCATCCATGAGGAGATCCAGCCGGAGTTTCGCTCACAGCCCCAAACGATGTGAACAGGGTTCCCGAGACACCAAACGGGCGCACGGTACACCGTGCCACGTGCCTACCGCATCATAGCCCACCCCTACGGTCAGCGCTGCGCACGGCCTCCAGCATACTACAAACACCAGAAACTACTTGCAACTCCTGGACAGAGAACAAGGGTGATTAAGAAGCCGAGAGGGTCCATTGGTTTCAGGCCCAATGCGTGGTAGTAGCTGAATCATGGATCACAAACACAGAACTCAGTTCCTGAGGACGGCTGCAATGAGACAACCCACCATGTACTCCTACATGGCCTCTCACCGCTACCTTTACCAAATCGTGTTCACACACTTAGCTCACACACAGTAGGACATGTTCACACGCCTCTGATTCATCCCCGATGAATCAGACCTGACTCAACTCTAAGCAATAGCAGGCATGACAACAAGCATGAATGAGTAGGCACATCAGGGCTCAAACAACTCCTACTCATGCTAGTGGGTTTCATCTATTTACTGTGGCAATGACAGGTCATGCAAAGGATAAAGGGGTTCAGCTACCGCAGCAAGTAACAAAATGTCGTTGTTGTCCTAATGCAGTAAAAGAGAGCA
>LT934114.1:136747182-136783628 GCA_900231445.1 Triticum turgidum subsp. durum
ATGTGGCTTACTAAAATATATACAAAGCCACTCACAACTTCCAGAATTATTTGGAGTCATATTTAATAAATATTAAATATAAATCCAAAGCAAATAGTTATTGGATTAATTCAAATGGCCAAAATAAATATCTCTGTGACTCCAAAAATATTGGTTTAAATTTTACCTCTCACCAATATTTCCATGGAATAACAGGAACATTTTCTTGGACTCATTTGATGAAATTTAAATGTTGGTTATTTTTAGAGGTCTTCTGAGGCTTTGAAAATTCCTCAATTCAATTTCATTTGAATTTAAACATGATGCTCACCTGAGGTCTAGCCTAGTGCATAACAGGACCAGGGATGTGACAACTCACCCCCACTAAACAAAAATCTCGTCCCGAGATTCAAGCTTAGGGTAAGGTGAAGGGGGAACGCAAACTAGCACAATCTTCACGATCCAGGTTGCACTTCATAGGAACGTTGTTTCGATCACCATCTTTGTCTCAACGTCTTCCTCTGAGAACTCCAACTAACATGACAACGAGAGGGGAAGGGGACTCTAGAAGGATTGATCTTTCGAAGATCGAACAACTCAGGATTAACTCACGGAATGAGACATAGCAACATCACTCGAGCTGAGACACAAAACACACATCTAGAGGGATGGAGTGGAGCAAATGACGAAGGTTCACTAGGTAGGCAACAATTCCACACCTAAGAGGTGGTGAACGGTTGTCAAGTAGCAAGGAGTTGAGTTGCTATGATACCATAACGAGACAACTTAGGGATGGTGACTCGTAGATATATCCCCTTAAGTGGCAAAAAGAATTACCTTTGATTCAGAGATCATTGAAACTCTTTAAACCAGCCTAAGGCAATTCTCGAGCGATCGTTTGGAGGGGGTCGGTAGAATGGCATACTCGGACTTGGATGATGTGTATTACCTTGTTGAAGACAACGCAATGAATGAATTTGCTTATCACCGGAAATGGAAGAGACCCATGGTAGAATGGCACATTGGCGGTGCAAGCTGGGAACAAAATGCAAATGCTGGGAATGATTCTGGTAACTGGGGAAGAACCCAACAATAGAGAGTGAATTCACTGTTTGAAAAGATCATAGCATTGCCGAGGGAACTGAGAGCAAACCCAGCTAGAGCCGATGATAACACGTAGCGCTTGTACGTGCTCTCAAGAACTTGAGCATTTCCACAATCATCAAGGTTTTATCAGCATCCGTGTCAAGGATCCTGGCAACACAACTTGCTACCATGATGGCTAATGATGGATGATGCAGATGCAAAGGAAGATAACACCTTCTCAGATTTCACCTTAGCAAGGCCAAGGAAACAAAATCTGGATGATCGACCGAGAGACATTTAGCACTCCGCTTCTAATGTTCTCCTTGATGTGCTAGCGTATCCCATTCATTGAAATGGTTTGATATCTAGAACATCAAGTAAAGGTCGGACTTCAGGAACACAAAAATCCATAAGGAACAACTAGGGAGTAGATCCTACGAAATCCTTATGGGGAGGTGGCCAACTTCTTCTATCAAGATACTACAATAATAGGTCTTCCGGCTGGGTGTGTTGGCCACGACATCCACTTTACTGGTTATCGAGGGACCAATATTATAGTTCTTGGGAAATGTTCCAACCATCATATCTGCCTGAGATTCAGAACTGGTTGGTGTCAGAATATTCCAGACTCATCGAGTCTAGGAAGAAAAATGAAAGTTTGCAACATAATCGACGAGATGACGTTGCGAGATTCTCGGGAAATGAACTACGATAGCAAGCTCCAAAACATGAGCTGGTTCTGCTACAAACATGTGAACACGTTGTCCCAGACAAGCATGCCCTCATGGTAGTCTTACAATAAAACACTACCGAGTTCAGGAGGGGGAACCATCAACGAGGGTATCGAAGTCTTGTGCATTACCATGGATTAACACTTAACTCCTGTTCTCGAACAAATCAGTCAGTGGCTTGGGGTGCTATGGAGCACATATAGAATGGAGGTTGCAAGTCTCCGAACCACAGAATACTTTTGCACGTATGCATGACTGATTTGGGATGATTCCAAAGGAAACAACATTGACTTTCTCGAATCCACGGCGGCAACTTGCATTAGATGCACATGAATTAAAGGAAGTCACTACCTTCATCCAAACATATGCTTCATGAGCTAGCATGAACAAATGCCTTCAAAAGTTTCCAACACTAACTTAATGTTCAACAAAATCATGGAGGAGATAAGGATGTTGTCAATGGGCTCAACAACAATTCATCTAGGTTTCCTTTTAAAAGGAATTCCATAGTTAAGTGAACACGGTGATAGCATTGGTCAGACCAAAGATGTAATGGTGTATGCTCGAGGGATCAACCACAAATAAGACAACATTACGAGCATCGTTGGTACTGATTTGATTTGACGATAGCCCACACTCAAATCAAAGGATTGATAAGACAATAGGTCCAGCAACTGATCACAAGGACCAATCGATGAAGATATCATCTTTCTTCAACACACACTACACAAGAATATCCCTTTGGAACGAACTAAGTCAGGCAAGCTTTTATCTTCCAACTCTCCAAGTTGTTGTCTAGCTTAACCAACTAGCTCAAGGATATCTAACACCGATTCTTGGAGAGAAGGTGGTTCACAAGAAACCAACTTGATCACGAGCTCAACATAACAGTCAGGTGACAGCCTGGTGATACTTTCGAGAAGATATTCGGAAAATCACGAACCACCGATATGTTACTAAGCTCAAGAACAATCTTGCTTTTGAGGGCAAGACGATATGATCAAATGAGTGAGGACTTGACAAGATCCTAACTCATCAATCGAAGGGTGCACCGAAATAAGGACTAGGTAGCACGATCAGTCTTAGAAGGATGATTCAAAAACCAACACGCTAAGAATGAAATTATTGTCCCTTAACTACCAAGCAACGAGGTTGCTGGGAGTATTGATTTCACACATCTCAATTCATTTGTCGGTATTTCGGTTGCATCAACACGATGGCCGAGGAATGACTAATGATGGTGAGAAGTATTACTATGTCAAAATTCATGAAAGTTGGTGCAGTTCTCATGACAATTCTGACATAAAGGGGGTAATACTCCAAGGTAGAACAGAACCAAAAGCTGGATTGGCATTTGATCTGCAGAATACAACTACTTTGACCCAATCCTAGATATGGATGAGGTACTGGAGTTTGTTTCTCCTATTCATTCTGAAATAGAATGGCTTGGCGGACCACAAGGGTAATAGGCATCGACGAACGAATGCACGCATACTCTTGACTATCAATTGATAGGCGAGGGTCGGAAACAACTAAGATGGGACAACTCAAAAGAACATATGATTTTCTGAGTTGTGGATGCATGGATTAGCATGTCGAACGAAGTTCAACATATTTCTTCCGGATAACCCATGCAGAAAGGTAGAACTGGCAGAGTCACGATTTATGAATGGAGAACTCATCGAGAGCACTCTTGTTGTCATCTTTTGGTTCAGAAGAACTCCTGCCAAGAATGGTTCATGGTAATTGGAAGAAGGATATACCACGGACCTCGAGGACTATCGCAAAGGTTACTAATATACTAAAGGAACTAGCAACACTATCAACATGATGTAAGTAGGGTGAATATCGGGTTCAAGAACCCAGGAACAGAATACCTATTACTAAGTAGCATCACGGGATGCTTTCGAGAATGATGGCCAGAATCATCACACTGGGAACACAAATCATGGCTAAATTACTAGATGATCCTCTAAGCACTTAGGGTCATAATAATAATTCCAACATATATGTCGAGGTAATAATTACCTCAACACACCGATTAGTGTGGTTAATCTGGCCCAAAGGAACATCGAAGCGGGAGGAAGGAATTTGCAAATGCATCAGACTACTTAGAAACCTGGGATGACTCGGACAGCATAACGGCTGTAAATGCTCAGAAAAGATTTGAGACATTCACAAAAATGGTGGCATAACCACTCAGAAGCACAATATCAAGGTTTCGAGATCAATAATTAACATACAGAGGTAGAAACTGAACTGAGGCTTAAATCCAACAAACTTATAAGTCTACTGATTAGTAACACGTGATCCTAATAGAAAGAAGAGATAGCCTAGTTCTTAATCCCCGTAGAAGAGAAGATGATGACTCAGATCAGAAGGCCATGAGGTATAAGGAGTAAAAAGAGCCTTACGTTCCATCCCACAATCAATTCCCTTACATAACTAAAGAATATCTAGACTCAACTTCGACCAGTTTGGCTTGGTAATCCTACAGGCAGTCAAGCTCTGATACCAAAGCTGTCAGGACCCCGACTCAATGCCACATCGATCTAGCATGTAACACCTCATATCACTTTGCGGCCTCACGCACGGTATTCCCACGGGTGTCGCCTTACCTTTGCCCGGGACCGTTTGCGCCTTTTGGCACACGTATATGACAGTGTCGCTAGCATCCATATGATAAGGAGCCCGGGCTGACATGACTAGTCGTAAACCCAAAGTGGCACAGACTTACAGGGACATGCATCCATGACCCAGCTTCGAACGTGTCGGTCATCAGCAAGTGGGTCCGGGCTGTAGCACTGGGCTAGCAGGACTCCGGTAAACCGGGCTGTAGCGGGCTAACAGGACTCCGGTACTCAAAGCGTGACATTTCCCCGAAGGGACAGACACAGGAACGAAGAAGGACACATGCCGGCCAGCCTAAGTGTTCCGGAGCAGTAGCAAGCTACCATGGCTCGGTGGAAACACTAGGAGACATTTCCCCGTAAGATAGGCTACTAAAGATAAACAACTAGATGGTCAGATCCCACACATACCAAGCATTTCAATAACATACACACAATATACTCGATATGTGCAAATACAACATGGCATCACAACATGACTCTACGACTCAAGTAATTTATTCAATAGGCTCCGAGGAGCGAGATATTACAAACATGGGTCTCATGACCCAACAATCAGAGCATACAAATCAAAGCACACGCGGAAGCTATCATGTCTGAGTACAGACATCTATAAATGAAAAAGGTTGAGAAGCCTGACTATCTATCAGATCCTGCCGAGGGCACAAGATCGTAGCTGAGGTATCAAGCTAAACGTCGAAGTCCACGCGAAACTACTAGTGAGACCGAAGTCTCTCTGCAAAACATAAAATGGGCAAACGTGAGTACAAATGTACCCAGCAAGACTTACATCAGAACTAACTACATATGCATCATTATCAACAAAGGGATGGTGGGGTTTAACTGCAGCAAGCCAGCTTTGACTCGGTGGCTAACCTGAACTACGACTGCAAGTAACTCTTTTGAGGTGGCGCACACGAGTCCACATATTCACCATATCAATACACCACTATGGAACCGCTCCCGTCTCCCTACGAGAACGCCATCCATAGCACTCACGCTTATCTTGCGTATTTTAGGGTATCCACTTTCACTTGTCTATGAACTGATATAAGCAACCCAGAAGTCCTTTTCCGCGGACACGGCTATTCGAATAGATCATATTAACCCTGCAGGGGTGTACTTCTTCACACACGCTCTCACCACTTACCGCCGTTTACACGACATGTACTCGGCAACCTTCAAGCGGAATCCCAACGTGGGTGTCGGCCACGGCCTGCCTAAACACTCGAGTCTCTAGTCCAGGTTTATCGCCTATTCGGGTTCCATCCATGAGGAGATCCGGCCGGAGTTTCGCTCACAGCCCCAAACGATGTGAACAGGGTTCCCGAGACACCAAACGGGCGCACGGTACACCGTGCCACGTGCCTACCGCATCACAACCCACCCCTACGGTCAGCGCTGCGCACGGCCTCCAGCATACTACAAACACCAGAAACTACTTGCAACTCCTGGACAGAGAACAAGGGTGATTAAGAAGCCGAGAGGGTCCATTGGTTTCGGGCCCAATGCGTGGTAGTAGCTGAATCATGGATCACAAACACAGAACTCAGTTCCTGAGGACGGCTGCAATGAGACAACCCACCATGTACTCCTACATGGCCTCTCACCGCTACCTTTACCAAATCGTGTTCACACACTTAGCTCACACACAGTAGGACATGTTCACACGCCTCTGATTCATCCCCGATGAATCAGACCTGACTCAACTCTAAGCAATAGCAGGCATGACAACAAGCATGAATGAGTAGGCACATCAGGGCTCAAACAACTCCTACTCATGCTAGTGGGTTTCATCTATTTACTGTGGCAATGACAGGTCATGCAAAGGATAAATGGGTTCAGCTACCGCAGCAAGTAACAAAATGTCGTTGTTGTCCTAATGCAGTAAAAGAGAGCAGGAGCGAGAGAGTGGGATTTTATCGAAATGAACAAGGGGGTTTTGCTTGCCTGGCACTTCGGAAGATAACATTGAGTCTTCATCAGTGTCAACGATCACATCATCGGTATCACGTCTATCGAGAGGGGACAAATACCGGCAACACAGAAGGGAACACAATCAATGCAATGCACAATATGATGCATGATCATGACATGGCAAAATGAATGTGTTTTGAGCTAATGCAACTAAAACCAGATTAAATGAAGTTGGTTTGAATCCAAGATTCAAATTCAAACTCCATATGTGGATATTTAAATGCCCTTTATATGATTTGTGCTAAACAGCAGCTATAAGTTGTTCTAGCATGCATGAAAATGGTACAGATGGATTCCTTGAATTTTTCTGATAATTTTTCATATATAATTTATTTCATTTGGAGTTACGGTTAATTTTCTATGATTTTTAGAAGTTATAGGCATTTTCTGGAATTTCAGAATTAAATTAAATCTAGAAAACATTACTGCGTCAGCATGACGTTGGCATGACGTCAGCAAGTCAACAGGGGCCGGCTCGGGTCAAACCTGACCAGTGGGGCCCACTGGTCAGTGACTACGGCTAATCCTAATATAATTTAAACCTAACCTAGTTTAATTAGTCGGCCCGGGCCCGCATGTCAGTGAGTTAGTGGCTTAATTAAACTTAGTTATTGATTTAACCAAAGGTTAGCAGGGGACGGGCCCACACGTCAGTGACCCAGGGGGGTCAAATCCCTGGTCAACCCGGCTAATCCACCGGCGTCTAACCGCCGGCAACGACCAGACGCGGCGGTGGCTCGCCGGAATGGCTGCTCCGGCGCCCATTCGACGCGCGGAGGGGTTCTACAGGGAGCTCGAGCTCGTGCGCATCCAATGGAGCAAGCCAGAGGAGTTGGGGTTGGCTGTGGCGTCGGCAGCGGCGAGGGAGGCGGCGGCCGGAGTTCGGGCGAGGTCGGGGTTGGCGTTAGGGGGCATGGGAGGGGAAGCTAGTGTGTGTGTTAGGTTCCTGGTGAGGTGTGGAGCACGTTGCCGTGCTCGGTAGCTAGCTCCGGTGGCTCTAGCCTTGTCCGCGTCATCGCCGGCGGCGAGGAGCTCACGGCCCCGGTGGAAAGGGCGGCTAGCGTGCGGGAACGAGCGCGGGGAGGAGGGGAAATGGAAGAGGAGCTCACATAGACCCTGTAGAGGTGGACGGCGAGCTTGAGGGAGGCCGGACGGCGACGAATTTGACGACGGCGATCCTCGGTGGCCGAGGAGGGGAAAAAGCGTCGGGGCGGTGCTTCGGGGCTCTTCCGGTCACGTGGCTCGGTGAGGGGGTCGGCGACGAGGTGCAGGAGCTCGGGAGCACGTCGGGGAGGAGAGGGGGTGGCGGTGGCCGCGAGGGAGCTCGTCGGTGGCGGCGGCTCCGTTCGGTCCGGGCGAGAGAGAGGGAGCAAAGGAGAGAGGGGATGCAGCGGGGGAGGAAGAGGAGCGAGGGGACACGAGGCCTCGTCGTGGCGTCGCTAGGGAGGCCGGGGGAAGCAGGAGGTGGCCGGGAAGCAGGAGGTGGCCGGGGCGCGTGGCCGCGCGCGCCGGGCGCGTGCCCGTCCTCCTGGCAGGGAGGAAGACGACAGGGGAGGAAGTGGAGATGGGCTGGGCCGACTGGGCCGCGCTGGAGGAGCTGGGCCAGGTAAGTGGGCTGAGGTGAGCGCCAGGTAGTCCTCTGCTCTGTTTTATTTTAGTTTCCATTTTCTATTTTTTTTTCTGTATTTGTTTTGATTTAGTTTAGCAACTAAACCATTTTAATAAATTATGTAGTTTATTATGTGGCTTACTAAAATATATACAAAGCCACTCACAACTTCCAGAATTATTTGGAGTCATATTTAATAAATATTAAATATAAATCCAAAGCAAATAGTTATTGGATTAATTCAAATGGCCAAAATAAATATCTCTGTGACTCCAAAAATATTGGTTTAAATTTTACCTCTCACCAATATTTCCATGGAATAACAGGAACATTTTCTTGGACTCATTTGATGAAATTTAAATGTTGGTTATTTTTAGAGGTCTTCTGAGGCTTTGAAAATTCCTCAATTCAATTTCATTTGAATTTAAACATGATGCTCACCTGAGGTTTAGCCTAGTGCATAACAGGACCAAGGATGTGACAGACAGAGACGAAGTTCTTATGGTCGCTGAGGAATTTGTTCTGACTGAGGAGTTAGGAATTCGCCAGGGCGGATTGCCTACACAGTGAGGAACATGGTAGCCCTGAGGAATTTGAGAGTCAAATTTCCGACTGTTGCTGTGCTGCGCGCCAGCTGTTCCAAATATCTTATCCACCTAATGGTCATATCATTGAAGGGCATTTATGTCTTATCATGTCGGGCTGCTCCCTAGGCTATAAATAGCCGCCCCCTACAACCACTAGCTGGTTGGCTGCTCCGAGAGAAACTGACACTTGTCATTTGAGAGCAACCCATCCTCCGAGGACTTTGAGCGAAAATCATCGAGTGAGGAAAATCCAAACCCAAACACCCACAAACCCAAAGTGATTGAGCATCACTGAAGAGATTGATCCTGCGTGGATCCGATGCTTGTTACCTTTGAAGATTGTGCTTCTTCCAGATGGTTAGGCGTCATGGTCTAGAGCATCCAAGAGGAATTGTGGATCACCGAGTGACCAAAGTCTATGAAGGTTTGGAAGTCGCCTGAAGACTTACCACGAGTGTTTGGACGAGGTCTGTGTGACCTTAGTTCAAGGAGAATACGATGAGGACTTGGTGTCCTGAGTGTTTGTTCATATGTGTGTTTGAAGACTTTGACTGAAGACTTTCTCAATTTCCTCATTTCAATTTCTTCAGTCTATTTGTCTTCATCTTGTGTTATCCCGTGTTTACGCTTTCTGTACTCTGTGATTGTCTTCATTTCATCATGATGACTATGTGTGTATTCTGCTATGCTTACTTCTGAGTACTTATTCCGCTGCAAGTAGTTCTTCGCTAAGGAATTTCCTCACCGGCAAATTCCTCAGTGAAGAATTCATAAAAGTCGCCTATTCACCCCCGCTCTAGTCGATATAACGCACTTTCAATTGGTATCAGAGCAAGGTACTCCCTTGTTCTGTGTGATTTTGGTTTAACCGCCTGGAGTTTTAGTTATGTTGACTGCAGGTATGATCAAGGTCTCTGCTGGGTGTCCTACCTTCGATGGCATGGACTACCCCTACTGGAAGAATAAGATGCGAATGCATCTTGAAGCAATTGACAACGATCTCTGGTATGTTGTGGAAAATGGTGTTCCCTCAGTCACACCTTCCCTGAATGCTGCTGATGTGAAGAGATTCAAGCAACTCGATTCTCAAGCGAAGAATATCATATGTGGTCATCTGAGTAAAGGGCAGTATGGTAGAGTGAGTGCTTTGGAAACTGCTAAGCTTATCTGGGATAGGCTCTCCAAAGTAAACGAAGGAGTCTCAACTCAACGTGACTCTCATGTTGACGTTCTTCGCAATCTTATCAACCGCTTCAAAAGACTCGACAATCAAAATGTTCAGCAAACCTTCGATCGCCTCACTGATATCTCAAATGAGATTCAAGCGCTCGGTGCCACTGACATCACCGATCATGAGGTGGCGAAGAAATTGCTGAGATCACTCGATTTGTCATTTGACACTCTGGCACTGATGATTCAAGAGCGTGCTGATTACAAGTCACTAGATCCCGCTGATATCCTCGAGAGGCTAAATACTCATGAGTTCCAGCTTGCTGAAAAGAGAGATCTCTATGGTTCAAGCTATGGCAAGCCACGTTCCCTGAAGGCCAAGGCAGTGTCTGAATCTGAGTGTGAAGATTCTGGTAGTGGCCTTGGTGACCCTGAAGAATTGAGCCAGGAGCTAGCACTGCTCGTGAAGAAGTTCCAGAAATTCTCAAGACATGGTCGCTTTGGAAAATCTTCAAGGAGCAGTGATTCCTCATCAAGTGATTATAAGAGAAGGCTATGCCACAAATGCAAGAAGCCTGGTCACTACATTCAAGATTGTCCTTAGTGGGACAAGGAACTAAAGAAGAAGAAATACAAGGATTACAGTTCTGATGATGCCAAGAAGAAGAAGAAATCTTCAAAGTCTTCATCATCAAAATCCTCAAAGTCTTCATCCCACAAGAAGAGCAGATCCAAGAAGGCTCGGGCATTCATTGGCAAGGAAATGGATTCTGAGGCTGAATCTGAGGATAATGAGGAAGAAGAGGAATCCGAGGAATCTGAGTCAGGTGTGGCGAGTCTAGCTCTTGCTACCGCATTTGTCAGCAAGTCTATCTTCAACTCTGAAGAAAATGGCAACACCAACAATGCTGATGAAGGCAGTGATGACTATGCTCCCACCTATTGCTTCATGGCAAAGGCTGCTAACGTAACTAAATACCCCTCCTCTGAATCAAGTGAGGATGAATCTGATGAAAATCTTAAGCCTAGCTACTCTAAACTTGCCAAGATTGCTGTGAAACAACAAAAGGCTATTGAAAAACTTCAAAACATGCTAGACAAAAGTGATGATATGTTGGGTGATGAAATGGACCGCACTAAAGACTTAACTGAAAATCTTCAGAGACTTCATTCTAAGTTTGACAACCTTCAAAGTCATCATAAAACTCTCTTAACTGATCACGAGAAGCTTTCTTATGAATTTCTTCAAAGAAAGCAAGATCTTGAGAAGCTAAGAGTGAGTTATGAAGATCTACAGAAGGAGCGCGATTCATTACTAGCTCAACAAATCAGCGCTACTCAGGAAGAATTTGATCCTCCATGCTTAAAGTGCATTGAACGTGAATCTGCTAATTCTTCACCTGAATGTTCAAATGCTTCAAATGTTACAAAGTCTTCACCTGCCTCTGCTATCACTAATTCCTCATCTGAGGACATTGCTAGTATCACTGACGATGCAGGGCTGAAGGAATTGTATATGACAGGCATGTACAAAAGCCTCAAAGGGCATCAGACTCTTTGTGATGTGCTTAAAAAGCAGATCCTCAACAGAAACCCTAGGAAAGAGGGTATTGCCTTTGAGAGGAAACTCAATGCAGATGGAACATATTGGAAGCCTGAGCAGTACCCCAAAACCTCATGGGTTGCTACAAAGGGACCTCCAGTTGATCCATCTAACTTTATCTGGCTTTACATGTGAATCTCCTCATTCTTCTGATGAGTCATTTGACTCCAACTATAAACTGTTCAAATATCAGAATGGTGAAGTCTTTGCTGGATAAGTTGGCACTAACTGCAGGAACGGTTCCCCTATGAAGAAATTTTGGGTTCCCAAAAGTTATGTTGAAAGTCTTCAGGTGAATGTCCTCATGACACCACCAGTGAAGAACAGGAACCCCAGATCAAACTCTTCATATGGACCAAATTCTTCATATGGATCCAAGTCGTCATACGGACCAAATTCCTCACATGGATCAAATTCCTCAAAATGATCAAAGTCCTCATATGAACATCATCGTGCTAACAACTCTTTTTCGCAGGGAACAGCTAAGGGCTATGAATATGTGCATTATTCTTCAAATCATTAGGTTCATAAGTCCTCGAAGAATTTCTCTGCTTATTCATATGCTTACCCTAACCCCTCTTATGTGAAACGAAATGGTTTGGCATCTTTGCCACCTTTCTCATATGGTGCTCGCAGAGTGATGAATTCTTTGCCACCCCTCCAGATGTGGATGGTGAAGAAAAAGAACTAATCTCTTATGCAGGATCAGGTCTCCAGACGTGCTTTAATGTCCGAAGAATTTGCTGGGGGCCTGACAAAATGCCTGAAAGGACGCAGGCTAATCATGATGAAATGAACTTTCATTTCACATGTCCTCACACTGGTTATCTGTGCTATTGCTTGATGAAATTGAACTGATAATACTGATGTCATATTCTTCACTGATGAAGTATATGAGTTTGTAAGCTGCACTAATTCATCTGCAGGATGATCAACCCAAAGCAAATGAGTGGGTCCTCGATAGTGGATGTACAAATCACATGACTGGTGACAAGAATCTATTGATGGATGCTCCCTTAACACCGTCACATCTGAAGCATATCATCTTCGCTGACAAAGGCAAAAGTCAGGTATTGGGTCTAGGTAAGGTTGTGATCTCTAAGGATCGACACATGGACAAAGTCATGCTTGTCGAGTCCTTAGGATACAACCTCATGTCTGTCTCAATGCTTTGTGATCTTGATATGGTTGTTGTCTTTGGCAAGTATTGTTGTGTTGTGATCATGGAAGCTGACAATTCCAAAGTCTTCAAAGGCTTTAGGAGAGGAGACTTGTACATTATTGATTTCTCTACAGGACCACAACATGCCGTGTGCTTACTTGCAAAAGCTTCAGAAGGCTGGCTATGGCATCGACGACTTGGTCACGCAGGCATGAGGAATTTGCACACGCTTGCGAAGAAGAAGCATGTCATTGGCATTGAGAATGTCAAATTTCTCAAGGATCACCTATGTGGTGCCTGTGAAGCTGGAAAAATGACCAAGGCCAAGCATCCAGCGAAGACTATCATGACCACCACTCGACCATTTGAATTGCTTCACCTGGATCTCTTCGGTCCTAATCATTATTCTGCTGTGACTAATGATGCATCTCTATATGGCTTTGTTATTGTTGATGATTACTCTCGTTACACATGGGTACACATTGTTACTTACAAACATGAAGTGCAGGAAGTCTTCAAACGATTTTCCTCGAGGGCTTCAACCAACTTTGGTGTGAAGATGAAGCACATCAGGAGTGATAATGGAACTGAGTTCAAGAATTCTGATCTTAATGACTATCTTGATAAAATTGGTATTACTCATGAGTTATCTGCTCCTTATACTCCTCAGCAAAATGGTGTCGTGGAGCGCAAGAACAGAACTCTTGTTGAGATGGCTTGCACTATGCTTGATGAATACAAAACGCCTCATCGTTTTTGGATTGATGCAATAGATACCGCATGCCACATCATCAACAGAGTATATCTTCACAAATTCTTCAAGAAGACTGCCTATGAACTCCTCACTGACAAGAAACCCAATGTGAGTTATTTCAAAGTCTTCGGTGCAAAATGTTGGATTAGAGATCGTCATCACAATGCTAAATTTGCACCGAAAGCACATGAAGGTTTTATGCTTGGTTACGGAAAGGACTCGCACACCTACAGAGTCTTCAACATCATTCTTCACAAGATTATTGAAACTGTAGATGTGCGGTTCGATGAAACTAATGGCTTGCAAAGAGAGCACCTACCTTTTGTGATAGATGATCCAACACCTGAAGATTCTATCAAGTTCAAGGCTACTAAGGATGTCATTCCTACCGAAGAATCTACTGAAGAATTCATTCCAGAATGCGAAGATCGTCGAGCTGATGTACCTGAGGAAAATGCTGAAGAAAATGGTGCTGAAGAAAATGCTGATAAAATTCCTCGAGGACAACCAGCTGATCCTCGCGTTGCAAAAGAAGTGCAAGTTGAAAAGATCATCGATGACATTGAAGCACCAGGTCCTCTCAGACGCTCAAAAGCTTCACATTTATCTAACTTTTGTGGGCACTATGCTTTTGTCTCTATCACAGAGCCCACTAAGGTAGATGAAGCATTTCTAGAGCCTGAGTGGATTCAGGCTATGCAAGAAGAATTACATCAGTTCAAGCTCAACAATGTCTGGGAACTAGTCAAACGTCCAGATCCTCGCAAGCATAATATCATCGGCACAAAGTGGATCTGTCGCAACAAGCAAGATGAAAATGGCCTTGTGGTGAGGAATAAGGCACGACTTGTAGCTCAAGGCTACACACAGGTTGCAGGAATTGATTTCGATGTAACTTTTGCACCTGTTGCTAGACTTGAGGCTATTCGCATATTACTTGCTTATGCTAATCATCATAATATCACTTTATATCAAATGGATGTGAAAAGTGCATTCCTCAATGGTAAGTGAGGGAGTCCTGGACTAGGGGGTGTCCGGATAGCCAAACTATCATTATCGGCCAGACTCCAAGACTATGGAGATACAAGATTGAAGACTTCGTCCCGTGTCCGGATGGGACTTTCCTTGGCGTGGAAGGCAAGCTTGGCGATACGGATATGTAGATCTCCTACCATTGTAACCGACTCTGTGTAACCCTAGCCCTATCCGGTGTCTATATAAACCGGAGGGGTTTAGTCCATAGGACACAACAACAATCATACCATAGGCTAGCTTCTAGGGTTTAGCCTCCTTGATCTCGTGGTAGATCCACTCTTGTACTACCCATATCATCAATATCAATCAAGCAGTAGTAGGGTTTTACCTCCATCGAGAGGGCCCGAACCTGGGTAAAAACATCGTGCCCCTTGCCTCCTGTTACCATCCACCTAGATGCACAGTTCGGGACCCCCTACCTGAGATCCGCCAGTTTTGACACCGACATTGGTGCTTTCATCGATAGTTCCTCTGTGTCGTCGCAATCAGGAGGGATGCCTTTTCCCATCTTTAAAGACGGCGCCGTTGCCAAGGGAGCTTTGGCCACCGGCCAAACTATCCGTCTAGGTGGTTTTCTTATGACCGGCTGTTCGGCCACCGCTCCGACAATGACCTCTCACGTCATCAAAAGCAATCTTCACGTCAACTTGGAATTCGCCGAGCAGCTAGATCCGATGGAGCTCTCCTCCGTAAATGAGCTCTTGGATCGCATCGCCGCCCTAGGAGTCGCTACAGACTATGATCAGATTGGGCTTAAAACCAATCTGAGAGAAATTAACTCTCCCCAGGCTACCCACCACGTTGCTGTGGTATAGGAGCAACGCGGCGACTCTTCTTCTATGCTAAATACCAGTTATGTTCGGATTCCCGATCCCTCCGTGCCAGATTCCCGCGGAGGGACGGACGTCAATCAAGTACTGAACCTAAAGTCAGGCAGCGGACCAGAGTCGTTGGACAACATCCAGCAATCCAAGCTTCCAAATCCGGAAACTCCTCGGCCTTTGAGCCTCAGATTGGGCGGGGTTCCCAATTTAATTCCACCCGCCCACCCAAACACAAGCGATCTATCTCAAATACGGCAAGAGCTCGATGAAACAGTACATCATTACTGGGCCAGATTCCTCCTGGTTATGGACAGGATAAAGGACTGCCGTGAGGAAAGCGCAATTTCAATTTTCTGCAACAATTGCACGGACAAGGGAATCATGAACGCCATAAGTCGTCGCGAAGTTACACGCTTCACCGACCTGGCGACCATAGTACGAAAATACTGTGCGATGGAGAGTGCCTAGAAAACCGAAACCAGGTTTTGGGACAATCCGGCCCTGAACACAACCCTAGTCTGAAATAAAAGGGTGCATCATGCTCAAGCACCTGGGTCAAAAACCAAAAAGCAAAAAACCCCTAAAGGGCACAGAACTGTACTAGAGGGATGGCTCAACGGACCCTGTACAATCCATACTACATAGGGCGCCACTCCAACACATAGCCTTCGAGCATGTTGGATAGTACGGTAGGTGGCCAAAAGTGGCGAAGGTCTTCTAGCCCCGGAGAACCAGCCCAACAGTACCAGTACGGTATTAACAGTCTTCGAGACTTTCACATCAAATAATATGCGGAAACGAACAATCTGCAGCCTCGCCGAAGTCTACCAAGTAGCAACAACAAATCCATGGAGCGACACGGCTATCACATTCAACGCCAGCGACGAACCTAAATTCCGAACAACCCGAGCACCAGCCGCATTGGTCCTCAGTCCAATAGTGGACGGCTTTTGTCTTACCAAGGTACTCATGGATGGCGGCAGCGGATTAAACCTCATCTACGAGGAAACCCTCCAAAAATGGAAATAGACTGGAGCCGCATTGAGCGAAGCAGCACAACCTTTAGAGGAATAATCCCTAGTCGGGAAGCATGCTGCACAGGAAAAATCACACTAGATGTGGTGTTCGGCTCACCGGACAATTACAGGTCCGAGGAGGTCACGTTCCAAGTGGCACCGTTCAGCAGCAGATATCACGCCTTGTTAGGGAGAGAGGCATTCATAATTTCCCAAGCTATACCCCATTACGGCTACATGAAGCTTAAAATGCCTGGGCCCAATGGAATCATCACTCTTGTCAGTGATCCAGACATAGCACTCCGTGCTGAAAATAAGACATCCGCACTAGCCCTAGAGGCACTATCCGAAGCCCTAGCGGCAGAGGAACTCACTGCGCTGCGCTCCATGGTGAATAGGGACGATGTGATACTCGATAAGAGATCTAACTCCACCTCTTTTAAACCAGCAGACGAAATAGTCAAATTCCAGGTCCATCCAACAGACCCCACAAAGACGGCCTCCATTGGGGCACAATTAAACCCTGATGTAGAAGCCGCACTACGAGAATTCCTTCGGGAAAATTGGGACATTTTTTCCTGGCACCCTTCAGATATGCCAGGAATCCCACGCAGGCTGGCAGAGCACAGCCTAAATATCCTAAAAGGATTCAAGCCAGTCAAACAGGCTCTTCGGCGATTTTCCGAACCCAAAAGACAGGCAATGGGAGAGGAGCTAGCCAAACTATTAGAAGCCGGATTCATCAGAGATATAAAACATACGGACTGGCTAGCAAACTTGGTAATGGTACCAAAAAAGGACAAATCCTGGCGCCTTTGTGTTGATTTTAAAGACCTTAACAAGGCCTGTCCAAAGGATCCTTTCCCCCTCCCCCGCATCGACCAAGTCATCGATGCTACCGCAGGGCACGATTCATTGTGCTTCCTCGACGCATACTCTGGATACCATCAAATCAAGATGGCGGAAGCAGACAATGTCGCAACGGCATTCATTACTTCATACGAACCATTCTGCTTCAACACAATGCCCTTCGGACTCAAAAACGCCAGCGCAACATATCAGCGCATGATTCAGACATGTCTGGCTACCCAGATTGGCAAAACAGTGGAGGCATACGTAGACGATGTGGTCGTTAAGACCAAACACGTCGAAACTCTAGTAGATGATTTGAGGATTACATTCGACAACCTCCGAGCATATGACATTAAGCTCAACCCGGAAAAATGCGTTTTCGGTGTACCAGCCGGAAAGCTCTTGGGCTTCATTGTATCCGGTAGAGGAATTGAAGCAAACCCAGCAAAGATCCGAGCTCTGTCACAATTGGATATCCCAAAAGACCTCAAACAAATACAAAAACTGACTGGATGCGTGGCGGCTCTAAGCCGCTTCATCTCCCGTTTGGGAGAAAAGGCATTGCCCCTCTATCGCCTCCTCCGGCGCACCGAATACTTCGAATGGACGGATGCTGCCACGGCCGGACTCGGAAAAATAAAGGCCATATTGGCAACAAATACGGTCCTGGCCGCGCCCAACCTGGGCGAACCGATGTTATTATATATCGCGGCAACACATCAAGTTGTCAGCGCGGTACTCGTCATCGAACGAGAAACAGAAGGACACAAATTCCCTCTTCAAAAACCAGTGTACTACGTATCCACTTTCTTAACTCCATGCAAGTCCCGGTATCCACATTATCAAAAGATAGCGTACGCGGTGTTGATGGCATCCCGGAAGCTGCGACACTACTTTCAAGAGTGTTCGATAACAGTGGCCTCCGAAGTACCTCTCAACGACATTATAAACAACCGCGACGCGACGGGCAGGATTGCAAAATGGGCCATTGAGCTCTTACCATTCGACATAACCTACAAACCACGGCGAGCTATAAAGTCGCAAGTTTTTGCTGACTTCATCGCCGAATGGACCGAAGCCGAACTCCCTAAAGAGTACGGCGCATGCACCAATTGGATCATGCATTTCGACGGCTCCAAAATGCTGGCCGGCTTGGGGGCTGGCGTCATATTGACGTCCCCAACCGGAGACACAGTCCAATACGTACTTCAGATAATGTACACGGACTCCAACAATGCAGCCGAAGATGAGGCCCTTCTACATGGTCTCTGGATGGCAATCTCCATGGGTATTCAACGCCTAGAGGTGCGCGGGGGATTCAAACGTTGGAATATCCCACGTAAATGGAGACTTTGACGCCAAGGATCCAAAAATGGCAGCCTATTGTAACGCCGTCTTAAAAATGTCAGCTCGGTTCGAAGGACTCGAATTCCACCATGTAACCCGGGATAATAACCAGGCAGCCGACGTGTTGGCACGCATCGGTGCAAAACACGACGCCGTCCCTCCAAACATCTTCCTGGAGCGGCTCTTTAAGCCATCCGTATTATGGGAAGAGGAGTCCGGAAATAACAACCCGAAAACAACCGCACCACCCAACACGGAACATTCTGTCACAATTGGTGGCTCAGCCAATGAAATAACACCTTCAGCCCACGAAATAATGGCAGTAATTGCCTCGTGGACGGAACCATTCCTAGCCTACTTAATTAGGCAGGAACTTCCCGAAGACCAAAATGAGGCCCGCTGCATAGTTTGGCGATCTAAAGCCTACAAGGTCCATGAGGGAGAACTTTATAAGAAAAGCACAACCGGAGTCCTTCAAAGGTGTATCTCCGAAGAGGAAGGGCGAAATCTCCTGGCTGAAATTCATTCCGGACTCGGCGGGCACCACGCTGCAGCCCGGGCCCTTGTAGGCAAGGCCTTCCGTACAGGATTTTATTGGCCGACAGCCCGGGCAGATGCTCAGGACTTAGTCCAACGATGCGTCGGTTGCCAGCTCTTTGCTAATCAAAGCCACATGCCACCCACCGCCCTCAAAACTATACCCATCACTTGGCCGTTCGCGGTCTGGGGGCTTGACATGGTTGGACCCCTTAAAGGGGGAACCCACAAGCAAAAATACCTATTGGTCATGGTGGACAAATTCACCAAATGGATAGAGGCCAAGCCAGTTAAAACGGCAGAATCCGGACCCGTGATAGACTTCATATCCGGGGTAGTACACCATTATGGCGTCCCCCACAACATCATCACTGATAACGGCACGAATTTTATGGCCGACGAGGTTAAACTCTGGTGCAAAAATATGGGCATCAAGCTTGACTACGCTTCAGTCTATCACCCCCAAACTAACGGTCAAGTCGAACGAGCAAATGGTCTAAGCATGAGCGGCATCAAACCCAGACTAGTGCGGTCCCTCACAGAATCTAATATGCACTGGGTAGAGGAGCTCGACTCCGTACTCTGGGGGCTGCGGACCACGCCAAACCGCACTACTGGATTCACACCATTTTTTATGGTGTACGGCGTAGAGGCAGTTTTGCCCTGCGATATAATTCATGACTCACCTCGCGTGCGGATGTACGAGGAAAGAGAAGCCGAGTTGGATCAGCAGGACAGTTTGGACGCCTTAGAGGAGGAGCGCGACGTGGCAAAAGCCCGTTCCGCATTCTATCAGCAGCAGGCTCGAAGATATCAAAGCAGAGAAGTACGAGCCAAAACTTACAATGTTGGCGAGCTAGTTCTACGCCTGCCGGACAAGAAAAAGGACAAACTGAAGCCCAAATGAGAAGGTCCCTTCATCATCGACCAAGTCCTGACCGGCAGAGCATACCGTCTACGTAACGCATCTGACAACCGACTCGAGCCGAACCCATGGAACGCAGCCCGTCTCCGAAGATTCTACGCCTAGCGCCGGACTCAGAGTTCATCTCCTTCCTCTGTCCACCTTTTATATTTTCGCTGTCTTTTGTTTCCCTCCTTTTTCCTCCCTTTTTAGTAAAAGCCTTTGAGGGCTGATCTGCGCATTGTTCGCACACACTTGACGTGCTACTCGCACTCATTATACCTGGGGGCTTCTTTAACAAAAGCTTATTTATACGGGCTTCATGCCCAACACATGTGTCATACTTCCGCATGTACCCTTTATTCACCATTATATGCATCGATATGACTTAAGTTTTGGCCAAGCTGGGTTGCCTGGCTCCTGTGCTTACCCCTACATTCCCGATTGTTCGGCTAGGAGGTAAAGGGAGCACCTCTGTGATTGTTACTGCCGGGTCAGCCGGATGTGTACCTCAGACTGGGTGAACCTGAAAGCTAGCGTTCTTAAGGGAATATTCGGTCGGTGACTTGAAAGATGATTTATTACTTATTTATTTATCTGCCCCAGATGCTTTTTCTGCTCTTTTCGCAGTCCGGACATGCACTTTAGGGCATGCCTCCGAGGGAAAGGAACCCCTAACGGAACTATTCTCCCTGGAAGATGTTTCTTACTAACCATGTAATATAACATAACTAGTTGGGCACTTGTCTGATAAAGCACTAATGACCCCTACGCCTGGTCTCCATGCATGCCCCGATTTTTATATAACCGTGAAGGTATTCGGACACACTCCGGACTGTTGGGTCCCGAGGTTGAAGCGAAAAGGTCCGCAAAGACAAACGATCTACAATCCGGCTAGAAGTCATTTTACATGTCATTTTAAATTACATCGTCAAATTGACTGATTGTACTCCTCTTCAATCCCATCTAACAAGCTGTCTAGTTTACAGTCCCGTTGGGAATATTTCGCAGCCAACTCTACTTGGCCATACATCAGGCTCACAAGGATCTCCTTCCCATCAGGCCCCACAGGTCCGACCTCGGCCATGTGGTTTGGATCAGCCTTCGTGTACCGCATCTTCACCATGGCCCAGGCCTCCCTGGCGCCTTGACGGCAGGCCGATATCTTCCACAGACGGAAGCGATGCCGTACTCCCTGAAGCTTCTCAGCAAGCTCTCCAAGACCCTCGGGTAGGGAGACAGACGGCCATAAGGACTGAACGACGCCGCTCATCGCCTGCCGAACACGTTCGTGCAGTTGCAGCAGCTCGGGAAGAAGGTCACCCGTGGAACCAGGCATTTCCTCCGCCGGACGACCCGTGAGCACACCTACAGACGCATTTCTGTCAATCAACTTCCTCGCTGAACTCTTCTTTTCAAAAGAGTTTGCTCAAGCACTTACTGTAAATGCCACAACGAAGCCGCCGATTATCCTTTACGAAGTCAGACAACTGGACCCGAACATCTTTTAGTTCTTCGCCCAGCTGGGTGTTGGCATCTTGGAGGTTGTTCCTCTCCTGCTGCACCCTCATAAGCACCTTCTCGCCGGCCTTTAGCTGGCGCAGCAGATGTTGCTTGTCCGGATCTAGTCCGGCACCCTCTGCAATATCATTGTTAGACTTACGCACACGCCGCACTTCATAAACTACTTATCTTTTCGAAGTATGTATTACCAGAGGGGGTCTCTGTGGCTCCCCCTGCGGCGGCTAGTGCGGCCTCAAGTTGGGCCTTGCACTTTTGAAGCTCCTGGGACAGGTGGGTATTCTTCTCCGTAAGATCCTGCATAACAAATGATCCTTAAATCAGTTATTTTAACTATTTTAAGTCTCGGGGGCTACTGGCATATATAACTATTAAAATTCCTTACCCGTATGTCCTTCACATACTGCTCCGTGGCTCTGGTTAAACCATCTTGAGCGGCACGGAGGTGCGCGTCTCCCGCATTAAAGGCATTCAACGCCTCCGGGGAGAAACACGCGTCACGAAGACCTGTCCGGCGGCGCCTGTGATTCATGGCGCTCTCCACCTCAGACCTGGTGGCGGACAGCCTGTCGGCATCCTCCATTGGAGTAGCATCCGGCTCGCGCCTTGCGCTCGCCTCCCCCTCCGGACCAGGTGTTGGAGCCTGGCTAGCGAAGGCTTGGTTGGCAACCTCTCCGGGTACAGTCCGGCGAGCGCTCTTTCTCCTGGAGAAATCATGAGCATTAATATACCTCCCGGGAGTCTTTCCCTTAAAGAGAAATGGTGCGCCATACCGTTGCGGCGATGTTTTGATTCACGCCGCACTCCTCTTCCGCCTGCTGGGCCGCACTGACCCTTGTTGGTCAGTCGCCGCGGGTTCGGCTTCCCACCTCAAAGGCACCTCCTATGAAGCACCGTTGGTATATGGTGGTCAGAAATAAGCATGGACGAAGTAATGGTGTTAGGGCTCCGGTCGTAGTTACCTAGGAAGCCGGAGATAAACCGGGGTAGTCAGCCGTAATGGCGACTAGAGCATTGTCCATGCTAAGTTGGTGGAACACCCCATCAATCAGCTCCACCTCTATGTCCGGGTCCTCTTCGGAGGCCGGATCAAGGGATCTTCCCGGATCCTCGGGTTGTGGAGTCGGGCTTTGTATGCCCTCCACATCCCGGCGTAGTTCCTGTGTCGAAATCATAAAGTAAGACACTTAACTTTGAAAGCACGGATCAGATAGATAAATGTCCGCTTACCCAGCTTCGAGGGTTATTCATGGAGAATCCATTCAATGGACTCGTGCGGAGGAAGTTCTCCTTCTCCCCCTTGTACAATCCGGACAGGATCTTCACCAGATCGGCGACCGATCCCGGCCCCTTGCGGCCATGACGGGTGGCGTCATTCTCCCCGTTGAAATCCCACATGGGGTGGGCCCTATATTGGAGCGGCTGCGCCCCTCGCATAATGCACGTGGCCATGACTCCAATCATGGTCAATCCGGAATGGGACAGTAACCTTATCCGGCCCATCAGATATTGGACGCTCCTATCATCTTCCCGTTGAGGGCTCCGCGGGCGCGAACTCAGGCGTTTCTTCAGTAGAGCGTTGCTGAACTCTGGGAGGCCTATCCGAACTGGATCCGGCAGCGGGGCGTCTTCCATATAAAACCATTCCAAAGGCCAGTCTTCGGATGCCTTCTTCGGGGTTCCGGATAGATATCCGGTCCCGGCGATGCGCCATATTTCGGCTCCGCCCACTCGATATATCGACCGCGTGAGAACGGGGTACGAGGCAAAACAGTCTCTTCCACAGCGCAAAATGGGGCTCGATGCCCAAGAACAGCTCGCAAAGAGCTACAAAACCCGCAATGTGCAAAATGGAGGCGGGTGTAAGGTGATGAAGCTGGAGTCCGTAGAACTCCAGGAGCCCCCGGACAAATGGATGTATGGGAAATCCGAGCCCCTTATTAGATAAGGGACGAAGCACACCCGCTCTCCTTTGGAGGGATTGGGGGTGTTCTCCGCCTGCTTTCCACCTTTGTAGGTGGCCAGTCCGGCTCGAACCGGGACCATGAAGGCCGGAGGAAGGAATCCCTCCGTTTGGAGCGTCACCAGCTCGCTGTGCGGAACTGAACATCTCCTCCAATCTCCTGGCTGAGGGCTGGGAGAACGAGAGGAGGAGCCGCGTCGACTGTCCATGATGGAGTGGATTTCTGTCAGAGGCGCTCCGATGAGTACTCGCGGAAGGGGGATGGTGTGATTTGGATCTAGATCCTTGCCTCTCTTATAGGCACCTTATTCGTACAGATTGGGGGTAAAACATAAAAATACCCTTGCTTTTCGCATTCATGCGACACGTGGAAGAGGGCCATTATTGGACGTGGAAGCCAAGGAGCGCAACATTTATAAGGAAGCCGGACACTATTCGGCAAGCACATGGAATTTGGAGGAGAACCCGCCTTGCAACGCCGAAGACAATATACGCGCTGGACTCGTCGTCATTGAAGCCTGGTTAGGGGGCTACTGAGGGAGTCCTGGACTAGGGGGTGTCCGGATAGCCGAACTATCATCATCGGCCGGACTCCAAGACTATGAAGATACAAGATTGAAGACTTCGTCCCGTGTCCAGATGGGACTTTCCTTGGCGTGGAAGGCAAGCTTGGCGATACGGATATGTAGATCTCCTACCATTGTAACCGACTCTGTGTAACCCTAGCCTTCTCTGGTGTCTATATAAACCGGAGGGGTTTAGTCCATAGGACACAACAACAATCATACCATAGGCTAGCTTCTAGGGTTTAGCCTCCTTGATCTCGTGGTAGATCCACTCTTGTACTACCCATATCATCAATATCAATCAAGCAGGAGTAGGGTTTTACCTCCATCGAGAGGGCCCGAACCTGGGTAAAAACATCGTGTCCCTTGCCTCCTGTTACCATCCGCCTAGGCGCACAGTTCGGGACCCCCTACCCGAGATCCGCCGGTTTTGACACCGACAGTAAGCTTGAGGAAGAAGTATATGTTGCTCAACCCCCAGGTTTTGAAGATCCAAAGAATCCTGACAAAGTCTTCAGACTCAACAAGGCCCTCTATGGCCTCAAGCAGGCCCCTCGAGCGTGGTATGATACTTTGAAGGAATTCTTCGTGAAGAATGGCTTCACACCCGGTTCACTCGACCCTACTCTCTTTACTAAATCTTATGATGCTGAACTGTTTGTGTGTCAAATATACGTTGATGATATTATCTTTGGCTATACTGACCAACGTTATAGTGATGAATTTGCCTATATGATGAGTGAAGAATATCAAATGTCTATGATGGGACAGTTGAAATTCTTCTTAGGTCTTCAAATTTGTCAACAACACAATGGCATATTCATATCTCAAGAGAAATACCTCAAGGATGTTCTGAGGAAATTCGGCATGCAAGATTGCAAAGGAGTCAAAATTCCTATGCCCACAAATGTCCATCTATGCACTGATAAAAATGGTATTGACTTCGATCACAAGGTATACCGCTCCATGATTGGTTCTTTATTGTACTTATGTGCATCTAGGCCAGATATAATGCTTAGTGTTTGCATATGTGCCCGATTTCAAGCTACACCGAAGGAATCACACCATAAGGCCGTGAAGCATATTCTTCGATATCTAGCTCACACTCCAACACTAGGACTATGGTACCCCAAGGGCTCTACTTTTTATCTCATTGGATATTCTGACTCTGACTATGCTGGTGATCGTGTGGACCGCAAGTCAACATCTGGTACTTGTCATTTCCTCGGACGATCTTTGGTCTGTTGGTCCTCGAAGAAACAGAATTGCGTATCACTGTCTACTGCTGAAGCTGATTATATTGCTGCTGGTTCTTGCTGTGCTCAATTGCTGTGGATGAAGCAAACTCGGCATCAACATGAAGAATGTGCCTCTCTACTGTGACAATGAGAGTGCCATCAAGATTTCTCACAATCTAGTTCAGCACTCGAAGACAAAGCACATTCAGATTCGTCATCATTTTCTTCGTGATCATGTGTTGACACTACTAGAAAAACCGCTACTAATGGCGCACCTAATTTGGCCATTAATGGCGCATCACTGGTGCGCCATTACTAGCACGCCATTAGTAGTTTTTACTAATGGCGCACCAGTGGTGCGCCATTAGTATCTGGTATACTAATGGCGCACCACTGGTGCGCCATTAGTATAGGCCATGGTGCGCCATTAGTATGCCTCCCAGGGGCCATGTATACCCAGGTGCTTTGGCATACTAATGGCGCACGACCACGAGATGCGCCATTAGTAACCGCGGCATACTAATGGCGCATTGTCTGGTGATGCGCCATTTGTATGCTTTGTCATACTAATGGCGCACTGTCATGTGATGCGCCATTAGTATGAATATTAGGTTTTTTTTATTTTTTATTTTGTGTTTTTTGCACAGGTTACAAAATGTATAATTTGACAAAATATAGACAACACACATCAACAATAGATTCATCGAATACAATAGAAGATTAGTCTTTGAATACAATTCATCATATTAGTCTCCGAATACAATTCATCATATTAGTCTCCGAATTGAAAAGACCGAACAAAGATAGAACATTATATTACAAGTCTCGAGACTGCGAGTAGCGAGTTTGTCTTCACATTACAAGTCGATATCGATCATCTAAACTACCATCACATAGAAGAGAGCTGCGGTCATCACGATGAGCATCATCACGATGAAACTCGTCTTCATCCGGTTCCTCCAACGCTCCCTCCCCTCTCCCGCTAGATAGCGGGCGTATCTAAATTCGGCCTCGGCCCTAGTGGTGTACCCTTTGTAACTGTTACCGCTGAATCGGTGAACCTGTCTCCGACACTCCTCCCAGTCATCATAGACTCGGGGAACCTTACCCTTGTACACGACATACGTCGGCATCGCTATGCACTAGCCAAACGAAACGTTAGTACCAATTCACAGACAATACATAAGCAATATATAAGTATGCAACAGAACGATCGGAAGAGAAAAGCAAGACATTAATAGCATCGATTACATCTAAGTTGAACGACTCTCAAAACCAAAGAGACATACTACAAGTTCATTAAAGTTTAATTACAACATGAGCCAATCGATGTTTCAGAACTAGACACAGCATCACTGCTTTCGACTCGACTCAAGGGACCGGAGCGTGGATGAAGCCGCCGTCTATCGTGGGAGTCATGAAATAACGGTCATTGTCAGCCTGCATTTGTAGCATTCTGTCGATGTCACTGTTGGATGGTTGATTGTTGAGGTAGAACTGCCCCGAGGTATGAAGGACATCTTGATGGATGATTTCCGCAAACTCCGACTGGATGCGAAAGAATTCTTGTCGGAGGTCCGCGTCCTGGATTGCCGACACGCTCTTTGCCCAATCTTTGAGTTTACTCGGTAGCAGAAGTTGATGATGGTCCCATACGATCGCCCGCATGTGATGGATGGCGTAGTAGGCACCCTTCTGACCGCCAGGCAGCTGCTTGACGCAGCAGAACGTCGTATTGTGGGAGAACACGTGCTTGCCGTACTTACGAATAGGCCTGGTGAAGGTGCCTCCAGATTTGGCGTAGCCGGGGAGAACATCATCAAGAACCTTCTTGACATTTGTGTAGTCTACGTTCGACTGACGGTCCGAGTCGAAATACGTGGCCATGGAATATTTGGGGCTTAGGACGATGAGCGTGCAACGTGTGTCACTGCAGAAAACACGGAATGTTAAAAGAAAAACGATCGAAATGTAAGAATTCATATGTTATGGGCCGGTTGAGGGGAGGACTTACTCGGGAAAGTAAGGCACGAGGAAGTTATCCTTATCTTGGTTTGCCAGAATGATGCATTCGAGGTAAGAACTCACGACTTGCCGGTCCCCGGCACTGCCCAAGATCTTGGCATGCATGTAGAAGGGGTCGACTATCACAATGTCCAGGGTCTTGTCGCGAATGATCCGCATCTCCATACTCAGCGAAAATAGCCGAACGAAGGTGTAGTGCAGCGGATGAAGGTTCAACATAGCGTGGATGTCATCAAAACGCAGGACGATCGTACGCCCGATGGAGTTATCCACAAAGCCCTTGCCCTCTGGCACCTTGGCCGCGAAAACCGAGTATGCCACATCCTTCTCTCTGAGACGCCGCTTCTCCAAAGAAAGAACACTGTCATGCAGACTCCGCATAGCACCGGTTGCAGCATTGAGCATATTTGTCCATAGCATCGCCCTACCCGCCACATGCACCCTCCTTGAGATATCCTGCGGTGAAGGTGGCCCGTCCTGAGCACGGATCGTACTCGGTGCCGGCTGGCTCGCACCCTTCTTAGTCTTTCTTTTGCGTGCCTTCTTCTTCTCCTATAATGGGACCGAGTTCTGCTCACAGACCGCCTTCTTGAGTGTGTCGGGGCTGATAATATTTCGCACCTCGCCTATCTGAGGCTCGGTGAAGTCGGCAGCTGGAGGCGTCTCCTGAGAGCTGAACGCCAGACGGCGCCTGTTGCAACCTGGCTTCTCCGCGGTACCAGCTAGATCGCACACGTCTTTTGTTGGGTTTGGTTCTTGAGAAGGAGGCCCCATGAAGTCGCCATCGTACCCATGATCGGCAAAGTACTGATCGACGTTGCCAAATGTATCATCGTTGTCATCGTCGTTGTTCTGATCCTATGCCATATGCATGTTTGGATCCAGTGGCATAGGGATGTCCGCCACCGTTGCTGCGGTCTTGCCATGGGGCCGACTTGGCGCCGGCACGACTGGCGGTGTTGTCTTTGGGGTGGTGTCCCCCGCCCCCAAACGAATCTGGCTCCTCGGCCAAAGCAGGGGCCAGTTCAGGCAGGCGGTGAGGGTCATCACGTCATCATCGTCGGCCCCGACGGGTCGAATCAGAGGTAACAAGTCGTCGCAGCCTGGCAGCACCCGAACCAGTTGAACCCTAAACAAGTTGGGTGGCATCTGGGTACCGTGGAACAAGGGGTTGCCCGGTTGAACGATTTTGCCCTTGGCGACATTGACTAACTCGTTGTTCACGAAGTGGAGGAGAGTGCACGGAACGTTGGCGGCGCCCTGCGAAAACATGTAGGGCGTCAGGGATGCCCAGTCAAAGGCAAGGAGATGAAGTCCTCGGCCGAGAGAGGCTTAATTAGATACCGTGCTGATGGCGTCGAGCTCGGCTAATGTCGACGCACCGCCAACAGCGCGCGTGCAGTTGACGGAGGTGCCGCTTGCTGCAGAGGTGCCGGCCGGCGTACACCCGGGTGCATTAAGCTCCCGTGCCGACCGGAGGCACCAACGGCCCCGCCATCGCATTATGCGAGTTGCTGGCCGTGAAGCTAGGAATCGGGGGCGGCCCCTGTTGGCCGCCCGCAATCCACGCACTCAACCCCGAGATCAAGGTAGGCACAATGGCGGTGATCGTCGCTCCGAGTCGTTGTTCCACTTGCTCTTGGACAATCTCCGGAATCCGCGCCACCTGTGCCTTGAGTTCTTGAACCTCTCGCGCCTGGCTTTCCGAGCTGGTCTTTTTCTCCTTCCGCACACCAGCGGTATTAGTATGACCCCCATTTTGTCGACAAGCCTTTGCCGGCCACACGACCAGCTAACGTCGGTTTACTGAGCTTATCCTTGTTCTTCATTACATTCAACCCCCTATTTAGAGTGGTGTCCCAAGGGTTGCTCTTAGTCGACCCCGCGCTACTGCTTTCAGTCGCCTGCGGAAGGAATGTGAACCATTTAGAAATTTGGCTTCATTAATTAGAATGCAACCATATGGAGCTAATTACGCGGGGGTGTATTCCTTACCTGAACAAGCTCAAGCTGCCTGGTCTTCGGATCCGTGGTAAGCTCCTTTGTTTTTGGGTCCTTCTTGTACCGGGCCCTGACAAAGTTCCTGGTCTGCTTGTCACCGTATTTATCGAAGAGGGGCGGTAGGCCTTGCTCGGCACGGTCCGCCTCCTCCTTGTTCCATATAGGCTCCGCCACTCTGTAACTGCCGGGACCGAGTGTGTGTTCCCTATGTTCAGCTCCCGCATTTGTTTCCCCCACTCACTTGATTGGGAGCTTGCGGTGCTCGAGCAATTGATCTTGAAGTCGTTGTAGTCATCTTCGGTGATCGAAGGATTTTTCTCCTTGATCTTCTGATAACTCTCACCTTTCTCGATCATTGTCTTCACATTGCTTTTCCAAGTAGACAGGGCCTTGCTCATCTTCGTGAGGGAAGCATTGTTCACTTTATTCCCTTTGAGGCTTGTGTTTGCAAATTCAGCGGGGAACTTGTATCGTTCGTGCAGCTTCATGAAGAGGAGGTTGCGCAAATTCCCTCGGTCAGGATGCCTCAGGTTCTCGGTGTTGATCGAGATGGTGTTCCGGACAATGCACCCGAGCTGAAGCGAGTACCCCTTGACTATTCGTTCGGGCGCCGTTGGATTCCCGTTGGAGCCCACTTCAGTAACTTCCTCCTTGAGGGTGCGGAGCACGATCAGGCGCCGGTCCTTCCGTTGCCTCTTCGGTTGGCTACCATCTGTGTGTGCGCCGCCATCATCAGTGGTGGCATCCTCGGCGGCACCATCAGTGGTGGCATCAGTGTGGTCATCCTCGGCGGCACCATTTGTGGTCTCAGGATCGGTGGGGAAGGCGGCGGCCTCATACAAGTGAGGTTGTTCCTCCATCTCCTGGGATAGCTCCCAGAATGCCTTGCCACCCGAACCCCCGGCCTCATCGTTGTGGGCCATGTTTCTCTCTAAATAGAAACAAAGTTTGGTCAAAAAGTTGGTTATTGTCAAGGAACAAGATCATGGTCTCATCATTTAGGGTTTGTCGACACCGAGGCATCCTAAAATCTAAGCTTTTATCATTGAGGGTTTTTCGACGCCGAGGCACCCTAAAAGCCTAAGCTTTCATCATTTCGGTTTTTATCGACACAGAGGCACCCTAAAAGCCATGCATTACTCACAAGTACGTCGGGGCACTTGATCCTACTTAATTAACTACTACGATACCCCGCCCATGCATTAGTCACAAGTACCCCATATGTCATATTTTTAGCAAAGTCATGCTAAAATTCACGGAAAATTTCAGCACGACCTTTGCTGAAAATAGGACATATGGAGTACCCGAATTTGCCAGAACGGAAGTTAATCGACATTCCGGCAAACTCAAGGGCCTCTCAGGGTACCTGCAAAATCATTATCCCAGGTGGACATGGATGCAATGTCACATGTCACATGGATCCCACACCCACAAGAGCTGGTGAAGCTTCATGTGTATTTCACGAAAACCAGCCTGACTAAAGAGCTTTATGACATCCACACATAAGGAGGGCCTCTAGACTTGAGTGGGGCAAAGAAACTCACCTGAGTGGTTGCAGCAAGTAGGTCAGGTGGATTGTCTCTTGAAGATGAGCCCCACGATGTAGCCTTCTGAAGAAAAAATGGCATAAGAACTGAAGCCTGAGCAAAACATTCAATTATTGTTCACATGCTGCATTGGCTGGGAGATGCTAGGAAAACACAAGATAACAACTTCAATAAATCTTGGAGTATATAACATATGTTTGGTAGCCGCAGTTTCCTACTCTATCTATCATTTCAGGTGTTCACATAAATTCTGAATTGAACATCCAGACTCAAAGGCATTGCATCAAGAAATCATAAACCGAGCACTTTCACAGCTACAATGCATATTTACGAGTCAGGCATGTCGAAACATAAAACATATTGATGAGTCAGTGGACAGTACTACACTACGCATTGGCTACGCATCCATCGGCATCAGCTCAGTGCAAAATTCAGATACACATGGTCAATGAAAATTTAGATAAAATGGTCCCTACAAACTCCGATACATATAGCATCGGCTGGAGCTGCATTATATTAATCTGAAAATTTAGTACAGCTTGCACAAAGTCCCATAAGAAAAATAAAATTACAGCAAGTCCCTAAACATTGTAGAATAAGGTAACTACAGTTTAGATGGAATCACAAAATAATAATTTTCAGATAATGCCCTCAATGCTGACAACACCACATATATGAGTACTAGTGACACATTAATCTTCAGAATTCATAGGAGAACCAGGGTGATGCTTGGTTTCTTGCTGCCTGCTGTTTTTTCTTCAGAATTCATAGGAGCACTAATGACACACTAATATTCAGAATTCTAACAAAGTACATCATGCTAGAATGCACAGGAGCATCGACTTGTCTACATGCCTTGCAAAAAGCCTATAGTATAACAACCAAAAGACGACACCATTGCAGTATCAAAAATGGAAAATAGGATGATTGTGCTAAGTTTCTAGCAGTAGTACAATTCTTAGATGCTCATAAGCATTTTAGTAATCAGGTGAAAGATACAAAGACAAGGCACACTAGTGGACGAGTAGAAGAGGAGCTCACCGCCCGGTGACAAGGCGGAGGCAGGTCGGCAGCGGCTCCGGCGTTGAAGAGGAGGCAGAGGCGGGTCGTCGTCGAGGAGGGTGGTGTCCAGATGAGGAGGGGGGGTGTCCGCGTCTCGCCTGGATGCGGCGACGATGGGGGACGGAGGCGGCGGGGCAGCATCGAGGCGGCGGGGCAGCATCGTCGGGGCGGCGTCGAGGCGGCGGGGCAGCGGCGTCAGGGTGACGTCGAGGGGGCGGGGCAGCGGCGTCGGGGAAGGGGATCGAGGGCGAGGGTGAGGGAGAGAGAGGGGATCGAGGGTGAGGGAGAGAGGTGGGCCGTGCCGGGGAGGAACTATGGATGGGGGCGGCACAATACTAATGGCGCACCACCCCTCGGTGCGCCATAAGTACATCCACACTAATGGCGCACCTCACCCTGGTGCGCCATTAGTAAATTTTTTTTCTGCTCGAGCCAATATGAGTTGTTCTTCCGCGGAAGAATCCTCATGTAAAGGGTACGACAGAAGCTTCTGCTTGAACCAACGCGTGAAACATGAGTTGTGCTCTTTGAGTATATCTCCGTCCGTCCTCTGTTGGCGTTGGTCATTGTACGTCTTCTTAATAAAGGTTTTGTGCTCTACCACCCAAGGATCGACCACGTCTATGTGTTGTAGCACGACTAGGTTTGCTCTTTCAAAGTCGGCGAGTCGACCCTCGATGTCGACATGCATTTCGCGGCGACCCTCACGGTGACCCCATCCAGCGAGCCTGCCGAGGTGCCTGTTGACGGGCAGAACAACGGGGTTCTCGATGCCTAGATAATTTGTGCAGTAGGATATGCACTCTTCGGTCAGAAAGCCCCTGGCTATGCTTCCCTCTGGACGTGACATGTTGCGAACGTATCCTTTGATGACACCATTCATCCTTTCGAACGGCATCATGCTGTGCAGGAACGTCGGCCCGAGTTGGATGATATCCTCCACTATATGGACCAGCAGATGCACCATAACGTCGAAGAATGCGGGTGGGAAGTACATCTCAAGCTCGCATAGTATCACCACGATCTCTTCCTGTAGCCTTCTGAGTTGCCTCACGCCAATCGACTTCCGAGAGATGACGTCGAAGAAGTTGCATAGGCCAAATAGCGTTTCACGGACATGCGCGTCCATGATCCCACGGATTGCAACTGGAAGTATCTGCGTCATCAGCACGTGACAGTCGTGAGACTTCATCCCGCTAAACTTCTGCTTCGCTGGATCTAGGTATCTGCTTATCTTCCCCGCGTAACCGTAAGGAAGTTTTACTCCTAGGAGGCAGGTGAAAAACTGCTCGATCTCCTCCTGACTTAGAGTGAAGCACGCGGGAGGGTAGTCATTTCCGGTCTTCTTGGCCTTTTTGCCTTTGCGACGACTTTCTGTGTCCTGCTTCGCCTCATCATCATCATCATCATCATATATAGCGTGAAGCTCCTGCCTGATGCCCATTGATTTCAAGTCTTCCCTTGCTTTCAGCCCATCTTTGGTCCTCTCTGGCATGTTGAGCAGGGTACCAAGCAGACTCTCGCACACGTTCTTCGTGATATGCATGACATCAAGGCTGTGAGGCACACGATGGATCTTCCAGTACGGCAAGTCCCAGAAACAGACCTCGTTTTCCATACCTTCAGCAGCGGCTCTGGCGCCTTTTGCTTCTTTCTCGGCAGTGGGCAGTCTTTCCAATTTTTCAACAGCTTGTCTATTTCCTCGCCGCTCCTCGTACACGGGCGTTTTCGGGGTTCGGTTTCACCATCGAACAGATCCTTGCGTTTCCTCCACGGGTCATCGTCGCGAAGCCACCTTCGATGTCCCATGAACACGGTTTTCGAAGACCCGGGATCTCTATCTAGCTGGCGGTACGTTGTGTCATCCATGCACCTTACGCATCCAGAAAATCCGTGGACTACCTGCCCCGCAAGATATCCGTAACCGAGATAGTCGTGCACCATCGTGAGCAGTGCGGCTCTCATAGGGAAATATTCTTTCTCTGCGGCATCCCACGTATTGGCTGGCGTTTTCCACAGCGTGTCAAGCTCCTCTTTCAGCAGCCCCAGATACAGATTGATGTCGTTCCCTGGTTGTTTCGGCCCTTCAATTAGCATACTCATGTGAATGTACTTCCTCTTCATGCACAACCAGGGGGGAAGGTTGTACATCCACACAAACACAGGCCAGGTGCTATGTGTGCTTCTCTGGCTGCCAAACGGATTGACTCCATCGGTGCTCGTGCCCAGCACGATGTTCCTTCTATCGTTCCCAAATTCTGGGTATTCGAAGTTCAACGCTTGCCACTGGCTCGCATCCTTAGGGTGACTCAGCATCTTGTCTTTTTTATCTATCTCCGGATCATTTGTGTCATCTTCTCGCTTCTTCTCCTCCCTATCCGCGTGCCAACGCAGGAGCTTTGCTACCTTAGGGTCCGCGAAATACCGCTGCAGACGAGGAGTGATCGGAAAGTACCACACCACTTTTCGAGGAGCTTTCTTCCTCTTCTTGTATCGAGTGACACCGCACACCGGACATATGGTAGACTCCGCGTGCTCGTCCCGATAAATGATGCAATTGTTCATGCACACATGGTATTTCACGTGCGGTAAATCCAGAGGACACACGATTTTCTTCGCCTCCTCCAAACTGGTCGGGCACTTGTTCCCCTTGGGAAGACGTTCGTGCCAGAATGACATGTTCTCGTCGAAGCATGCGTCGGTCATTTTGTGTTTTACCTTCATCTCCAGAGCCATGAGCGTTACTTTCAGGCGGGTATCCTCGGGCCTGCATCCTTCATACAATGGAGTAACCGCGTCTAACTCAAGTTGATCCATCTTGGCTTTCTCTCGAGCGGCAGCTCTTGCATTATCCGTCTGCTTGAGAAGCAGCTCTTGAATATGAGGGTCCTGCACCCAGCCCATCGATGGTCCAGCTTCGTCTGCTCCGCCAGCATCATCATCATGTCCTGCATCTTCTTCTACATGATGACTGTGTACAGCATCACCATCGTGATCATCTCCTGGGGATTCTTCGTCTTCTCGCCCGCCCGAGCCGCGGTGGTTGTCTTGCTGCCCTTCCTCATTTTTTGCCCGACCCCCATGGACGACTTCGTAGTCATCTTCATCACCTTGCCACCGATAGCCATCCATGAAACCACGCAAGAGCAGGTGGTCCCGCACCTGCCCGGAATCCGGGTCCGCAATAAGGCTATTCAGCTTGCATCTTCGACACGGACATCTTATCTCCGTCTCGTTCTTTTGAAGCATCTCGGCCTTCGCGGACCTCAAAAACCTATTCACGATGCCTTCGGTCATCGTGCGGACCATGGTCTCCTGCGGGGTAGAGCAAAACGATATTTTAGAACCAAGAAAAAATTTGGCATGACTTTCCCTAAAAATAGGACCAAAAAGAATGCTTAATGCCAAAATTCTCGCCGAAACGGAAATGAATCAACATTCCGGCAAAATATTGGCAACTATCGCATTTCAAATACCGGTACACCTCCAAACACAAACACATATGCAAAACCACAAACATATGCAACACCACAAACATACATAGATCTAGCTAGGCCATAAAAAGTGCATGTGCACATTGTTGTAGGGAGAACAACATAAATATAGCTTCCGCCCTTACTTACCTAGCAAAACAAGGTAACTTAACCACTTAATTTGAATGAATTTATGGTGGAAATGAGGTGAAAAAGAGGAGGCACCCGAGACAAGGAGGAGGCGGTGGAGAGAATGAAGTGGGGAGAAAGTGAGTGTGGGAGGAGAGGCTGTCCAAAATATCTTGTTGTTGCCCACTTACTAATGGCGCACCAACCACAAATGCGCCATTAGTAATCCAGGTTACTAATGGCGCACCCCCTGGTGGTGCGCCATTAGTAGTTTTGCAAAAAAACATACTAATGGCGCACTACACCACGGTGCGCCATTACTAGTTTAAACTAGTAATGGCGCACCGCGTGCGAGTGCGCCATTAGTAGTTTTGCAAAAAAAGGAATAAAAAAATAAAAAAACAACAACATTAGTGGCGCACTCTCTGGCAGGTGCGCCATTACTAGTTACAACTAGTAATGGCGCACTACCTGTGGATGCGCCATTAGTATGTTTGGACAGGCGCACTAGTTCAAAAAAAATATTTGATACTAATGGCGCACCGTGTGCCAGGTGCGCCATTAGTAGTTTCAACTCTAATGGCGCATCAGAAGGTGGTGCGCCATTAGTATATACTAATGGCGCACCACTTGTCTGGTGCGCCATTGTGTCAATCCCATCTATAGCCCTTTTTCTAGTAGTGTGAAGGGCGACATTTCTATTGAGCATGTGAAGACTGAAGAACAGCTAGCCGATATCTTCACAAAGCCCTTGGATGAGAAGAGATTTAGCAAGTTGCGGTGTGAGCTAAATATCTTAGAGTCTTCGAATGTTCTTTGAAAAGGACACACATCCTAACACCTATGCAAAATTGATGACTTAGATGTGCAACACATAAAGAAACGTTTTTCTTCAATCAATGAAGAACAACACTCTAAGTGTGAAGAAATTAATGAAGAATTTGATTCTCAGAACCCTATGACAATTGTACGCGGTGTCTTAAATCATCATTCTTATACGGTGGGTCACGCCACCACCAAAGTTGAAAATCTTCAATTTGAGTTTTTCCTCAGTTTTGAAATTCCTCAGTTTTTCAAATTCTTCAACTTTGCAAAATCTTCACTGTTTCCGGCGGTTC
>LT934114.1:136784009-136881177 GCA_900231445.1 Triticum turgidum subsp. durum
CACTTATGGCTATTTCTTCAAGTTGCATTTTCTGCAAAGTGAATGTGATCGGACCCTTCCCCCTCTATGCTATACTCAACCCAATCTATTCACAAATTCTTCATGTGCGTTCTATTTGAAACTCGTTCAAAATCTTCACTGTGTCCTGTCAGCTGAAGAAATTGTGAACGGAACTTTAAAACTAATCTTATCCAAATTTTCGGTTTTGCCGCTCAAACCGTCCCGTATCCCACGATGGACTTATCTATTCACCCACGATCTAACACGATCTCCACTTTTCAGTACGTGGGTGACACATGTCAAGCGAATGAGAAGGGCCAGGGGCACGTTCGTCCCAAATCTTCGAGCAAACAGTTTTTCACTGCGACTATAAATACCCCCTCACCCTTCCTAGCTTCCTTTACTCCGCTCGACCGCTCTCTCTCTCTCGCTCGAGCTTCTCAAACCCTAGCACCACCGCTACTCCATCGTCGCCGGTGAGGAAGAGCTTCACTGCCTCAACCTCGTCGCCGTCGTACTCATGCCGACCGTGGAAATCTTAACTCCGCCGCCGTCGTAGCTGTCTTCCTCCGCCAAGTTAGGGCGTGGAAGATCTGAACTGACGAGCTTCAAATCTACTCTTCTCAGTTCGTCGTGTTCTTCAACCAGGGTAATTAAAAGTTACTTTTACTGCCCTCTTTGATTCAAATTTTCAATACAAAATCTTCAAAGGTGTTTTATTCTTCAAATCCTCACACACAAAACACCTCACAAGTCATCTGTTCTTGATTCGTTTCCCTAAGCATCATTTTCTTCAAGATTCCTCAATTGTGTTGATCGTCGATCTATACAACTCTGGAACCTAAGACAAACTATGTTTACTGAAATTCTTCAAGAATCATCTGGTCAAATTCCTCAAACTTGTTCATTTTGAAAACCTTCTGAGAATGCATATGACCTCTTCAAATTCCTCACAACTATACTCTATTCACAGGTACTCATGTCCGCTAATGAATCACTAGGTTCTCATCAACTTAACTCATTTGTAGCGTTCCTTGAAGAAAAGTTGCATACTTCTTCAGAGAATTCGATTGTTCAAATTCCTCATCTGAAGAATATGGCAGAACGTATGAAACCACAGAAAGGAGGAAAGAAGCCTGAGGTCATGACTGCTTTTGAGATCCCTGATGACATTTATAAGGACTATTGCACACCTGATGAGGCCAAGTTCGGCAAAGAAAACAAAAATCAGCGCAAGGTGCGCATACAAAGGATTGAAAGGAGATGGGCAAGAGAATGGAGGGAGTATAGATATGTAACTCCAAAGTATATGAAGAAATTCGCTCTAAATCCTCCATGCCCAAGAGCTCCATTGGCACATGGTCAAGAAGCTGATCCCACCAGCCTCAAGCGCGGTGAGGATTTTCCTGAAGAATGGGCCAAGCGCCAAGCCAAGTTGGCTAGACAAGCCAAAGAAGCAGTGAGGAAATTTAATGAAGACTCTGCTGCTACTGCTGCCACAAAGGCCTCTAACAAGCCTTGGAAATCTATGGCAAAGAAGCCCGCTCACAAGCCAAGTGCTTCATCAACTGTGCCCTCACGGCCATGTTCCTCAGCAATGCCCTCACGGCCAGATCTTCAAAGCCCTCATGGCCAATTTCTTCAAAGCCCTCACGGCCAATTCCTCACGCTGCTCCTACTCCTACAAAGTCCTCAGTTGCTCCGGCAAAGTCCTCAACACCTGTACATCTGGCCACATGTCAAAGGATTGCAGGCATCTCCATTGCCTCCGGTGGCTCAGCAAGTTCCTCAGCTGCACCAAATTCTTCATCAGGCCCCACTCTGCTGAAGACAAAGGCCACTGCTGGACGAGGTCCTCGGCCTAGTCCGAAGAAGAAACAAGTTGCCTTCCATGTGCCATCTGACGATGAAGCTGATGATGATGAACTTGCAGAAATCATTAGAGACAGGCAAGGAAGGGCCGCTAGAGCCAAAGGCACAAATGTGCCACTACTTTTGGATCCAAAGGTGATCCTCGACTTCATTGACCTCTGGCACAAGGACCCAAACACTCCTATGCCTGATTTTCATTTGACTCCTGGCCAAAGTCACGTGCTGACCCATTTCATCAATGAAGAGAAATGGAAATTTGAGAAGGCCAGGCAAATCAAGAAGGCACAGTTCAGGAAAGAGAAGTTCCCGAGGAACAACGTTGTCAAAATGACACCTGATGAACTCCTCAAGATCCAGTCTGAGATCAAAACCCTCAGCCATAATTTCAATTCTTATTATGTTGATTGGCATGGAGCCAAAGTCAGGTTCGTTAAACTGACTGAGAAGTTCACCAACGTTGCAGCCCCATCGCAACAAGAAATTCCTCAAGCTGAAGCCTCTATTCAGCGAACTGAAGAACATGCTAGCACCGCTGATGATTTTCAGCCTGCTGAAGAAAATGCTAGTTCTAGGGCTGATGACTCCATTCCAACCGCTGAAGAAACTGCCAGGGCATCCACTAGTGGTGCACCTAAAGAAAATGAAGAAGTCAGGCCAACTGCAACAGTTGCGCCTAAGGAAATACCAACAGATTCCTCAGCTCCTCCTGCGCCTACCCCAACTCCTACCCTTCCATCTGCATCAGATGTGAGGAAGACCAAGGCTGCAGAGAAAGCTACAGTGAAGAAAACGAAAGCATCATCTGCTTCAGATTCTTCAGCTCCGAAGAAAATGAAGACTATGACTAGCTCACTTGAGAATCCAATTGATGTTGTTCCGATTTCCACCATGCCATCAAAGGAGCTTGTTCCTTATGGTGAAGAATATGTGATCCCAAGCGGATCTGATGAAGAAAATCATTCTTCTGCTTTGTCAAAGCAGATTGATGAAGAAATTGAAGTGGATGCGATCCCTTTAAGACCTGCTTCTTCCTCGCCCATGCCTCAGTTCACAGCTGAAGAGGCTGGCATTGAAGAACTTGAAGATGAAAACGTGGATATTGGATGCACCACGCCTGTGATGAATGATGACTTTTGGGAAAGTCAGCATCCCAATTCTCCACACTTCACCCCTCTACAGCAAATACCTTAGTACCCTGCACCAACTGTTCAAATAGGCTCTGAAGAAACTCATCCCACCTCGTCTGTGCATGAAGAAATTCCAGCCACTAGTGCTAAAGAAACTACTGCTGCTGGTACCTTGAACATGCAGACTGCCACTAAAGAGGAACCAGAAATTCCTCAGCCTGAAGAACCTGAGATTGTGATTCCTGAGGTTGTGATGCAACTCACTGACACTCCTGTGCCCAAGCCAAAGGATCCATTCTCCAAGAAGCAAAAGTTCAAGGCTACTGATTTCTTCAACGAGCATGTGTTCTTCACTGACTATAATCCCTATGATTCTGCTCGCATAAGGAAGGGGCGTTTCTGGACTGCTAGTCCAGCAAATTTCTATTCCTCTGTGCTTTTTGACAAAGACAAAGTCTTCGATCATGCACACATTCCTCACGTGGACATGGAATCTCGGTCGTGCTTCGAGCCAGTCCTCAGTGTTCTTCACGATGCTGGATTGCTGAATTTCTGCACTGACATCTGTGATTGGAATGAAGAACTCATTCTTCAATTCTTTGCAACGCTACACATCACAGGAAATTCTGAAGATGTGGACACTTGGGTGCTGGACTGGATGTCAGAAAATACTCACTACAAGACACCAGCAACTGAATTGCTTTGTGCCCTCCCACTCAGTCCTCCCCTTGATGGTGCTCGTTGTATCTACAATGAACCTGAGCTTACAGATCATTACATGCAAGTGCTGATGAAGCCTTTGAAGCCAGGGCAGGCCCCACGAACCAAATTCCTCGTCTAGGAATTACTATATGTGCCTCGGACTGTCTATCGCATTCTGACGAAGACAATGAGTCCTATCGAAGTCCATGACTCAAATGATGAAGAAGTCGTTGGCATCATGAAGAATATGCTTTTCAATATCATTCATGGCGTTCCTGTCAACTTCCATGATTTCTTCATGAGGACTCTGGCAAATATTGCTATGTCACCATCTGAGCTGAAGCCTTATGATCCATGGATGAAATTCATCAGGACAAGGTCTTCACTCAACTACAAGGCTGATACTCTGAAGCATGGTAGTTTCTTGCCTCCAATTGAAGTCCTTAAACGGACATTTTCCTCAGTTGATGACAAAGGCAAGGCAACTGCTGTGATAGATGAAGGCATTCGTCCATTGGATGGTTAATTTCGCAAGGCTGCATCCTACTCCACCAATGATGACTCTGCCACACATGATTCTGCCGCCAACACCTCTGCCAAGCAAATTCCTCAAGCCACAGCACCCAGGGTGATGACTGATCGTGAGTTACTCCTCAGTCTTCATCAGAAAGTTGATCGCAATCATAAATGGGTCAAGCGTCAGTTTGGTTCCATTCTTTACAACATGACCTCAACCCACAATGCTGTGAAGAAAAACCTATACTACCTCAATGAAACCTTCAACCGTACCTGGGCTGTTCTATTGTCACAGCCCTAGAATACCTGACTGAAATAGTTGCAACTATACTCATGCATCATGTCTAAAATTTCTGAAAGTTGAATTGAGGTTTGTTGAAACCCTCAGAAATCAGTTCAAAAATAACCAACTTTAAAATCTTCTCAAATGAGTCCAAGAAAATGTTCCTGTTATTCTATAAAAATATTGGCAAGAGGTAAAATTCAAACCAATATTTTTAGGAGCTCAGAAACCTTTATTTTGGCCATTTGAATTAATCCAATAATTATTTGCTTTGCATTTTATTTAATACATATTAAATATAACTCCAATAATTCTGTAAGTTTGTGAGTGGCTTTGCGTATATTTTAGCAAGCCATATAATAACCTACAGAATTTATTAAAATGATTTAGTGGCTAAACTAAATCAGAACACAGGAAATGAAATAGAAAAAGAAAAACAGAAATAAAAAGAAAGACCCGTACCTGGGCCACTTACCTGTAGCCGGCCCAGCTGTACCAGTCCAGCCCACCGGGGCAGAGTGGCTGTCTTCAACCTCTGCCAGTAGGCAGAGGCAAAATCACACACGCGCGTGCTGCGAGGTCGCCACCTCCTGCTTCGTGTTGGAGGCTCATCCCTCTCCCTTCTCCGCACCTGGAGACGTCCCGTGACCCCCCTGCACCTCTCCCCTCTCCCCCGGAGGCCCTGCATCCTCGTCGCCATCATCGTCTCCTTCCTCGGGCACCCAAGATCGCCGTTGTCGGTTTGCTTCGCTCGAGCCGTCCCCGAGCCCGCGGAGACCTCCACCAACCTCTCTGTGAGCTCCTCTGCCTCTCCCCCTAGCTTACGTTCTCGTTTGGCCGCCGAAGCCGCCGTTCCCATCCTGGCTGAGAACCACCGCCGCCATGGACTCGTTTGCCACGTTTGCCATCGCCGGCGTCAAGCCACCGGTAGCGTTGACCATTTTGACCGGGGGTTTGACCACCCCAGGTCGTCTGACATGTGGGCTCCGCCCCTGGCCAGTTTAGTTTAGGACTAATTACCCCCTGCTGACACTAACAGTGGGCCCAGTGCCTGCTATTTTGATTAGTTAAATTTAATTAATCCGGTTATATAACTCTGTCACTGAGGTGTGGACCCCACACGTCAGGTTTGACCTGGTCAAAGGCAGTTGACCAGCTGACGTCACAGTGACGCAATGCTGACGCAGTTAACCATTTTCTGGATTTAAAATAATACAGAAAATTCCAGAAAATGTTACAAACTTCAAAAATCATAGAAAATCAACCGTAACTCAGAATGAAATAAGTTATATACTCCCTCCGTTCCCAAATAATTGTCTTTCTAGCCATCTCAAATGGACTACAACATACGGATGTATGTAGACATGTTTTTAGAGTGTAGATTCACTCATTTTGCTCCGTATGTAGTCACTTGTTGAAATATCTAGAAAGACAATTATTTAGGAACGGAGGGACTATGAAAAATGATCAAAAAAATCCAATCTATCCATCTGTACTGGTTCCATGCATGTTTAAACAACTTAACCTTGCTATTTAGCTCAAAACATGTTAATGCACTTTATAAACCCATAACTTGAGTTTGCATTTGAATCTTTGATTCAAATGAGCTCAAACCACCCTGGTTGTGGATGCATTAGCCCAACACACTCATTTTGCCATGTCATGATCATGCATCACATTGTGCATTGCATTGATTGTGTTCTTCCTTGTTTGCCGGTGCTTGACACCGATGAAGAGCTATACTATCTTCAGAAGTGCCAGGCAAGCAAAACCCCTTTGTTCATTCCGATAAATCCCGCTCTCTCGCTCTGCTCCCTTTTACTGCATTAGGACAACAACGATTCAACTATTATATGCTGCGGTAGTTGAACCCCTTATCCTCTGCATGACCTGTCATTGCCACAGTAAATAGATGAAACCCACTAGCATGAGTAGGAGTTGTTTGAGCCCTGATGTGCCTACTCATTTATGCTTGTTTGTCATGCCTGCTATTCCTTAGAGTTGAGTCAGGTCTGATTCATCGGGATGAATTGGAATGTTGTGAAACATGTCCTATTGTGTGTGAACACGATTTGGTAAAGGTAGCGGTGAGAGGCCATGTAGGAGTACATGGTGGGTTGTATCATTAAAACCGTCCTCAGGAACTGAGTTCTGTGTTTGTGATCCATGAACAGTTACTACCACACATTGGGATCCGGGCACTCCAAGCTCTCTCGACTTATTAATCAACTCGATCTGTGTCCAGGAGTTGCAACTAGTTTCTGGTGTTTGTAGGCAGTGTTAGTAGTCTACCAAGTGGCACCCGGTACAGCTGGGCTTGGGACAGACTAGGCACAGTGGCCCGGTGTACCAAGTGGCACCCGGATGGTGGGCTTGGGAACCCTGCACACATCGTTTGGGGCCGTGAGCGACACCCCGGCCGGATCTCCTTGCGGATGGAACCCGAACAGGCGATAAACCTGGACGAGAGACTTGTGTGGTTAGTCAGGTCGTGGCCAACTCCCTTGCTAGGCTTCCACTTGAAGGTTGCTGAGATACACGAGGTGTACATGGCGGTAAGTGGCGAGAGCGTGTGTGAAGAAGTACACCCCTGCAGGGTTAACATTATCTATTCGAATAGCCGTGTCCGCGGTAAAGGACTTCTGGGTTGCCTGTACAGTTCATAGACAAGTGAAAGTGGATACTCTAAAATGCGCAAGATAAGCGTGAGTGCTATGGATGGCATTCTCGTAGGGAGACGGGAGCGGATCCATAGTGGTGTATTAATATGGTGAATATGTGGACTCGTGTGCGCCTCCTCAAAAGAGTTAATTGCAGTCGTAGTTCAGGATAGCCACCGAGTCAAAGCTGGCTTGCTGCAGTTAAACCCCACCATTCCCTTTGTTGATAATGATGCATATGTAGTTAGTTCTGATGTAAGTCTTGCTGGGTACATTTGTACTCACGTTTGCCTATTTTATGTTTTTGCAGAGAGACTTCAGTCTCACTAGTAGTTTCACGTGGACTTCGACGTTTAGCTTGTTACCTCAGCTACGATCTTGTGCCCTCAGCAGGATCTAGTAGATAGTCATGCTTCTCAGCCTTCTTCATTTATAGATGTCTGTATTCATACATGTTGAGCTCCCGCATGTGTTTTGACTTGTATGCTCTGAGTGTTGGGTCATGAGACCCATGTTTGTAATATCTCGCTCCTCGGAGCCTATTGAATAAACACTTGAGTTGTAGAGTCATGTTGTGATGCCATGTTGTATTTGCACATATCGAGCATATTGTGTGTATGTTATTGAAATGCTTGGTATGTGTGGGATCTGACTATCTAGTTGTTTATCCTTGGTAGCCTCTCTTACCGGGAAATGTCTCCTAGTGCTTCCACTGAGCCATGGTAGCTTGCTACTGCTCCGGAACACTTAGGTTGGCCGGCATGTGTCCTTCTTCGTTCCTGTGTCTGTCCCTTCGAGGAAATGTCACGCGGTGTCTACCGGAGTCCTGTTAGCCTGCTACAGCCCGGATTCACTAGCCCAGTTTACCGGCATGTGTCAGCCCGGTTTACCGGAGTCCTGCTAATCCAGTTGCTACAGCCCGGATTCACTCGCTGATGACCGACACGTTCGTTGCTGGGTCATGTATGCCTATCCCTGTAAGTTAGTGCCACTTTGGGTTCACAACTAGTCATGTCAGCCCGAGTTCTTGTCATATGGATGCTAGCGACACTATCATATACGTGAGCCAAAAGGCGCAAATGGTCCCGGGCCTGGTAAGGCGACACCCGTGGGAATACCGTGCGTGAGGCCGCAAAGTGATATGAGGTCTTACATGCTAGATCGGTGTGGCATAGGATCGGGGTCCTGACAGCTTTGGTATCATAGCTTGACTGCCTGTAGGATTACCAAGCCAAACTGGTCAAAGTTGAGTCTAGAAATGCTTTAGTTATATGTAGGGGAATTGATTGTGGGATGGAACGTAAGGCTCTTTTTACTCCTTATACCTCATGCCCTTTGATCCGAGTCATCTTATGCCTACGGGGTTAAGGAACTAGGCTTTCTCTTCTTTCTATTAGGATCACGTGTTACTAATCCATAGACTTTTAAGTTTGTTGGATTTAAGCCTCAGTTTAGTTCCTACTACTTTCGTATGTTAACTGTTGATCTCGAAACCTTGATATTATACTTTGAGTGGTTATGCCACCATTTTTATAGCATGTCTCAAATTCTTTTGAGCATTTACAGCCGTTATGCTGTCCGAGTCATCCCAGGTTTCTAAACAATCTGATGCATTTGCAAAATCCTTTCCCTCTGGTTCCGATATTCCTTTAGGCCAGGTTAATCACACCAATTGTTGAGTTGAGGTATTCTATTGCCTCGACATATATGTTGGAATTATTATTATGACCCTAGGTATCTTAGGGGATCATCTAGTAATCTAGCCATATTTTTGTGTTCCCAGTGTGATGATTCTGGCCATCATTATCGAAAGCATCCCGTGATGCCACTTAGTTAGTAGGCATTCTACTCCTGGGTTTCTAAACCCGAGACTCACACTACTTACTTCATGTTGATAGTGCTTTCTAGTTCCTTTAGGTTATTAGTAACCTTTGTGATAGTCCTCGAGGTCCGTGGTATATCGTTCTTCCAAATACCATGAACTGCGTATGGCAGAAGTTCTTGAACCAAGAGATCACAACAAGAGTGCTCTCGATGAGTTCCCCATTCTATATTGCGACCCTGCCAAACCTACCTCCCTACATGGGTTATCCAGAAGAAATGTTGAGCTTTGCTCGACATTCTAATCCATGTTGCCACAACTCAGAAAATTGTATGTTCCAGAGTTGTCCCTCTTTAGTTGTCTTCTGACCTTTGTCTATCAATTGATAGTCAAGAGTATGCGTGCATTCGTTCATCGGTGCCTATCATTATTGTGGTCCGTCAAGCCATTCCATTTCGGAATGACTAGGAGAAACAAACTCCAATACCTCATCCATTTCTAGGATTGGGTCAAAGTAGTTGTATTCCGCATATCCAAATGCCAATCCAGCTTTTGTTCTGTTCTACCTCGGAGTATCACCCTCTTTCATAACAAGAGTATCGTGAGGATTGCACACCCTCTTATGAATTCTTGATACAGTGATACTTCTCGCCCTCATTATTCATTTCTCGGCTTCCGTGTTGTTGTCACTAGAATGCCGACAAGTGAACCGTGATGTGTGAAATCAATACTTCTAGCAACTCCGTTGCTTGGTAGTTAAATCGACAATAACCTCATTCTTAGTATGTTGATTATTGAATCATCACCCTAAGGCTAATCATGCTACCTAGCCCTTATTTCCAGTGCACTTTCGATCAATGAGTTAGGATAGTGTCAATCCTTGCTTATTTGATCATATCGTTTGGCCCTGAAAAGCAAGATTGCTTCCGTGCTTAGTAACATATCAGTGGTTCGTGATTTTCCGAATACCTTCTCGAAAGTGTTACCAGGTTGTCACCTGACCACTATGTTGAGTTCGTGATCAAGCTGGTTTATCCTTGCAAACTACCCCTTCCCCAATAATCTGTGTTGGATACCCCTGAGCTAGTTGGTTAAGATGAACGACAACTTGGAGAGTTGGAAGGTAAAAGCTTTGTCCGACTTAGTCCATTTTAAGGATATCTTGTATGTGTGTTGAAGAAAGATGATAACTTCATCGATTGATCCTTGTGATCAATCATCAGCACTAATGTCTTATACAATCCTTGATTTGATTATGGGCTATCGTCAAATCAAATCAGAACCAATGATGTTCTTAATGGTGTCTTACTCGTGGTTGACCCCTCGAGCATACACCATTATATCTTTTGGGTCTGACCAATGCTATCACTTGTTCACATAATTATGGAATTCCATCTTCTTGGAAACCTGGATGAATTGTTGGTGAGCCCATCAGCAACATTGTTATCTTCTCCATTATTTGTGTTGAACATCCAGCTAGTATTGGAAACTTTATCAGCATTATCTTCATATCCCGTTCATGAAGCATATGCTTGGATGAAAAGAAGTGACTTCCTCTAATTCATGTGCATTTGATGCAAGTTGCCGCCGTGAATTCGAGAAAGCATGTTTTTACCTCCTCTGGAATCATTCCAAGTCAGTTATGCACGTGCGAAGTATTCTGTGGTCTGTTAGACTGATCATCATCATTCCATATGAATTCCCTAGCACACCAAGCCACTGATTGACTTGTTCAAGGAAAGAAGTTCCTTCTTAAGACACGGGCTTATACAAGGACTTCGATATCCCCAATGATGGTTCCCAACCAGAACTCGGTAGTGTTTTATCATAAGACTACTATGTGGTCATGCTTGTCTTGGACACTGTGTTCACATGTGTGTAGCAGAACCAGCTCATGTTCTAGAGCTTGCTATCGTAGTTCATTTCCCGAGAATCTCGCAACGCCATCTTGTTGATTTATGTTGCAAACTTTCATTTTTCTCCCTAGACTCGATGAGTCCGGAATATCCTAACACCAACCAGATCTGAATCTCAGGCGGATATGATGGTTGGAACGTTTTCCATGAACTATAATATTGGTCTCTTTGTAACCCGGTAAAGTGGTTGTCATGGTGAACACACCCAGCCGGAAGACCTAATATTGTAGTATCTTGATTGAGGAAGTTGGCCACCTCCCCATAAGGATTTCGTAGGATTTACTCCCTAGTTGTTCTTTATGGATAGTTGTGCTCCCGAAGTCCGACCTTTTTACTTGATGTTCTAGATATCAAACCATATCAATAAATGGGTTATGCTAGCACATCAAAGAGAACATTAGTAGCGGAGTGCTAAATGTCTCTCGGTCGATTATCCAGATTTTATCCCCTTGGCCTCACTAAGGTGAAATCTGAGAGGATGTTATCTTCCTTTGCATCTGCATTGTCCATCACTATTCATTATGGTAGTACGTTGTGTTGCCGGGATCCTTGTCATGGATGTTGGTAAAACCTTGATGAATATGGAAATGCTCAAGTTCTTGAGAGCACGCTCAAGCGCTAGGTGTTTTCATCGGCACTAACTGGGATTGCTCCCAGTTTCCTTGGTTATGCTATAACTTTTCAAGGTGGACTCACTCTCTACTGTTGGGTTTCTCCCAGTTACTAGTTTCATTCCCAGTATTTTCATTTTGTTCCCAGCTAGCACCGTTGTTTTGCCAGCCTACCATTGGTCTCATTCATTTCTGGTGATAAGCAAAATCATCCATTGCGTTGTCTTGAACAAGGTAGTCCACCTCATCCATTCTAGTCGGAGTATGCAATTTCTTCGAACTCCGTCAAACAATCATTTGTGAATTGCCTTAGCCTGGTAAGAAGAGTTTCAATGATCTATGTATCAAAAGTAATTCTTTTTGCCACTTAAGGGATAATTCTATGAGTCACCTCCTCTAAGATGTCTCGTATGGTATCATGGCAACTCAGCTCCTCGCTACGTTGGCAACCGTTCACCACCTTCTTAAGTGTGGAACTATCACCTATCTACTGAACCTTCGTCATCTGTTTCACTCCATCACTCTAGATGTATACTTCGTGTCTCAGCTCAAGAGATGTTCCTACGTCTCGTTCCGTAAGTTGATCTTGTGATCATTAAGATGATCCATCATTGTAGAGTCGTCTCTGTCCTCGTGTTTGATGAAGATCTTGAAAGCAAGAATGTCAAGATCAGTTTGAGGCAATGATTCGACATCTTTGAGAAAGGAAGTTGGGCCATGAAGATCGTGTTAGCTTTGTGTCCCCTCTGTCTTCTTACCTCATGTCTTGAATCTCGGGACGAGATTCTTGTTTAGTGGGGGTGAGTTGTCACTGCCCTAGAATACCTGAGTGAAATAGTTGCAACTGCACTCATGCATCATGTCTAAAATTTCTGAAAGTTGAATTGAGGTTTGTTGAAACCCTTAGAAATCAGTTCAAAAATAACCAACTTTAAAATCTTCTGAAATGAGTCCAAGAAAATGTTCCTTATTGGCAAGAGGTAAAATTCAAACCAATATTTTTAGGAGCTCAGAAACCTTTATTTTGGCCATTTGAATTAATCCAATAATTATTTGCTTTGCATTTATATTTAATACATATTAAATATAACTCCAATAATTCTGTAAGTTTGTGAGTGACTTTGCGTATATTTTAGCAAGCCATATAATAACCTACAAAATTTATTAAAATGATTTAGTGGCTAAACTAAATCAGAACACACGAAATGAAATGGAAAAAGAAAAATAGAAATAAAAAGAAAGACCCGTACCTGGGCCACATACCTGTAGCCGGCCCAGCTGTACCAGTCCAGCCCACCAGGGCAGAGTGGCTGTCTTCAACCTCTACCAGTAGGCAGAGGCAAAATCACGCACGCGCGCGCTGGGAGGTCGCCAGCTCCTGCTTTGCGCTGGAGGCTCATCCCTCTGCCTTCTCCGCACCTGGAGACGTCCCGTGACCCCCCTGCACATCTCCCCTCTCTCTGGTCGTTCTCCCTCCTTCCCCTCGCGTTCCCGCAACCACCCGAGAGCTAGCCGTCACCGCCGTGCTTCGCTCGCATGGCCGCTGTCGTCACCAAGCGCCATCGTCCGGCTCCAGAGCTAAGCCGTGCTGAGACACGTCTCGCCGCCGAAGATCACGAGCCCGGAGGCCCTGCATCCTCGTCGCCATCATGGTCTCCTTCCTCGGGCGCCCGAGATCACCATCGTCGGTTTGCTCGCTCGATCCGTCCCCGAGCCCGCTTAGACCTCCGCCGACCTCTCTGTGAGCTCCTCTCCCTCTCCCCCTAGCTTCCGTTCTCGTTTGGCCGCCGAAGCCGCCGTTCCCATCCAAGCCGAGAACCACCGCCGCCACGGACTCGTTTCCGACGAGCTCCGGCCACCCCACGCCTAGTCGCGTGCTCCCCTGGATGCGGGTGAGGAAGGGCTTCCCCCTGGTGCCCTCCGCCGCGCTTTTAGCCACTGGAGGAGCAACCCCGCAGCGCTTCGCCGCGTTTGCCGTCGCCAGCGTCAAGCCGCCGGTAGCATTGACCGTTTTGACCGGGGGTTTGACCACCCCAGGTCGTCTGACATGTGGGCCCCGCCCCTGACCAGTTTAGTTTAGGACTAATTACCCCCCTGCTGACACTAACAGTGGGCCTAGTGCCTGCTAATTTGATTAGTTAAATTTAATTAATCCTATTATATAACTCTGTCACTGAGGTGTGGAACCCACACGTCAGGTTTGACCTGGTCTACCGCAGTTGACCAGGTTACGTCACAGTGATGCAATGCTGATGCAGTTAACCATTTTCTGGATTTAAAATAATACAGAAAACTCCAGAAAATGTTACAAACTTCGAAAATCATAGAAAATCAACCGTAACTCAGAATGAAATAAGTTATATATGAAAAATGATCAGAAAAATCCAATCTATCCATCTGTACTGGTTCCATGCATGTTTAAACAACTTAACCTTGATGTTTAGCTCAAAACATGTTAATGCACTTTATAAACCCATAACTTGAGTTTGCATTTGAATCTTTGATTCAAATGAGCTCAAACCACCCTGGTGGTAGATGCATTAGCCCAACACACTCATTTTGCCATGTTATGATCATGCATCATATTGTGCATTGCATTGATTGTGTTCTTCCTTGTTTGCCGGTGCTTGTCCCCTCTTGATAGACGTGGTTCCGACGCTGTGATCGTTGACACCGATGAAGAGCTATACTATCTTCAGAAGTGCTAGGCAAGCAAACCCCCCTTGTTCATTCTGATAAATCCGACTCTCTCACTCTGCTCTCTTTTACTGCATTTGGACAACAACGATTCAACTGTTACATGCTAAGGTAGTTGAACCCCTTATCCTCTGCATGACCTGTCATTGACACAGTAAATAGATGAAACCCACTAGCATGAGTAGGAGTTGTTTGAGCCCTGATGTGCCTACTCATTTATGCTTGTTTTTCATGCCTACTATTGCTTAGAGTTGAGTCAGGTCTGATTCATCGGGGATGAATTGGAATGTTGTGAAACATGTCCTATTGTGTGTGAACACGATTTGGTAAAGGTAGCAGTGAGAGGCCATGTAGGAGTACATGGTGGGTTGTCTCATTGAAACCGTCCTCAGGAACTGAGTTCTGTGTTTGTGATCCATGAACAGTTACTACCACACATTGGGCTCCGGGCACTCCAAGCTCTCTTGACTTATTAATCAACTCGATCTCTATCCAGGAGTTGCAACTAGTTTCTGGTGTTTGTAGGTAGTGTTAGTAGTCTGCCAAGTGGCACCCGTTACAGGTGGGCTTGGGACAGACTAGGCACAGTGGCCCGGTGTACCAAGTGGCACCCGGATGGTGGGCTTGGGAACCCTGCACACATCGTTTGGGGCCGTGAGCGACACCCCGGCCGGATCTCCTTGCGGATGGAAGCCGAATAGGCGATAAACCTGGACGAGAGACTTGTGTGGTTAGTCAGGTCATGGCCGACTTCCTTGGTAGGCTTCCGCTTGATGGTTGCTGAGATACACGAGGTGTACATGGCGGTAAGTGGCTAGAGCGTGTGTGAAGAAGTACACCCCTGCAGGGTTAACATTATCTATTCGAATAGCCGTGTCCGCGGTAAAGGACTTCTTGGTTGCATGTACAGTTCATAGACAAGTGAAAGTGTATACTCTAAAATGCGCAAGATAAGCGTGAGTGCTATGGATGGCTGTCGGTGTCAAAACTGGCGGATCTCGGGTAGGGGGTCCCGAACTGTGCGTCTAGGCGGATGGTAACAGGAGACAAGGGACACGATATTTTTACCCAGGTTCGGGCCCTCTCGATGGAGGTAAAACCCTACTCCTGCTTGATTGATATTGATGATATGGGTAGTACAAGAGTGGATCTACCACGAGATCAAGGAGGCTAAACCCTAGAAGCTAGCCTATGGTATGATTGTTGTAATGGTTGTTCGTCCTACGGACTAAAACCCTCTGGTTTATATAGACACCGGAGAGGGCTAGGGTTACACAGAGTCGGTTACAATGGTAGGAGATCTACATATCCGTATTTCCAAGCTTGCCTTCCATGCCAAGGAAAGTCCCATCCGGACATGGGCCGAAGTCTTCAATCTTGTATCTTCATAGTCTTGGAGTACGACCGACGATGATAGTCCGGCTATCCGGACACCCCCTAGTCCAGGACTCCCTCAGTAGCCCCTGAACCAGGCTTCAATGACGACGAGTCCGGCGCGCATATTGTCTTCGGAATTGCAAGGCGGGTTCCTCCTCCGAATAATTCATAGAAGATTGTGAACACCAGGATAGTGTCCGGCTCTGCAAAATAAATTCCGCATACCACTGTAGAGAGAATATTATGTACACAAGTTCAATCTGCTGACGTATTTTGTGGCCTGATGTCATACCACTACCAAGCCTTTACTTGAATCGTTTTTATTATACCACCTCAGCGCGTCTAGCGAAGCAGTTTCCTTGGCACGTCTTGTCGAAGCAGAGATCGTGTTCCCCTTATTTCGGGATTCCCATCAATACGGACGTGGGTAACCCAACCGTGCTCGCTGCCACGCCTCCTCTATCGAAGGTGAGTCCCAAACGGTCACGGGGACGGCTCTTGGTATTCTCCCTCTTTATAATGAGACCAAGGCACGTTTCTTTTCTTCAATCCTCAATCGAATCTGCCTCTCGCCCCGAGTTCCAACACCCAGAGCCCCAGATTCGAGCGCCTCGGACCTTCAACAATGTCCGGCACCGACCTACAGGGCCGGTGGATGCCCTCCTCCGTCACGGAAGAGGATGTGCTAAAGCTCAGAGAAGCCAGGTACCTGACCTACGAGATTTCGCATAGGCTGCCCGCCAAAGGACAAGTCATTCCTACTCCCGAGCCCGGCGAGAGCGTCGTGTTTGTGTCCCAACTTCGTCGGGGTTTAGGCTTCCTGATGGATCCTTTTGTGAGAGGGCTCATGTTTTACTATGGGTTGGAATTCCACGACTTGGCTCCGGAGTCCATCCTCCACATCTCATCATTCATTGTCGTTTGCGAAGCCTTCCTCCGCACTACCCCTCACTTCAGTTTGTGGCTCAAAACCTTCAACGTGGAGCCGAAGATGGTCGAGGGGCGTCAAGCAGAGTGCGGCGGGGCAGTTGTAGGCAAGAGGGCCGATGCTCCATGGCCCGAGGGCTCTTTCCAGGAGGAGCTCGGCTTGTGGCAACAGGAGTGGTTCTATATCACCGCTCCCAGGGGCAGCAGGCAGAAGCCGCCGCCCATCTTTCGCTTGGGCCCCCCACAACGGCTGATGTCATGGGTCAACCAGGGGCTCAACTGGGGGCCATAAAAGGACATTCCCCTATTGCAGGGTCGGATTCGAGACCTCCAAGAGAGGGAGATCAATCTGGTCGTAGTGATGCAGGTTATGCTGATTCGGCGTCTTCTGCCCTGCAAACGTCGCCCCCTCCGTCTATGGGAATTCAATCTGGAGGGGCCACGAGCTCTCCAACACTTCATGGGCGCGACGCCCGTGGAAATGTACAAATTGTTCTTTGGATCACAAGAAGTGTGTCCAGAATTGACCGAGGATGCCGGCCTAAGCTACAATCGCCCGGATGCTCAGGTAAGTAGCCTTGTGTCTGGACACACCATTTGTTTGCGTATTCTTGAATTTGCCTTTTAACCAATCACCCTTTGAAAAGGAGTGGATAGCGCAAGCAAAACTAATACGGTGTCCGGCCCCCCTCCCGGAGACCGCGCCGGATCCCGTGCTGGTTAGGATGCTGGAGGTTGCGCCTTCAGAGGAAGGCGAAGGGGAAAACAGAGAAATTACTGCCTCTACCAAGGAGGCTTTCGAGAAAGGGGGGATCGAGAATCCCTCCTTCCAAGGGGATAAGAGGACCGCTTCCGAAAACCCGGAGGCCAAGGCCTCAAAGCGGGGGAAGAGATCTTCACCAGAGGGTCCTGCGTCTGGGGAGGCCCCGGCCGCACTATCTCCCCTAAGGAATCAACCCTCCAACGAGCCGTAAGTAGGAAAAGGGGAGTTTTGTAATAAGGGACATCCCTATTTTTGCTTCTGAGGATAACCGAAGTTTTTACCTTGTAGTTCGGATCTCCATCCTTCTCAGCTGAGCTCGTCTTCGGGGGACCTTCGTCCAGAGATGATGGAGAGCGAGACGCCTCCATCTGCTGCACCATCAGGCGGGGCGGACGACCCTGAGGTGTCGTCACGGAGGGTATCCCCGAGTCCGGCAGGGCCGGAGAGTTCGGCACCAACTGGTGTACAGCCGGGGGAGCTGAAGGATCTGCTTGAGAAGGCGTCTATCTTAGAAGATCACCGTACATTGATGAGTATCGTGATTGAAAGAATTTCATCCGCCGGTGGCGGGTTGCACGATGCCGTCAGAAGCTTGCTGGCGGGATTTGAGGTATGTAAAAATGACATACCTTTTGACAGTTTTACACATGAAGTGCGCCCTGTATAGATAGTAGCCCCTGAGACTCGGTATGTTGTCGAAAGCGACAGCGTGCCGAGGATCATAATCTCAGGTATTAACTCTCGCCTTTCCTATGCAGGTGGCGGATAGTCCGGTGGCCAGCCGGACTGATGGAGTTGCCGAGCTTAAGCGGCAACTCGACGTTGCGGATGCGGACATCGCGCTGGTCAAAAAACGAGTTGACGAGTCACAAGGTAGGTTGTTCCTCCATGGTCACCTAGTAAGGGAGCTGATGCCCATTCCTTACAACATGTATGCTTAATGCAGATGGTGCCGCTGCTGTGGAGGACCTTCGGGCAGAGCTTGCTCGAGCCAAGGAGTAGGCCAGAAGGAGTGATGCGGCTACCTCGAAGGCAGCCGAAGAGCTAGAAGCCGAAAGGGCTGCTCACTGCCGAAGCAGGGAGGAGACGGCCGGAATGGCCGTGAAGCTGAAGGATGTTACTGACCGCTATGAGGTTCTTAAAAAAGAACGCCGAGCGGAGCAAGAAGACCTGAAGAAGGCCACCGCCGAAGCCAAGGATGCCCGTTCTGCAATGAGGGCTATAAAGGAGGAGATGCGTCTGGCCGGAGACATTGCGGCTGGCAAGCCCTTTCTGCTGCGCAGGAAGTTCACAGATCAGAAGTATGCTCAGCTTGGCCAGCTGTGGGGTCTAGAGGATCCTTATATGGATTTAGCGGCGAGTGCGGCAGATGCAGTTGTGCACTTCTGAAGTCAAAAGGATCACAAGACGGAAGAGCTTTTTTGGTCTCAATTCCACAGTCTGGAGTGTTCACTTCCATTGACCGATCAGTTGGCTGAGTGGGCTGAGCTGAATAGATTGTTCGGATTAGCGATGACTGATGTAGTAACTCATCTGTGGCCGGATAAGCCCAAGCCAAAGAGCTATTTCGGCTTATTGCAGCAATTCCTTGGGGCGGTGCCGCATATCAAGGCGATGAAGCGGTCGGCCTGCATAGAGGGTGCTCGGATGGCCCTTGCCCGTGTGAAGACATACTGAACGAAGATGGATGCCACCGATTTTGCAACCCGGGGTTCAGACAAGAGCCGGTTACCCGCCGAGCACTATTTTGGGGAAGTTCTGCGGGGTGCTCGTGTAATAGAGTCGCAGTGCTCAAAAAATGTCATGCTCAAATGATCTTTATGATATGTAAAACGATATTCATAATATAACTGCTTTTTATACTTGTGCATTCAAGTATTGAAATATCTCCTGTGCGGCCGTTAATGTATATTTTGTGTATAACCTGAAAGATGGCAGTCTTCGGCTTCAGCCCCCACGCACATGGTGCGCGGGTGTTTGCAAAATAGCGCATTTTCACACTTAATCCAACGTCTTGGTCCTGTGAAGGAGGTGGTAGAGTAGCAAACAAGGCAACCGGACTATGATGCTTTATCACTTTCACTTACCCATAGGAGTTCGAAGGTGGGGCTACGATATAGCTCCTAGGGGCACCGCGCTCTCTGAATTCGGGGCGCGTATGTGCCTGACCGGGAAACGGCCCTTCGTCAAAGCGGAGGAATTCTAAACATTCCGATAGTCGATCGAGTGGTTGACCAGTCTCTCGCTATATCATGACAGTCAGTTTTTGGCTTTCTCTACTGAGGTGCTCGCCCGGCCGAACCGGGGCACAATCGCAGTAGTTCTCCTGGTGCCTCGTTAGCCGATGGTACGGAACGTAAGGCAGCAAGACACAGGAGCCGGGCAAACCCAACATTTGACCAAAGACATGATTCGGAGCTAATGCATATAAGGCCTAACTCGAGACGCCGAACACTCCCTAAGATATTCGGTCTTTATGATAGCGGGCAGAACAATGCCCTAAGCCCCTAGTGTCCAGGTATAGGCGAAAATTTCTGACACGGCCGATGCCAAAACGCCAGCCTCCTAGTCGGTTATGGTGAAAAACCGGGGGATGTGAATCAACAAGAGACAGTAAGAAAGGTTTACGCAGGGTCTTAATCTGAAAAGAATCCTTGCCACGGGTCCCTGCTGCACGTCTGCGCCTGTGTCTCCATTGTGCCGTATCCTGGACGGGTGTACACGTTGTTCATCTATAAAAGAGAGGAACTTAGCTTGAAAAGAAATTGTGCAAAATATGTATTTAAAACGGAGTATGAATAAATGAATAAAGTTGTGCTTTTATTAGCTCTTAGCATTCATACGCACAGCCCCTTGTGAAGGGGTGTGAGGCTAGGAAGCCCCTGGTTTATTTGTGCCGGACTTGCCTAGCCGTGTCCGGGGTCTTGAGCGACCTTGTAAGGAGATGATGCCGCATGGACCGGGCATTTTTAGTGTAAGGGACGCGTAGTGCGGTATTGCGTTAAAGCGGGCGAAAGCTTCACGTCCCAATAGTGCTTGATGGCTACTTTGAAATGGGGCGACATGGAAGAGTAGCTTTTCGCGACGGAAGTTGTCGGGTGGACCGAACACAACTTCTAGTAGTGAGGAGCCCATGGACTTGGCGTAAGGCCCTGGCGTTACTCCTTTGAAGGAAGTGCGGCTATGGCGAATTTTAGTAGGGTCTATCCCCAACTTGCGGATTGTGTCCGGATATAGCAGGTTTAAATCGCTGCCGCCTTCCATTAGGACTTGTGTAAATTGTAGTCCGTCGATTATAGGATCCAATATCAGAGCAGTCCATCCTGTGTTTCGAATACTTCTGGAATAATCCAGGTGGTCGAAAGTAATTGGTTTTAACATCCAATCTCGGGATTCCGCTGGGGTGGACCGTGCGACGCGTACTTTAGCGGGTGCCGCACTATTGTTCCGTATTATCACATGAAGTGAGTTTACTGTTTTGACTTCTTGTGGGAAAGTCTTTTCTTTTCCGGCGCTCTGCTGGTGGGGTTCGTCGTCGTCCTCGCTTGGCGTGTCGAGCCCCTTGTGTTCGGCATTGAGTCGGCCGGACTGTTTGAAGACCCAACAATCTCGGTGGGTGTGGTTTGCAGGCTTCCCGGGGGTACTGTGGATTTGACATATCCGATCCAAAATTTTGTTTAGGTTGGATAGCTCGTCACTGTTGTCCTTAAGAGGCAGTGTTTTGTTGTTCGGCCGCGAGCTTTTGAATCCGGCGTTGACCGTCGTGTTCTTTGGGCCCTTTTCTTTATTTCGGCGCTGATCCTTTCTGCGCCGTGATTTTCCGTTTCCATCTCTGATCTCGGATGTACTCGGGTCGCTGGTGCTGCATCTCGCTAGCCACCTATCTTCCTCCGCGCAAAAGCGGGTCATGAGGCTTGTCAGCGCGGCCATTGTTCTTGGCTTTTCCTGGCCGAGGTGTCCGGTGAGCCATTCGTCTCGGATGTTATGTTTAAAAGCTGCTAAGGCTTCGGCGTCCGGACAGTCGACTATTTGGTTCTTTTTGGTGAGGAACCTGTTCCAGAATTTGCGTGCTGACTCTCCAGGCTGTTGGGTTATGTGACTTAAATCGCCTGCATCCGGAGGGCGGACATAAGTCCCCTGAAAATTTGCTCTAAACGCGTCCTCGAGCTCTTCCCAACTTCCAATGGTATTTTCTGGGAGGCTTTTGAGCCAATGCCAAGCTGGCCCTTTGAGCTTGGGGGGTAGATATTTTATGGCGTGGAGATCGTCTCCTCTAGCCATATGTATGTGTAGGATGTAATCCTCAATCCAGACTCCGGGGTCTGTTGTTCCATCGTATGCCTCTATGTTTACGGGCTTGAATCCCGCTGGAAATTCATGATCCAGCACCTCATCGGTGAAACATAGTGGGTGTGCAGCGCCCCTGTATTTAGGTGTGCCGTTATCTTCGAACACTCGGCGTGTTGTGTTGCTTCCTGGGGCCCTCTTCTTTGGCCCATAAATGGACCTGACCGGGCCATCTATTTTGCGAGGATCTTTATGTGTGTCATGTGCCGGCTTGTGTGCGGCACTGCTTGTCGCTCTTGGCCTGTCATCTGGTCGTCTATCCGGCCAGGCGGCCTCCTTGCTTTTTGATTGCGGGGGCTCTACGGCCTCCTCGTCGAATTCGGGCAGCAGCTTGCGCTTCGGGTAACTCTTTCCTTGGTGGCTATTGCCATATTTGTCCGCGGTCTTGAGTACTTTGCTCCACCTCATTCTGAGTATGTCTTCCGCTGTTGAGCTTCCGTTTCTGCTTCTTCAAACTTCTTGCAGTGGCGACAAGCCTTTTGTGAAGGTTCTTATGCTCCGGTGGTGTGTCCGGCGTTAGATCGTCTGGACTGTTGTTTTCGCTAGGGACGGGTTGATTATCCGATTCATCCTGTTTGGATGGTTGCTTGGTTGCATGTTCGTCGTCCACTGGTTTGTCCTGCTCTATGGCTGGGTTATTATGAGTGCTGTTGTTATCGAGGCGGGACTTCGGGCGGCGCTTGCGTCGCCGTTTTGGTTGTTTTTCGGGGGAATTATCCTTCGCCGCGTCCCGTTGTTCCTCGTTATCGCTCCCTTTTGTGGTGTCCACCATATATATATCATGAGTTGAGGTGGCTTTCCAGTGCCCAGTAGGCACTAGTTCTTGGTCGTCTCCGGTGTCGTCATCCATACCGTCGATGTCTTCGGAGTCGTAGTCTAGCATGTCGGTTAGATCGTCGACAGTGGCTACAAAGTGGGTGGTGGGTGGGCTTTGAATTTCTTCGCCGTCCGCATCCCAACCGTCTTGACCACAGTCCGGCCAGGGCTCTCCTGATAATGAGAGATACTTTAGCGAATTCAGGATGTCGCCAAAGGGTGAGTGCTGAAAGATGTCCGCGGCGGTGAACTCCATGATCGGCGCCACATCGGATTCGCTTGGCAGGGGCGCAGGAGGTTCGGAGTCCGGCGAAGAGTCCAGCACCTCGGAGTCACGAGCTTTACAAGGGACAAGGTCAGTATTTGGCTCCATCGTCGTAGAAGTTGCAGCCCCCAAGGTGGTGCCTAGCCACCCGTCCTCGATCTGCGCGGTCGGCTCCGAATTAAGGATCGGAGCGGACTCATGTGCGGCCTCCAGGGCACTGTCCGGCAGCAGAGCTAAATCATGCCCATCGTGACAGTGCAGCGCGCTCGGCTGTGGCTCGAATCCGTCGAAGATCAAGTCTCCGCGGATGTCGGCCGTGAAGTTTAGGCTTCGAAATCTGACCTGATGGCCAAGGGCGTAGCTTTCGATCTGCTCCAGATGGCCAAGCAAATTGGCCCGCAGTGCAAAGCCGTCGAACATGAAGATCTGTCCGGGGAGAAAAGTCTCACCCTAGACTGCGTTGTTGTTGATGATTGAAGGAGCCATCAAGCCTATCAGCGACGACACAGAGGAACTCTCAATGAAAGCACCAATGTCGGTGTCAAAACCAGCGGATCTCGGGTAGGGGGTCCCGAACTGTGCGTCTAGGCGGATGGTAACAGGAGACAAGGGACACGATGTTTTTAGCCAGGTTCGGGCCCTCTCGATGGAGGTAAAACCCTACTCCTGCTTGATTGATATTGATGATATGGGTAGTACAAGAGTGGATCTACCACGAGATCAAGGAGGCTAAACCCTAGAAGCTAGCCTATGGTATGATTGTTGTAATGGTTGTTCGTCCCGCGGACTAAAACCCTCCGGTTTATATAGACACTGGTGAGGGCTAGTGAGGGAGTCCTGGACTAGGGGGTGTCCGGATAGCCGGACTATCATCATCGGCCGGACTCCAAGACTATGAAGATACAAGATTGAAGACTTCGTCCCGTGTCCGGATGGGACTTTCTTTGGCGTGGAAGGCAAGCTTGGCGATATGGATATGTAGATCTCCTACCATTGTAACCGACTCTATGTAACCCTAGCCCTCTCCGGTGTCTATATAAACTGGATGGCTTTAGTCCGTAGGACACAACAACCATTACAAAAATCATACCATAGGCTAACTTCTAGGGTTTAGCCTCTTTGATCTCGTGGTAGATCTACTCTTGTAATATCCACATCATCAATATCAATCAAGCAGGACGTAGGGTTTTACCTCCATCAAGAGGGCTCGAACCTGGGTAAAACATCGTGTCCCTTGTCTCTGTTACCATCCGCCTAGACGCACAGTTCGGGACCCCCTACCCGAGATCCGCCGGTTTTGACACCGACATTGGTGCTTTCATTGAGAGTTCCTCTGTGTCGTCACCGATAGGCTTGATGGCTTCTTCAATCAACAACAACGCAGTCCTGGGTGAGACTTTTCTCCCCGGACAGATCTTCGTATTCGGCGGCTTCGCACTGCGGGCCAATTCACTTGGCCATCTGGAGCAGATCGAAAGCTACGCCCCTGGCCATCAGGTCAGGTTTGGAAGCGTAAACTTCATGACCGACATCCGCGGAGACTTGATCTTCGATGGATCCGAGCCGCAGCCGAGCGTGCCGCACTGTCACGATGGGCATGATCTAACTCTGCCGCCAGACAGTACCTTGGAGGCCGCACCCATAGTCCGGAGCCGACCGCGCAGATCGAGGACGGGTGGCTGGACACCGCCTCGGGAGCTGCAACTTCCACGATGATGGAGCCAAACACTGACCTCGTCCCCTATAAAGCTCGTGACTCCAAGGTGCCGGACTCCCTGCCGGACTCCGAACCTCCTGCGCCCCTGCCAATCGAATCTGATTGGGCGCCGATCATGGAGTTCACCGCTGCGGATATCTTTCAGCACTCACCCGTTGGCGACATCCTGAAATCGCTAAAGCATCTCTCGCTATCCGGAGAGCCCTGGCCGGACTACGGCCAGGATGGTTGGGATGCGGACGATGAAGAAATTCAAAGCCCACCCACCACCCACTTTATAGCCACTGTCGACGATCTGACTGACATGCTATACTACAACTCCGAAGACATCAATGGTATGGACGATGATGCCGGAGACGATCAAGAACCAGCGCCTACAGGGCACTAGAAGACCACCTCGTCATACGACATATACATGGTGGACACCCCAAAAGATGGGGACGGCGAAGAAGCAGCGGAGGCAGATTCCTTAAAGAAACAGCCCAAGCGCCGATGTCAGCGGCGCCGCTCTAAATCCCGCCACAGCAAGAATGGAGATTCCGGCATAGGAGATAACAACACCCCAGAAAGTGCCGAAGATAACCCCCTCCAGCAAGACTCAGCGCAGGAGGATGCAGAAGCAAGCCCTCACAAGAGAGCGGCAGACGAAGAGGTTGAGGATGATAATTACATACCTCCCTCCGAAGACGAGGCAAGCCTCGACGACGGCGAATTTGTCGTGCCTGAGGATCCCGTCGAACAAGAGCGTTTCAGACGCAGGCTAATGGCCACAGCAAATAGCCTAAAGAAAAAGCAGCAACAGCTTCAAGCTGATCAAGACCTGCTGGCCGACAGATGGACCGAGGTCCTCGAGGCCGAAGAGTATGAACTCGAACACCCCTCCAAAAGCTACCCAAAACGCAATTTGCTCCCCCGACTAGAGGAGGAAGCATACAAACCTTCATCACCAGCGCACAATACGGCAGACCGACCACCTCGTGGCCGCGACAGAGAGGCATCTAGGCCCTCCACCAGAACCGTACCCCGGCACCGCTCAAAAAGTACGAAGCCATGGGGGAACGCGCCGGACTTGCGGGATATATTGGAGGACAAGGCAAGACAATCCAGATCTATCTATGGATCACGTGGGCGCCCCACGACCCACGACGAATACCGTCGCACCGGATACAACAACTCATGCCGGGCCGAACACAGCAGACAACGCTCTCTTGAGCTACGTCGTGATACTGCTCAATACAGAGGCGCCGCACACCCACTATGCTTCACTGACGAAGTAATGGATCATCAAATCCCTGAAGGGTTTAAACCCGTCAATATTGAATCCTATGATGGCACGACAGACCCCGCGGTTTGGATCGAGGATTATCTCCTTCATATCCATATGGCCCACGGCGACGATCTCCACGCCATCAAATATCTCCCGCTCAAGCTTAAAGAACCAGCTCGGCATTGGCTCAACAGCCTGCCCGCAGAGTCAATTGGTTGTTGGGAGGACCTGGAAGCCGCATTCCTCGACAACTTCCAGGGCACATATGTGCGACCACCAGACGCCGATTACCTAAGCCACATAATTCAGCAGCCAGACGAATCGGCCAGACAATTCTGGACACGGTTCTTAACAAAGAAAAATCAAATCGTCGACTGTCCGGATGCAGAGGCCCTCGCAGCCTTCAAACATAACATCCGCGACGAGTGGCTGGCCCGGCACCTAGGACAGGAAAAGCCGAAATCCATGGCAGCCCTCACATCACTCATGACCCGCTTCTGTGCGGGAGAGGATAGCTGGCTAGCTCGCAGCAACAACCTCAGTAAAAATGTTGGCAGTCCAGATACCAAGGACCATAATGGCAGGTCGCGTCGAAACAAAAACAAACGCCGTGTTAACGGCGACAACAATGAGGATACGACAGTCAACGCCGGATTTCGAGGCTCTAAACCCGGTCAACGGAAGAAGCCATTCAAAAGAACCACTCCGGGCCCGTCCAATTTGGACCGAATACTCGACCGCTCTTGCCAGATACATGGCACCCCCGAAAAGCCAGCTAACCACACCAACAGAGATTGTTGGGTATTCAAGCAGGCAGGCAAATTAATTGCCGAAAACAATGACAAGGGGCTGCACAGCGATGACGAGGAAGAGACCCGGCCGCCGAACAATAGAGGACAGAAGGGCTTCCCCCCACAAGTGCGGACGGTAAACATGATATACGCAACGCATATACCCAAGAGGGAGCGGAAGCGTGCAGTAAGGGACGTATATGCGATGGAGCCAGTCGCCCCAAAATTCAATCCATGGTCCTCTTGCCCGATCACTTTTGATCGAAGAGACCATCCGACCAGTATCCGCCATGGCAGATTCGCCGCATTGGTTTTAGACCCAATCATCGATGGATTTCACCTCACGAGAGTCCTGATGGACGGCGGCAGTAGCCTGAACCTGCTTTATCAGGATACAGTGCGCAAGATGGGCATAGACCCCTCAAGGATTAAACCTACAAAGACGACCTTCAAAGGCGTCATACCAGGTGTTGAGGCCAATTGTACAGGCTCAGTCACACTGGAAGTGGTCTTCGGATCCCCGGATAATTTCCTAAGCGAGGAGTTAATCTTCGACATAGTCCCGTTCCGCAGCGGCTATCACGCTCTGCTCGGACGAACCATGTTCGCAAAGTTCAACGCGGTGCCGCATTATGCATACCTCAAGCTCAAGATGCCAGGCCCTCGTGGAGTCATCACGGTCAACGGAAATACGGAACGTTCCCTCCGAACGGAGGAACATACAGCGGCTCACGCGGCAGAAGTACAGAGCAGCCTTCTAAGGCAATTTTCGAGTCCGGCCGTTAAACGACCGGACACGGCCAAACGCGCCCAGAGCAACATCAATCAAGACCACCTGGCGCATTCCGAGCACGCGTAGCAATGCGGCCCCAACCCCAACCCTCGCATGATTGCAAGACAAGCTCTCCGCGTACATTATTACGCTCTGGAGATACCATGGGCATAGGGGGAGGGGCACGACCACAACAGACCCAAAGTGCGGCTCGACCACACCAGGGGCTCCGAAGTGTGTCGCTCTTTTTATTTTTATTTTTATTTTCCTTCTTTTTATACACAGGACTCCGTCCACCAGAGGCTCTGTCCGGCGGCGAACCTGCCGAACTCACGATGCAATAGCCAGGGAGGGACAATGGCTGCAACGAACACTCAGGTGGTCTCCATTACGAGCATTAAATTTGTTAAATACACCATTCCGCAGCCTACCCCTGGAGGGAGACAAGTCTAATTAGTCCAATCCCTTGCTTACCGCACTATTTGTATCATTCCGCACTCATAGCAGAATTCCTTGAATAAATAATGCAGCACTTTTTGCCTATAATTGCATTACTTTGCATATATGTTCATTTATGACATCTTGCACCCGTATATTTTGGTACGGCCAAATACACCAGGGGCTTATGTTCCCCGCATTATGGTGTGATAAGTCCGAACACTTTCACAAGTGCGGCACCCCGAACTTATAGCATTATATCAATCGGCTCCGAATCATGTCTTGGGTCAATAGTTGGGTTTACCCGACTCCCATGTTTTGGTACCTTACGTTCCGTTCTGTCGGCTAAGGTAGCACTGGGAGAACCACTGCGATTGCGCCCCGGTTGAGCTGGGTTAACGCCTCGGTGGAGAAAGCTAAAACTGACTGTCATGATAAGGCGAGAGACTGGTCGCTGTTCGAGAGGTCTTTTCGAGTCCCTAAAGACTTATGCCGCTTCGAGCGAAGAACCGGATAATGTCCGGCCAAGGCGTGGATAGCGCCCCGAACTCGGTCTTCCGAATACTAGGGGCTTCGCCGAAATTTAAAATTATAGAATTCTATGGCTAAGTGAGAGTGTTCAAGCATTATAAGTCCGGTTGCCTTGTTCGTTGTGTTGAGCGCCTCCCTAGATGGACCCAAAAATGGGAACAAGAGTGCTCAAGTTTATCCCGAACACCCCAGCACTCGTGGCATGGGGGCTGAAGCCGACGACTTGCCATCTCTCAGATTTAATAAACGGCCGCACAGAAGGTAATATTTTAAATCAATAAGCGTTGCTTAGCGCATATGAACGAAGTTTTCAGCGCACAGGATAACACATTGCGAATTTACTCAATAATTACATCTCTGGGGCACTCATCCGCAATCTTGCGGGCACCCTTCAGGACAGTCTTATAGTACATCTCGGGCGTACGATACTCCTTGCCCGCTGGCGGCGCGTCAGTGATAAGCCTCTCCGCATCCAGCTTGCCCCAGTGCACCTTTGCACAGGCAAGGGCCCGATGAGCACCTTCAATACAGGCGGAGCGCTTGATGACCTCCACCCAGGGGCACGCTTCCACCAGCCGCCGCACAAGGCCGAAGTAGCTCCCAGGTATGGCCTCTCCAGGGCACAGCCGGACTATGAGGCCCTTCATGGCCTGCTCGGCTACCTTGTGGAGCTCGACCAGCTGCTTCAGCTGGGCACTAGGGGGCACCAGATGGCCGGCCTCAGCGTATTGAGACCAGAATACCTTCTCCATTGAGCTCCCCTCCTCGGCTCGGTAGAATGCGGCGGCATCGGACACGCTGCGAGGCAGATCTGCAAACGCCCCTGGAGAGCTCCGAATTCGGGTAAGTAACAGGTAATTTACATTCACATGCTTGCTTTGCATGAAAAATGCCTTACCCGCCGCTATCTTCTTCACCGCCTCAATCTTCTGGAGGGACTTATGGGCCTCGGCCTTAGCGGCTTTGGCACTTTCGAGAGCCGAGGCAAGCTCGGACTCTCGAGTCTTTGAGTCGCGCTCCAAACTCTCATGCTTTTCCATGAGAGCCTGGAGCTCTTGCCGCACCTCCGCCACCCACGCCTCCTGCTTCTGTCGCTCTGCCCGTTCCGTGGCCGCATTGTGTTCGACCGCGGACACAGCCTCCTTCAGGGTTGCCACCTCGTTCGTGGCCCCTACAGTACCCACGTTATCCTTGTTATTTTTGTCGCAACCTAAATCCTTTTCTGTAAGGTAAAAATTCAGAGTGGTGTTACTCACCTTCTTTGTCCTCGAGCTGCTTCTTGGCACGGCCGAGCTCTTGCTCGGACCGCTTGAGGTCCTGCTTCAAAGCACCAACCTCCGTAGTCAGTGCGTCAGAGGTCAGCAGTGCAGCCTACAAACCCATATTGACATAATTTTTAGCAACCCTGCGTATATCTTTTTTAGATCCTCAGTCCGGCTTTTCTTTCCGAACACCGAACCGAGCATCAGGGGCTACTGTCTAGGTGGTATTACATTTCATATTTTTAACTTCTTACCTCAAAGCCTGTTAGAAGGCTACTGCAGGCTTCGGTCAGCCCGCTCTTGGCGAGCTGAACCTTCTGAATCACCGCACTCATGATAGTATGGTGTTCTTCCTCAATGGAAGCGCCTTTGAGCGCCTCCAACAAGTTGTCCGGTGCCTCCGGTTGGACGGAGGCCGCCGGCGTCACGGTCTTGCCCTTCTTGCGAAGGGGCCGCCGGCCGGACTCCGGAACCACTACGGGTTCCGGCGTGGAGTCCGGCGCAAAGTCCGGGAGGCTGCCTTGTGGCGCCTCCAGAGCCTCCTCCTGATGGGTCCCTTCTCGGGATCCCACCTCGGCGTCCTCAGCGTCACGAGGGGTGGAGGCAGTCGGGATGGAGTCTACATCTGACGGGGCCAACGACCCACTCGATGAAGCGGGGAGATCATCATCGGCCGGACTGCAAGCAGCGTGCGGCATTAGAAGGACACTATGTGACACAAGAAAGAAATTATAAATCATTCAGGAATCCGGATACTTACGATCTTGCCGGAGGCCTGGCCCTTGAGGGCCACTCTTCGTCGCCAACGTTGGCGTTGGCGGAGTTGTCCGGGGGAATAGTCCTTCCCCTCTTGGACCCTTCGGCCTCCCCTGTTGGGGAAGCCTTCCTCTTCCTCTCTCCTTCCTCTGGGAGAGAGTCCTCTTTTGTCAGGACCCCGACTCAATGCCACATCGATCTAGCATGTAACACCTCATATCACTTTGCGGCCTCACGCACGGTATTCCCACGGGTGTCGCCTTACCTTTGCCCGGGACCGTTTGCGCCTTTTGGCACACGTATATGACAGTGTCGCTAGCATCCATATGATAAGGAGCCGGGGCTGACATGGCTAGTCGTAAACCCAAAGTGGCACAGACTTACAGGGACAGGCATCCATGACCCAGCATCGAACGTGTCGGTCATCAGCGAGTGAATCCAGGCTGTAGCACTGGGCTAGCAGGACTCCGGTGAACCGGGCTGTAGCAGGCTAACAGGACTCCGGTATTCATCGCGTGACATTTCCCCGAAGGGACAGACACAGGAACGAAGAAGGACACATGCCGGCCAGCCTAAGTGTTCCGGAGCAGTAGCAAGCTACCATGGCTCAGTGAAACACTAGGAGACATTTCCCCGTAAGAGAGGCTACTAAAGATAAACGACTAGATGGTCAGATCCCACACATACCAAGCATTTCAATAACATACACACAATATGCTCGATATGTGCAAATACAACATGGCATCACAACATGACTCTACGACTCAAGTAATTTATTCAATAGGCTCCGAGGAGCGAGATATTACAAACATGGGTCTCATGACCCAACAATCAGAGCATACAAATCAAAGCACAAGCAGAAGCTATCATGTCTGGGTACAGACATCTATAACTGAAAAAGGTTGAGAAGCCTGACTATCTACCAGATCCTGTCGGGGCACAAGATCGTAGCTGAGGTAACAAGCTAAACGTCGAAGTCCACGCGAAACTACTAGTGAGACCGAAGTCTCTCTGCAAAAACATAAAATAGGCAAACATGAGTACAAATGTACCCAGCAAGACTTACATCAGAACTAACTACATATGCATCATTATCAACAAAGGGGATGGTGGGGTTTAACTGCAGCAAGCCAGCTTTGACTCGGTGGCTATCCTGAACTACGACTATAATGTAACTCTTTTGAGGTGGCGCACACGAGTCCACATATTCCCCATATCAATACACCACTATGGATCCGCTCCTGTCTCCCTACGAGAGCGCCATCCATAGCACTCACGCTTATCTTGCATATTTTAGAGTATCCACTTTCACTTGTCTATGAACTGATATAAGCAACCCAGAAGTCCTTTTCCGCGGACACGGCTATTCGAATAGATGATGTTAACCCTGCAGGGGTGTACTTCTTCATACATGTTTCCACCACTTAGCGTCTGCACACGACATGTGCTCGGCAGACTTCAAGCGAAAGCCGACGTGGGTGTAGACCACGACCTACCTAAACACTCAAGTCTCTAGTCCAGGTTTATCGCCTATTCGGGTTCCATCCATGAGGAGATCCGGCCGGAGTTTCGCTCACAGCCCCAAACGATGTGAACAGGGTTCCGTGACACCAAACGGGCGCCCGGTATACCCGGCCACGTGCCTACCGCATCACAGCCCACCCCTACGGTCAGCGCTGTCCATGGCCTCCAGCATACTACAAACACCAGAAACTACTTGCAACTCCTGGACAGAGGACAAGGGTGAATAAGAAGTCGAGCGGGGTCATATTTCAGGGCCCAATGTATGGTAGTAGCTGAATCATGGATCACAAACACAGAACTCAGTTCCTAAGGACGGCTTCAATGAGACAACCCACCATGTACTCCTACATGGCCTCTCACCGACACCTTTTACCAAATCGTGTTCACACACTTAGCTCACACACAGTAGGACATGTTCACACACCTCTGATTCATCCCGGATGAATCAGACCTGACACAACTCTAAGCAGTAGCAGGCATGACAATAAGCATGAATGAGTAGGCACAACAGGGCTCAAACAACTCCTACTCATGCTAGTGGGTTTCATCTATTTACTGTGGCAATGACAGGTCATGCAGAGGATAAAGGGGTTCAGCTACCGCAGCAAGTAACAGATGAATCGGTGTTGTCCTAATGCATTAAAAGAGAGCAGGGGCGAGAGAGTAGGATTGTATCGGAATGAACAAGGGGTTTTTGCTTGCCTGGCACTTCTGAAGATAACATTGAGTCTTCATCAGTGTCAACGATCACATCATCGGTATCACGTCTATCGAGAGGGGACAAATACCGGCAACACAGAAGGGAACACAATCAATGCAATGCACAATATGATGCATGATCATGACATGGCAAAATGAATGTGTTTTGAGCTAATGCAACTAGCAACAGATTAAATGAACTTGGTTTGAATACAAGATTCAAATTCAAACTCCATATGTGATTATTTAAATGCCCTTTATATGATTTGTGCTAAACAGCATCTATAAGTTGTTCTAACATGCATGAAAATGGTACAGATGGATTCCTTGAATTTTTCTGATAATTTTTCATATATAATTTATTTCATTTGGAGTTACGGTTAATTTTCTATGATTTATTGAAGTTTATACAATTTTCTGAAATTTCCTGAATAATAATAAATCCAGAAAATACTTATTGCGTCAGCATTGCGTCACTATGACGTCAGCAGGTCAACAGACGCTGCTGCTGGTCAAACCTGACCAGTGGGGTCCACTGGTCAGTGACTGGGGCTGGTTAGTGCCGCTGACGGGTGGGCCCAGTCAACGACCACGTCAGCACGGTCAAACTGACGCGTGGGGCCACTGCAATTAGACTAAACTAAACAGAAAAATATACTAATCCTAATTAGACGCAGGGGCCCACATGGCAGTGGCTCATAGGGTGATTAGCCCCAAACTAAGTGGCCACATCGGCCCGCCGGAGTTTGGCCGGCGGTGACCACAGAGCACGGCGGGGGCACGCCGGACTTGCGCTAGGGGCATCGGATTCGCGCGCTGAGGGCACCGGGGCATAGCCCGGGCTCTCCCGCATCTGATGGGGTAGGTGGGAGGCTGCGGGGACGCCGGGGCTCGTCGGAACGGAGCTCGCGGCGGCGCCGGAGTTCGGGTGGTAACGGGTTAGCTGCTGCGGCATGCAAACGGGAGGGGGCTTGCGCTAGGAATGCTCTATGGAACGCTGCGAACGCGTTAGGCTCGCCGGGGTGACCAAATGGTCACCGGAGCTACGTCGACGATGAGCTCGGGCGGCGGCATGCTACGGCCATCTATGAAATGGCGGCTACGGCGAGCGGCAAGCCACGGGGTTAGGGGCAAAACGTACAGGAGCTCACGGTGGTTCGGATGAGGTAGATGACGAGCTCGGGGAGGCGGAGACGACGGCGAATCGGCGGTGAAGATCCTCGGCGGCCAGCGATGGGGAAGACGGCGTGGGCGGCGATGCAGGGCTACCGGAGGGCCGTGGATCGGTGGGGAGGAAGAGGGGGTCGAGGCGGAGCCTTTGAGCGCATCGGCGAGGCTAGGGGGTGGCGGTGGCCGCGAGGGAGCTCGTCGGTGGCGGCGGCTCCGTTCGGCGAGTGAGAGAGAGAAGAAGCAGAGGAGGGGGGAAAGAGTTCGGGAGAGTGAGGGAGTTCCAGGGGGGTGGCGTGGCACGCATGCAGGCGTCCGGGTGTCGAGGTGGAGCGGCAAGCAGGAGGTGGTCGGGGCGTGCGCCGGCGTGCGTCGGCCACGCGCCTGTGCCTACTGGCGCGAGGAGGAAGGCGACAGGGGGAGAGTGGAGATGGGTTGGGCCGTGCTGGGCCAGGTGGGCTACCAGGTGAGCGCCAGGTAAGATCTTCTGCTCTCTCTCTCTTATTTCTATTTAATTCTGTTTTCTATTTTCCGTAGTTTGTTTTGATTTGATTTAAAATATCAAATCATTTTATAAAATCCTGGAAACAATTATGGGTGCTTTCTGAATTATTTCAGTGACCCTTAACAATTTCCAACATTTATTTGAACATTTAAATTATTTATAGCATTTAAATGCCCAAGGTCAAATAAAATAGGATTTAATTCAAAAATCTAGAATGGCCTAGAAATATGTGCATCATTGATGGCAGGGGTTTTCACCTTTAACAAAAATAATGAACTTTTCTAAAGGGCATTCTGGGTTTATTGAAAATATTTTTATTTTGATCCTAATTGCATTTTATCTAGTGCTAGGGTTTGTCATCCCCATTTCAAGTTTCATGAATTTTAAACATGATGCATGAATGCCTTAATGCAACTAATGACAAGCAAATTCTAGGGCTGTGACAACTCACCCCCACTAAACAAAAATCTCGTCCCGAGATTCAAGCGTAGGGTAAGGTGAAGGGGGAACGCAAACTAGCACAATCTTCACGATCGAGTTGCACTTCAAATGGACGTTGATTCGTCCACCATCATTGTCTCGAAGTCTTGCTCTGAGAACTCCAGCTAACATGACAACGAGAGGAAAGGAAAGACCCTAAAAGAATGGTACTTCTCGAAGGTCGAACAACTGAGGATTAACTCACGGAATGAGACATAGCAACATCTCTCGAGCTGAGAGGCGAAGCACACATCCATAGGAATGGAGTGAAGCAGATGACGAAGGTTCACTAGGTAGACCACAATTCCACACCTAAGAGGGTGGTGAACGGTTGTCAACGTAGCGAGGAGTTGAGTTTCCATAATACCATAACGATGCACCTTAGGGAAGGTGACTCATAGAAATATCCCCTTAAGTGGCAAAAAAATTACCTTTGATTCAGAGATCATTGAGACTCTTTAAACCAACCTAAGGCAATTCTCGACCGATCGTTTGGAGGGGGGTCGGTAGAATGGCATACTTGGACTTGGATGATGTGGATTACCTTGTTGAAGACAACGTAATGGATGAATTTGCTTACCACCGGAAATGGAAGAGACCCATGGTAGAATGGCACATTGGCGGTGCAAGCTGGGAACAAAATGCAAATGCTGGGAATGATTCTGGTAACTGGGGAAGAACCCAACACTAGAGAGTTAATTCACTGGTTGAAAAGGTCATAGCATTGCCGAGGAAACTGAGAGGAATCCCAGTTAGCGTCGATGATAACACCTAGCGCTTGAGCGTGCTCTCAAGAACTTGAGCATTTCCACAATCATCAAGGTTTTACCAATATCCGTGTCAAGGATCCTGGCAACACAACTTGCTACCATGATGGCTAATGATGGATGATGCAGATGCAAAGGAAGATAACACCTTCTCAGATTTCACCTTAGCGAGGCCAAGGAAATAAAAATCTGGATGATCGACCGAGAGACATTTAGCACTCCGCTTCTAATGTTCTCCTTGATGTGCTAGTGTAGCCCATTCATAGATATGGTTTGATATCTAGAACATCAAGTAAAAAGGTCGGACTTTGGGATCTCAGAAATCCATAGGGGCAACTAGGGAGTAAATCCTATGAAATCCTTAGGGGAGGTGGCCAACTTCTTCAATCAAGATACTACAATAATAGGTCTTACGGTTGGGTGTGTTGGCCACGACATCCACTTTACCGGTTATCGAGGGACCAATATTATAGTTCTTGGAAAATGTTCCAACCATCATATCTGCCTGAGATTCATATCTGGTTGGTGTCAGGATATTCCAGACTCATCGAGTCTAGGAAGACAAATGAAAGTTTGCAACACAATTCAACGAGACAATGCTGTGAGATTCTCGGGGAATGAGCTATGATAGTAAGCTCCAAAACATGAGCTGGTTCTGCTACAAACATGTGAACACGCTGTCCCAGACAAACATGACCACGTGGTAGTCTTATAATAAAACACTACCGAGTTCAGGTGGGGAACCATCAACGAGGATATCAAAATCCTTGCATAAGGCATGCTCTTAAGAAGGAACTTCTTCTCCTTGAACAAATCAATCAGTGGCTTGGTGTGCTCGGAACACATATGGAATGAAGGTTGCAAGTCTCCAGACCACAGAATACTTCGCACGTATGCATGACTGACTTGGGATGATTCCAAAGGAAGCAAAACTAACTTTCTCAAATCCACGGCGGCAACTTTCACCAAATGCACGTGTATAAGAGGAAGTCACTCCTTTCATCAAACACATACTTCATGAGTTAGCATGAAGAAATGCTTTCAGAAGTTTCCAACACTAACTTGTTGTCCAACAAGATCATGGAGGAGATAAGGATGTTGTCAATGGGCTCAACAACAATTCATCTAGGTTTCCTTTTAAAAGGAATTCCATAGTTAAGTGAACACGGTGATAGCATTGGTCAGGCCAAAGATGTAATGGTGTATGCTCGAGGGATCAACCACGAATAAGACAACATTACGAGCATCATTGGTACTGATTTGACTTGACGATAGCCCACACTCAAATCAAAGGATTGATAAGACAATAGGTCCAGCAACTGATCACAGGGACCAATCGATGAAGATATCATCTTTCTTCAACACACACTACACAAGATTATCCCTTTGGAACGAACTAAGTCAGGCAAGCTTTTATCCTCCAACTCTCCAAGTTGTTGTCTAGCTTAACCAACTAGCTCAGGGATATCTAACACCGATTCTTGGAGTGAAGGTGGTTCACAAGAAACCAACTTGATCACGAGCTCAACATAACGGTCAGGTGACGACCTGGTGATACTTCCGAGAAGATATTCAGAAAATCATGAACCACCGGTATGTTACTAAGCTCGAGAACAATCTCGCTTTTGAGGGCAAGACGATATGATCAAATGAGTGAGGACTTGACAAGATCCTAACTCATCAATCGAAGGGTGCACCGAAATAAGGACTAGGTAGCACGATCAGTCTTAGAAGGATGATTCAAAAACCAACATGCTAAGAATGAAATTATTATCCTTTAACTACCAAGCAACGAGGTTGCTGGGAGTATTGATTTCACATATCACAATTCATTTGTCGGTATTCCGGTTGCATCAACACGAGGGCCGAGGAATGACTAATGATGGTGAGAAGTATCACTACGTCAAAATTCATGAGAGTTGGTGCAGTTCTCATGACAATTCTGACATAAAGGGGGTAATACTCCAAGGTAGAACAAAACCAAAAGCTGGATTGGCATTTGATCTACGGAATACAACTACTTTGACCCAATCCTAGATATGGATGAGGTACTGGAGTTTGTTTCTCCTAGTCATTCTGCGATAGAATGGCTTGACGGACCACAAGAGTAATAGCATCGATAAACGAACGCACGCATACTCTTGACTATCAATTGATAGACGAGGGTCAGAATGCAACTAAAGAGAACAACTCAAAGGAACATATAATTTTCTGAGTTGTGAATGCATAGATTAGTATGTCGAACCAAGTTCAACATATTTCTTCCGGATAACCCATGCAGAAAGGTAGAACTGGCAGAGTCACGATTTATGAATGGAGAACTCCTCAAGAATAATCTTGTTGTGATATTTCAGTTCAACGAGGAACTTCTGCCATAAGTAGTTCATGGTATTTGGAAGAAGAAGATACCACGGACTTCAAGGACTATCGCAAAGGTTACTAATATCCTAAAGGCACTAGCAATTACTATCAACATGAAGTAGGTAGAGTGAATCTCGGGTCGAAAACCCAGAAGTGAAATGCCTACTAACTAAGTGGCATCACGGGATGCTTACGAGAATGATGGCCAGAATCTTCACACTGGGAACACAAAACATTGCTAGATTACTAGGTGACTCCCTAAAACACCTAGGGTCATAATAGTAGCTCCAACATATATGTCAAGGCAATAAAGTACCTCAACTCACTGATTTGTGTGATTAATCTGACCAAAGGCACATCGGAAACAGGAGGAAGGGATTTGCAATTGCATCCGACTATTTAGAAACCTGCGATGACTCGGACAGCATAACGGCTGTAAATGCTCAAAAGATTGGAGACATGCTACAAAAATGGTGGCATAGCCACTCAGAAGCACAATATCAAGGTTCCGAGATCAACAGTTAACATACAGAAGTCGTAGGAACTGAACTCAAGCTTAAATCCAACAATCTTATAAGTCTACGGATTAGTAACGCGTGATCCTGATAGAAAGAAGAGATGGCCTAGTTCCTTAACCCCGCAGGAAGATAAGATGACTCAGATCAGAAGGGCATAAGGTATAAGGAGTAAAAGAGCCTTACGTTCCATCCCACAATCAATTCCCTTATATAACTAAAGAATTTCTAGACTCAACTTCGACCAGTTTGGCTTGGTAATCCTACAGGCAGTCAAGCTCTGATACCAACGCTGTCAGGACCCCGACTCAATGCCACATCGATCTAGCATATAACACCTCATATCACTTTGCGGCCTCACGCACGGTATTCCCACGGGTGTCGCCTTACCTTTGCCCGGGACCGTTTGCGCCTTTTGGCACACGTATATGACAGTGTCGCTAGCATCCATATGATAAGGAGCCCGGGCTGACATGGCTAGTCGTAAACCCAAAGTGGCACAGACTTACAGGGACAGGCATCCATGACCCAGCATCGAACGTGTCGGTCATCAGCGAGTGAATCCAGGCTGTAGCACTGGGCTAGCAGGACTCCAGTGAACCGGGCTGTAGCGGGCTAACAGGACTCCGGTATTCATCACGTGACATTTCCCCAAAGGGACAGACACAGGAACGAAGAAGGACACATGCCGGCCAGCCTAAGTGTTCCGGAGCATTAGCAAGCTAACATGGCTCAGTGAAACACTAGGAGACATTTCCCCGTAAGAGAGGCTACTAAAGATAAACAACTAGATGGTCAGATCCCACACATACCAAGCATTTCAATAACATACACACAATATGCTCGATATGTGCAAATACAACATGGCATCACAACATGACTCTACGACTCAAGTAATTTATTCAATAGGCTCCGAGGAGCGAGATATTACAAACATGGGTCTCATGACCCAACAATCAGAGCATACAAATCAAAGCACAAGCAGAAGCTATCATGTCTGGGTACAGACATCTATAACTGAAAAAGGCTGAGAAGCCTGACTATCTACCAGATCCTGTCGGGGCACAAGATCGTAGCTGAGGTAACAAGCTAAACGTCGAAGTCCACGCGAAACTACTAGTGAGACCGAAGTCTCTCTGCAAAAACATAAAATAGGCAAACATGAGTACAAATGTACCCAGCAAGACTTACATCAGAACTAACTACATATGCATCATTATCAACAAAGGGGATGGTGGGGTTTAACTGCAGCAAGCCAGCTTTGACTCGGTGGCTATCCTGAACTACGACTATAATGTAACTCTTTTGAGGTGGTGCACACGAGTCCACATATTCCCCATATCAATACACCACTATGGATCCGCTCCCGTCTCCCTACAAGAGCGCCATCCATAGCACTCACGCTTATCTTGCATATTTTAGAGTATCCACTTTCACTTGTCTATGAACTGATATAAGCAACCCAGAAGTCCTTTTCCGCGGACACGGCTATTCGAATAGATGATGTTAACCCTGCAGGGGTGTACTTCTTCATACATGTTTCCACCACTTAGCGTCTGCACACGACATGTGCTCGGCAGACTTCAAGCGAAAGCCGACGTGGGTGTAGACCACGACCTACCTAAACACTCAAGTCTCTAGTCCAGGTTTATCGCCTATTCGGGTTCCATCCATGAGGAGATCCGGCCGGAGTTTCGCTCACAGCCCCAAACGATGTGAACAGGGTTCCGTGACACCAAAAGGGCGCCCGGTATACCCGGCCACGTGCCTACCGCATCACAGCCCACCCCTACGGTCAGCGCTGTCCACGGCCTCCAGCATACTACAAACACCAGAAACTACTTGCAACTCCTGGACAGAGGACAAGGGTGAATAAGAAGTCGAGCGGGGTCATATTTCAGGGCCCAATGTATGGTAGTAGCTGAATCATGGATCACAAACACAGAACTCAGTTCCTGAGGAAAACTTCAATGAGACAACCCACCATGTACTCCTACATGGCCTCTCACCGACACCTTTTACCAAATCGTGTTCACACACTTAGCTCACACACAGTAGGACATGTTCACACACCTCTGATTCATCCCGGATGAATCAGACCTGACACAACTCTAAGCAGTAGCAGGCATGACAATAAGCATGAATGAGTAGGCACAACAAGGCTCAAACAACTCCTACTCATGCTAGTGGGTTTCATCTATTTACTGTGGCAATGACAGGTCATGCAGAGGATAAAGGGGTTCAGCTACCGCAGCAAGTAACAGATGAATCGGTGTTGTCCTAATGCATTAAAAGAGAGCAGGGGCGAGAGAGTAGGATTGTATCGGAATGAACAAGGGGTTTTTGCTTGCCTGGCACTTCTGAAGATAACATTGAGTCTTCATCAGTGTCAACGATCACATCATCGGTATCACGTCTATCAAGAGGGGACAAATACCGGCAACACAGAAGGGAACACAATCAATGCAATGCACAATATGATGCATGATCATGACATGGCAAAATGAATGTGTTTTGAGCTAATGCAACTAGCAACAGATTAAATGAACTTGGTTTGAATACAAGATTCAAATTCAAACTCCATATGTGATTATTTAAATGCCCTTTATATGATTTGTGCTAAACAGCATCTATAAGTTGTTCTAACATGCATGAAAATGGTACAGATGGATTCCTTGAATTTTTCTGATAATTTTTCATATATAATTTATTTCATTTGGAGTTACGGTTAATTTTCTATGATTTATTGAAGTTTATACAATTTTCTGAAATTTCCTGAATAATAATAAATCCAGAAAATACTTATTGCGTCAGCATTGCGTCACTATGACGTCAGCAGGTCAACAGACGCTGCTGCTGGTCAAACCTGACCAGTGGGGTCCACTGGTCAGTGACTGGGGCTGGTTAGTGCCGCTGACGGGTGGGTCCAGTCAACGACCACGTCAGCACGGTCAAACTGACGCGTGGGGCCACTGCAATTAGACTAAACTAAACAGAAAAATATACTAATCCTAATTAGACGCAGGGGCCCACATGGCAGTGGCTCATAGGGTGATTAGCCCCTAACTAAGTGGCCACATCGGCCCGCCGGAGTTTGGCCGGCGGTGACCACAGAGCACGGCGGGGGCACGCCGGACTTGCGCTAGGGGCATCGGATTCGCGCGCTGAGGGCACCAGGGCGTAGCCCGGGCTCTCCCGCATCTGATGGGGTAGGTGGGAGGCTGCGGGGACACCGGGGTTCGTCGGAACGGAGCTCGCGGCGGCGCCGGAGTTCGGGTGGTAACGGGTTAGCTGCGGCGGCATGCAAACGGGAGGGGGCTTGCGCTAGGAATGCTCTATGGAACGCTGCGAACGCGTTAGGCTCGCCGGGGTGACTAAATGGTCACCGGAGCTACGTCGACGACGAGCTCGGGCGGCGGCGTGCTACGGCCATCTATGAAATGGTGGCTACGGCGAGCGGTAAGCCACGGGGTTAGGGGCAAAACGTACAGGAGCTCACGGTGGTTCGGATGAGGTAGATGACGAGCTCGGGGAGGCGGAGACGACGGCGAATCGGCGGTGAAGATCCTCGGCGGCCGGCGATGGGGAAGACGACGTGGGCGGCGATGCAGGGCTACCGGAGGGCCGTGGATCGATGGGGAGGAAGAGGGGGTCGAGGCGGAGCCTTTGAGCGCATCGGCGAGGCTAGGGGTGGCGGTGGCCGCGAGGGAGCTCGTCGGTGGCGGCGGCTCCGTTCGGCGAGTGAGAGAGAGAAGAAGCAGAGGAGGGGGGAAAGAGTTCGGGAGAGTGAGGGAGTTCCAGGGGGGTGGCATGGCACGCATGGAGGCGTCCGGGGTGTCGAGGTGGAGCGGCAAGCAGGAGGTGGCCGGGGCGTGCGCCGGCGTGCGTCGGCCACGCGCCTGTGCCTACTGGCGCGAGGAGGAAGGCGACAGGGGGAGAGTGGAGATGGGCTGGGCTGTGCTGGGCCAGGTGGGCTACCAGGTGAGCGCCAGGTAAGATCTTCTGCTCTCTCTCTCTTATTTCTATTTAATTCTGTTTTCTATTTTCTGTAGTTTGTTTTGATTTGATTTAAAATATCAAATCATTTTATAAAATCCTGGAAACAATTATGGGTGCTTTCTGAATTATTTCAGTGACCCTTAACAATTTCCAACATTTATTTGAACATTTAAATTATTTATAGTATTTAAATGCCCAAGGTCAAATACAATAGGATTTAATTCAAAAATCCAGAATGGCCTAGAAATATGTGCATCATTGATGGCAGGCGTTTTCACCTTTAACAAAAATAATGAACTTTTCTAAAGGGCATTCTGGGTTTATTGAAAATATTTTTATTTTGATCCTAATTGCATTTTATCTAGTGCTAGGGTTTGTCATCCCCATTTCAAGTTTCATGAATTTTAAACATGATGCATAAATGCCTTAATGCAACTAATGACAAGCAAATTCTAGGGCTGTGACATCTTTCTCCTCCTCGTCTTCGGGGGAGGAGTCCGGCTCGGAGTCGTCGGAAACCTGAAAACGGGAACTCTTTCGAGTACCCGTGGCCTCCTTCTTGGCCTTCTTCTCCGGCACCACATGCGGTGCCGAAACCAGCAGCCCCGCTAGGCGGGCGTCCGCTGGGTCTTCGGGGAGGGGAGCCGGACAGTTTACCTGTCCGGACGTCCTCTGCCAGTCCTGTCAAAGGCATTGGGGGTTTTAGATCCCGCATAGAGTCAAACTATGAAAGAAAATAAATGTCCCATAGAGGATAACAAAGCTTACCTCGCCGGCCGGGCGCTTGGTGCTGAATCCGCGGTCTTCCGTCGCGGACGCGGGGGCTTCCCCGCCCTTGAACAGCAACCTCCAGGCGGCTTCGTACGTCGTGTCGAAGAGCCTGCTCAAGGCCTGGTGCTGTGCCGGATCGAACTCCCATAAATTAAAAGCCCGTTGTTGGCAAGGGAGAATCCTGCGGACGAGCATGACTTGGATCACATTGACGAGCCTAAGCTTCTTGTTCACCAGGGTCTGGAGACAGGACTGGAGTCCTGTCAGCTCCTCCGAAGTACCCCATAGCAAGCCCTTCTCTTTCCAGGAGGTGAGCTGCATAGGGATACCAGATTTGAACTCGGGGGCCGCCGCCCACTTAGGGTCGCACGGCTCGGTGATGTAGAACCACCTCGATTGCCACCCCTTGACGGATTCCACGAAGGTCCCTTCGAGCCAGATGACATTGGGCATCTTGCCCAACATGGCGCCTCCGCACTCCGCTTGAGTGCCCTTCACCATGTTCGGCTTGACATTGAAGGTCTTGAGCCACAAGCCGAAGTGGGGCTGGATGCAGAGGAAGGCCTCGCACACGACGATAAACACCGAGATGTTGAGGATGAAGTTTGGCGCCAGGTCATGGAAATCCAGGCCGTAATAGTACATGAGCCCCCGGACAAAGGGATGCAATGGGAAGCCCAGTCCGCGGAGGAGGTGGGGAAGGAATACGACCCTCTCATGGGGCCTGGGGGTGGGGATGAGCTGCCCCTTGTCGGGCAGCCGGTGCGCGATGTCATCGGATAGATATCCGGCGCTGCGCAGTCTTTCGATGTGCCCCTCCGTAATGGAGGAGGCCATCCACTTGCCTCCCGCTCCGAATATGACTGGAGAAGGTTGAGATGAGATGTGCGGGCTCGGGCGCTGGAGCTCGAGTGCGCGGAGATGGATAAGCAAAGGAGGAAGAAGGCGTAGGTGAAAAGGTGGATCCTTATCCCCTTATATATGGGCGGACGAAAACTATGCGTCCCCACCGGCCTGGTAAAACACGCTTATCTCCCAAGCGCCACCATCAATGGCGCGGTTGGGTTACCCACGTCCCTATTGATGAGAATCCCGGAATAAGGGGAACACGATCTCTGCTTCGACAAGACGTGCCAAGGAAACCGCTTCGCTAAATGCGCTGAGGTGGTATAGTAAAAAATGATTCAAGTAAAGGCTTGGTAGTGGTGTGACGTCATGCCACAAAATACTTCAGCAAATTGAACTTGTGTACATATTATTCTCTCTACGGTGGAATGTGGAATTTATTTTTCAGAGCCGGACACTATCCTGGTGTTCACAATCTTCTATGGATTATTCGGAGGAGGAACCCGCCTTGCAATGCCGAACAATATGCGCGCCGGACTCATCGTCATTGAAGCCTAGTTTAGGGGCTACTGAGGGAGTCCTGGACTAGGGGGTGTCCGGATAGCCGGACTATCATCATCGGCCGGACTCCAAGACTATGAAGATACAAGATTGAAGACTTCATCCCGTGTCCAGATGCGACTTTCCTTGGCGTGGAAGGCAAGCTTGGCGATACGGATATGTAGATCTCCTACCATTGTAACCGACTCTATGTAACCCTAGCCCTCTCCGGTGTCTATATAAACCGGATGGCCTTAGTCCATAGGACACAACAACCATTACAACAATCATACCATAGGCTAGCTTCTAGGGTTTAGCCTCTTTGATCTTGTGGTAGATCTACTCTTGTAATATCCACATCATCAATATCAATCAAGCAGGACGTAGGGTTTTACCTTCATCAAGAGGGCCCGAACCTGGGTAAAACATCGTGTCCCTTGTCTCTTGTTACCATCCGCCTAGACGCACAGTTCGGGACCCCCTACCCGAGATCCGCCAGTTTTGACACCGACAGCTAGGGTTACACAGAGTCGGTTACAATGGTAGGAGATCTACATATCCGTATTGCCAAGCTTGCCTTCCACGGCAAGGAAAGTCCCATCCGGACACGGGAGGAAGTCTTCAATCTTGTATCTTCATAGTCTTGGAGTCCGGCCGACGATGATAGTCCGGCTATCCTGACACCCCCTAGTCCAGGACTCCCTCAATGGTGTTCTCGTAGGGAGACATGAGTGGATCCATAGTGGTGTATTAATATGGTGAATATGTGGACTTGTGTGCGCCACCTCAAAAGAGTTACTTGCAGTCGTAGTTTAGGATAGCCACCGAGTCAAAGCTGGCTTGCTGCAGTTAAACCCCACCATCCCCTTTGTTGATAATGATGCATATGTAGTTAGTTCTGATGTAAGTCTTGCTGGGTACATTTGTACTCACGTTTGCCTATTTTATGTTTTTGCAGAGAGACTTCAGTCTCACTAGTAGTTTCACGTGGACTTCGACGTTTAGCTTGTTACCTCAGCTACGATCTTGTGCCCTCAGCAGGATCTAGTAGATAGTCAGGCTTCTCAGCCTTCTTCATTTATAGATGTCTGTACTCAGACATGTTGAGCTTCCGCATGTGTTTTGACTTGTATGCTCTAAGTGTTGGGTCATGAGACCTATTGAATAAACACTTGAGTTGTAGAGTCATGTTGTGATGCCATGTTGTATTTGCACATATAGAGCATATTGTGTGTATGTTATTGAAATGCTTGGTATGTGTGGGATCTGACTATCTAATTGTTTATCCTTGGTAGCCTCTCTTACCGGGAAATGTCTCCTAGTGCTTCCACTGAGCCATGGTAGCTTGCTACTGCTCCGGAACACTTAGGCTGGCCGGCATGTGTCCTTCTTCGTTCCTGTGTCTGTCCCTTCGGGGAAATGTCACGCGGTGTCTACTGGAGTCCTGTTGGCCTACTACAGCCCGGATTCACTAGCCCAGTTTACCGGCATGTGTCAGCCCGGTTTACCGGAGTCCTGCTAGCCCAGTTGCCACAGCCCGGATTCACTCGCTGATGACCGAGACGTTCATTGCTGGGTCATGTATGCCTGTCCCTATAAGTTAGTGCCACTTTGGGTTCACGACTAGTCATGTCACCCCGAGTTCTTGTCATATGGATGCTAGCGACACTATCATATACGTGAGCCAAAAGGCGCAAACGGTCCCGGGCCTGGTAAGGTGACACCCGTGGGAATACCATGCGTGAGGCCGCAAAGTGATATGAGGTGTTACATGCTAGATCGGTGTGGCCTAGGATCGGGGTCCTGACATCTATCTCATATCTACAGCACCGAAGATCTGAAGAACATGGGTCTCAAGCAAGAATTTGACTGGTCTGCACCTCCACTGAAGAAATTCAAGAAGGTCAAGGTTCCTTCCTTGGTGGCAAGCTCCTATTCTTCATCGCGCGACACTGATGAAAATGAAGACTTGGACGACACACGGCAGGCCCTACTACGACCACCGACCCAGACAACGCTGGCGCTCCTCCATCAACTTGATATTCTTCAGGGGCGTTAGTCCTCAGTTTCGATCCTTTTGGTCATTCGATGACAAAGGGGGAGAAATCTGAGTTAGTCTTCAAGCGGGTCTATTATATGGGCATTTTTTGCTAAGTTACAACTCTCGCTCTTCTGAAACTTTTATTGGATCGAGTTGTAATCTTAAAGCCGATGGTGCTCTGATACTTTTGATGCACTGTGCTCTGATTCTGCATGCTTGTTCCTCGGTAATATTATTGCACGCATGCTGAATTTCTTCAGGCACCATATTTCATCATGCATTTCAAATTCTTCATATTATATGTCAAATGCATGTACAAATTACAAGATATAGGGGGAGATCTCCATGATTCAACTCTTCAAGTGTGCATTGCTTCAAAAGCAAATTCCTCACTATGCACATCTTCAGGGGGAGTTCTTCTATATCTTGCAATCAAATTCCTCAATATCAGTACTTACACTTCATATGTTTATCCCCATTGAAAACTTAACCTATATTGTCATCAATCACCAAAAAGGGGGAGATTGTAAGTGCATCTAGTGCCCCTTAGTGATTTTGGTGTATTAAAGACTTATAGGTTAAGGAACTAATGTGTTTATGAGTGTACACAGGTCTATAAGTCTATGAGGAGTTTGATATTTACAGAGAAAGTCGAACCCTAGAAATGAATATCTTCGACTGAAGATTTTGGTATCCCTAAAGACATTCATGAAGACTTTGAAAGTGAAGAAATTGGTGTGTCCATGAAGACTTGATTTTCATGCAAGGAATATGAAGCTTGAAGACTTTCGTTTTCATAGTTTTGTTTTTCTCTTTCTTGAGTCATAGGAAACACCATACTGTTAAAGGGGGTCGAGGAAATACTAAGGAAAAATTTCCATGTGATGCTCAACTCAAAATCCTACACCTACCAATCCCTTCGAGTGAAGCCATTGGAAATCTCATACAGTTCAGTCAATTTCTTCAGTGACAGAGACGAAGTTCTTCTGGTCGCTGAGGAATTTGTTCTGACTGAGGAGTAAGGAATTCGCCAGTGCAGATTGCCTACACAGTGAGGAACATGATAGCCCTGAGGAATTTGAGAGTCAAATTTCCGACCGTTGCTGTGCTGCGCGCCAGCTGTCCCAAATATCTTATCCACCTAACAGTCATATCATTGAAGGGCATTAATGTCTTATCATGTCGGGCTGCTCCCTAGGCTATAAATAGACGCCCCCTACAACCACTAGCTGGTTGGCTGCTCCGAGAGAAACTAACACTTGTCATTTGAGAGCAACCCATCCTCCGAGGACTTTGAGCGAAAATCATCGAGTGAGGAAAATCCAAACCCAAAACCCACAAACCCAAAGTAATTGAGCATCACTGAAGAGATTGATCCTGCGTGGATCCGACACTTGTTACCTTTGAAGCCTGTGCTTCTTCCAGACGGTTAGGCGTCATGGTCTAGAGCATCCAAGAGGAATTGTGGATCGCCGAGTGACCAAAGTCTGTGAAGGTTTGGAAGTCGCCTAAAGACTTACCATGAGTGTTTTGACGAGGTCTGTGTGACCTTAGTTCAAGGAGAATACGGTGAGGACTTGGTGTCCTGAGCTATGTGCTCAGCGACTGGGTGTCCGGGACAGTGTGTCCTCGAGTTTAAATACTCAGCCGCTCCAACCAGACGTACAACTGAAACAGTAGTTGGAACTAGTCTACCAAATCATTTTCTTCACCAACCCTACTGGTTCTATTTCCTCAACTCTTTCATTTCCTCATTACTGTGTTGAGGGTTTGTTCATATCTGTGTTTGAAGACTTTGACTGAAGACTTTCTCAATTTCCTCAGTTCAATTTCTTCAGTCTGTTTGTCTTCATCTTGTGTTATCCTGTGTTTACGCTTTCTATACTCTGTGATTGTCTTCATGTCATCATGATGACTATGTGTGTATTCTGCTATGCTTACTTCTAAGTACTTATTCTGCTGCAAGTAGTTCTTCGCTAAGGAATTTCCTCACCGGCAAATTCCTCAGTGAAGAATTCATAAAAATCGCCTATTCACCCCCCCCTCTAGTCGATATAACGCACTTTCAGAGATCAACGTGAGTAGCAAAAGATTCAAAAAAATAAGCTACTATCTTAGAGTCAAGTCCATACTTAGCGCTAAATCCATGAAAAGCATCGGTATCCATAAAAGATTTAACACAATCAAACTTAGGTGTTATACCTGACTCCTTACCATCATCGGAACCCCAATCTTCAGAGTTGCATTTAATTCTTTCCAATATATCCCACTTGAATTTAGTAGTCTTCAGCATATAAGAACCAGCACAGGAAGTATCGAGCATGGTGCGATCATTGAGAGAAAGCTGAGCATAAAATTTTTGAATAATCATTTCTCTTAAGAGATCATGATTGGAGCATGAATATAACATTGACTTAAGCCTCCCCCAAGCTTGAGCGATGCTTTCTCTTTTGCGAGGACAGAAATTATATATGTAATTACGATCACGATGAACAAGATGCATAGGATAGAACTTCTGGTGAAATTCCAACTTCAATCGTTTGTAGTCCCAAGATCCAGTATCATCACATAGCCTATACCATGTCAATGCATCTCCCTTCAAAGATAAAGGGAAGACCTTCCTCTTAACAACATCATCGGGAATACCTGCAAGCTTAAATAATCCACAAACTTCATCCACAAAGATAAGGTGTAAATTGGGATGCAATGTTCCATCTCCTGCAAAGGGATTAGCTAGCATTTTCTCTATCATACCCGAAGGAATCTCAAAGTAAACATTTTTAGTAGGCTCAGTAGGTTGAGGAGCAACTCTTTGCTCTACTAGTCGGGGTGAAGATACCCCGAACAATCCCCTCAAAGGATTAGTTTCCATATTAACAAGTGACAGAAAATTTCAGCACACAATATAAATGTTTCCTTACCAAGTTCCACTCACCAAAGGCGCTTCACTCCCCGGCAACGGCGCCAGAAAAGAGTCTTGATGACCCAAAAGTATAGGGGATCTATCATAGTCCTTTTTATAAGTAAGAGTGTCGAACCCAACGAGGAGCAGAAGGAAATGACAAGCGGTTTTCAGTAAGGTATTCTCTGCAAGCGCTGAAATTGTAGGTAACAGATAGTTTTATGATAAGATAATTTGTAATGGGTAACAAGCAATGAAAATAAATAAAGTGCAGCAAGGTGGCCCAATACTTTTTGTAGCAAAGGGCAAGCCTGGACAATTTCTTATAATGAGAAAAGCGCTCCCGAGGACACATGGGATTTATCGTCAAGCTAGTTTTCATCACGCTCATATGATTCACGTTCGGTACTTTCATAATTTGATATGCGGGTGGACCGGTGCTTGGGTACTGCCCTTTCTTGGACAAGCAACCCACTTATGATTAACCCCTATTGCAAGCATCCGCAACTACAAAAGAAGTATTAAGGTAAACCTAACCATAGCATGAAACTAGTGGATCTAAATCAGCCCCTTTCAAGCAACTTATAAACTAGGGTTTAAGCTTCTGTCACTCTAGCAACCCATCATCTACTTATTACTTCCCAATGCCTTCCTCTAGGACCAAGTAATGGTGAAGTGTCATGTACTCGATGTTCACATAACACCACTAGAGGAGAGACAACATACATCTCATCAAAATATCGAATGAATACCATATTCACATGACTACTAATAGCAAGACTTCACGCATGTCCTCAGGAACAAACGTAACTACTCACAAAGCATATTCATGTTCATGATCATAGGAGTATTAATATGCATTAAGGATCTGAACATATGATCTTCCACCAAGTAAACCAATTAGCATCAACTACAAGGAGTAATCAACACTACTAGCAACCCACAGGTACCAATTTGTGGTTTTGGATACAAGATTGGATACAAGAGATGAACTAGGGTTTGAGAGGAGATGGTGCTGGTGAAGATGTTGATGGAGATTGACCCCCTCCCGATGAGAGGATCGTTGGTGATGACGATGGTGATGATTTCCCCCTCCCGGAGGGAAGTTTCCCCGGCAGAACAGCTCCGCCGGGGCCCTAGATTGGTTTCGCCAAGGTTCTGCCTCGTGGCGGCGGAGTTTCGTCCCGTAAGCTTGCTTATGATTTTTTCCAGGGTAACAACGTTCATATTGCAGAAGATGGGCACCGGAGGGCCACCAGGGGGCCCAGGAGACAGGGGGGCACGCCTAGTAGGGGGGGCGCCCCCCACCCTCCTAGCCAGGGTGTGGGCCCCCTCTAGTATTTTCTTCGCTCAATAATTCTTATTAATTCCAAAAGTGACTTCCATGGAGTTTTAGGATTTTTGGAGCTGTGCAGAATAGGTTTCCAATATTTGCTCCTTTTCCAGCGAGAATTCCAGCTGCCGGCATTCTCCCTCTTCATGATAAACCTTCTAAAATAAGAGAGAATAGCCATAAGTATTGTGACATAATGTGTAATAACAGCCCATGATGCAATAAATATTGATATAAAAGCATGATGCAAAATGGACGTATCAGTCACATGATGATGTGAAATATGGGTGTTAATCACATACAAATGTGAATATTGGTGTTAAATCACATGGTGATGTGAACTAGATTATTGACTCTAGTGCAAGTGGGAGACTGAAGGAAATATGCCCTAGAGGCAATAATAAAGTTGTTATTTATATTTCCTTATATCATGATAAATGTTTATTATTCATGCTAGAATTGTATTAACCGGAAACTTAGTACATTTATGAATACATAGACGAACATAATGTCACTAGTATGGCTCTACTTGACTAGCTCGTTGAATCAAAGATGGTTAAGTTTCCTAGCCATAGACATGAGTTGTCATTTGATTAACGGGATCACATCATTAGAGAATGATGTGATTGACTTGACCCATTCCGTTAGCTTAGCACTTGATCGTTTAGTTTGTTGTTATTGCTTTCTTCATGACTTATACATGTTCCTATGACTATGAGATTATGCAACTACCGAAAACCGGAGGAACACTTTGTGTGCTACCAAACGTCACAACATAACTGGATGATTATAAAGGTGCCCTACAGGTGTCTCCGATGGTACTTGTTGAGTTGGCATAGATCGAGATTAGGATTTGTCACTCCGATTGTTGGAGAGGTATCTCTGGGCCCTCTCGGTAATGCACATCACTATAAGCCTTCCAAGCATTGTGACTAAAGAGTTAGTTGCGGGATGATGCATTACGGAACGAGTAAAGAGACTTACCGGTAACAAGATTGAACTAGGTATGGTGATACCGACGATCGAATCTTGGGCAAGTAACATACCGATAACAAAGGGAACAACGTACGTTGTTATGCGGTTTGACCGATAAAGATCTTCGTAGAATATGTAGAAGCCAATATGAGCATCCAGGTTCCCCTATTGGTTATTGACCAGAGATGTGTCTCGGTCATGTCTACATAGTTCTCGAACCCGTAGGGTCCGCACGCTTAACGTTCAGTGATGATTTATATTATGAGTTATGTGATTTGATGACCGAAGTTTGTTCGGAATCCTGGATGAGATTGGCGACATGACAAGGAGTATCAAAATGCTCGAGCCGTAAAGATCGATATATTGGAAGGCTATATTCGGACATCGGAAAGGTTCCGAGTGATTCAGGTATTTTTTGGAGTACCAGAGAGTTACGGGAATTCGTATTGGGCCTTAATGGGCCATACGGGAAAGGAGAGAAAGGACTCAAGGGTGGCCGCACCCCTCCCCATGAACTGGTCCGAATTGTACTAGGGAGGGGGGGTGCCCCCTTCCTTCCTTCTCCTTCTCCCTTCCCCTTTTCCTACTCCATGTGGGAGGTGGAATCCTACTAGGACTAGGGAGTCCCAGTAGGACTCCACACTTTGGGAGCACCCTATGAGGGCCGGCCTCCTCCTCCCTCCATCCTTTATATACAGGGGTAGGAGGGCACCCTAGAACACACAAGTTGATCATTGATCTTTAGCCGTGTGCGGTGCCCCCCTCCACCATAATCCACCTCTGTCATATCGTAGCGGTGCTTAGGCGAAGCCCTGCGTCGGTAGCTTCATCAACACCGTCATCACGCCGTCGTGCTGATGGAACTCTCCCTCGAAGCTCTACTGGATCGTGAGTTCGTGGGACGTCACCGAGCTGAACGTGTGCAGATCACGGAGGTGCCATACATTCGTACTAGGATAGGTCGATCGTGAAGACGTACGACTACATCAACCGCATTTTCATAACACTTCCGCTTACGGTCTACGAGGGTACGTGGATGACACTCTCCCCTCTCGTTGCTATGCATCACCATGATCTTGTGTGTGCATAGGAATTTTTTTAAAATTACTGCGTTCCCCAACACTTTCCCCCTCTCGGCTATCTGACACACCACTCAGCCTTATCGGGGCTCCTCTATCTCTCTCAAACTTTATATCTCCCTGGTTCACACACACACATGTCTCGCTCGCGCTATACATATAGACCCATCCAACACTCTCTGCCCTTGTTCTCCCTCTATGTGACACACCCCCCCTAAGTACCATAATCCCTCACTCCATCATATGTGCAAGCACTCCCCCCCTAAGTATGATTATCTCTCACTAGCCATCAGGAACACACATATTGTCTCCTTCCATCCATACGTCTATCTCGAAATCTCTCGGGGTATCTTCTATCGCGCACACACCTTGTCACTCGATCTCCCACCCATGTAGTCCCATCACGATCTCCAGGGGATCTCTCTATGAAAAACATACACTCTCTCCTCCCCATGTCTGCATTTTCTCTGTACGTCTCTCTCAACCTCTCTCCCTTGTTTGTCAGACCCCTCTTAGCCACGTGCTAGGGGTCTTTCTCTCTCGGTTGCAAACAACCACACACTATCTCCTCACCTTGCTTCCGTTGTCGAAGATGCATGTGTGATATGTTTGCATAAGACACACACGCTTTATCTCTACTTTTATCGTGTGTTGTTCATGTCTCTATCACACACACACACACTTTTTTTCACTCACTCTTTCTATTTCACTCTCTCTCTCCCTCTCTCTCTCTCTCTCTCTCTCCAGTTAGGGACTCTCTCACGTCCATAAGCATATGGATGTTTTGAAAAGTCAAACCTCAAAAAAGTTTGACCAGGTATATGTGGAGAAAAACATTTACATCTGGAACGATCATTAGATTCATCACAACATGTACTTACTTCATACTATCATTTATCTTTGGTATTGTAGATATAAGTAATGTCTTTATAAACTTGGTCAAAGTTTCAAAAGTTTGACTTTACAAAAATGTTGGAACTACTTTATCGAACGGAGGGAGTAGCTCTTTCTCTCTCTCTCTCTGCTATCTCTCACGGGCCTCCCCTCTCACTCAAACTCTCTATACCAACGGATTATACGCTCACTGTGTCAGCGTATAGCTCCGTATATTGTTTAGTTGACCGGTCAACCAGTCCACATGTTGCCTTGTCAGCTCGTGTTCTCTATCTTCGTGTGCTGGCCCATGTGGCAGTGGGTGAAAATAAGTAAACTAGAGGCCCATCTGACACGCGGTGAAATAAACAAAGTTGAAACCACTCGGGGTAGCACCCCGCACGCTAGTAAATTGAGGGCGCATTGAGGACACACTTCTTCCGCGTGAAGGATGCACTCGTGCACAATTCACCACTACGCGGCGACATGCACAGAAGGACGCACTCGTGTACACCCAACACACAACACACACTAGCACACGTGTACACCGGCGTCGCCGCCAGTTGAGATGGACGGCGGGGCAGCCAACAAGCGGAGGCGGCTCGAGCCAAAACCGCATCTGGCGAGCCTGGACTTCATAAGCAGCCTCCCCAACGACATGTTGCTCATCATCATCAGCCTCCTCCCCATGAAATCTGTCGTGTGGACCGCCCTGCTGTCCCGACGGTGGCGCCCCCTCTGGCACCGTGTCCCCCTCAACCTCACCTTCGACAGCTGCCTCTGCGATGGGGATTGCAAACACATAACCGCAGTCTCCAAGATCCTTTCATCGCACCCTGGGCCAGCCAGACGCCTTGACATCCACATGTTCAGTACTAACTGCAAGGTCCAAGCCAAGTTCGACGAGTGGTTCTTATCCCCCGCCCTAGATCAGCTCGAGGAGCTCAACTTTGAAGCTGGACGATGTCGCTCTCTGCCACCGTCCGCGCTTCGCCTCATGCCAATGCTGCACCGCGCCAGCTTCAGCTCCTGCTATCTTCCCCAGATTAATGCCGCGCCTGACCTTCTTCTCCCTCAACTCAAGCAGTCCGACCTCTTCGACATTGTCATCTCTAAGAAGGCTATGGAGTACCTGCTCCGCAGCTGTACTGCGCTCGAGTACCTTCGTCTTGAGCAGATCCACGGGTTCATTAGCCTCCACATCGCCTCGACAAATCTCAGATGGATTTATGTGTCTTGTTGCCCCCCAACAAGACATCAATTGGGAAGAGATCACTCCAGCTATTCCATGTTATGGTCATTGAGAATGCGCCTTTCCTTGAGAGACTGCTTGTATCGGATCTAGAAGGTCCAACAAAAATCAGGGTCATTGATGCGCCGAAATTGACAATGTTGGTGTACTTGTCTGCCAAATTCTCCGAACTCTTTACTGGATCCGTAATCATTCAGGTACATCACTCATCTTTTTCTCCATCTTCTTGAAATTCACATTTTTAAATTTCTTCTTGATGTATTTACGACCGTCTTCCAGAAAATGATTCCCACAAGCTTGACCCAGTCTATGTGCACAGTGAAGATCTTGGCAATAAAATCTATCGGCCCCAATCTGGATCAAGTTGTTGGATTCCTTACGTGCTTTCTGCGCACGGAGAAGCTACTCATCGAGGTGAAACCTCTTTCCTACTAGTAAACGGTAATCACAACGTAGCTCAATTTTTTCATAATTTTTCTAAACTATGATGACAAGTGTAGTGTTCAAAACTGCATCTACGCACTGCACCGAAAGAAATGTTTTTAGTATTTTTTTCTCACGTGATCACCTGCATCGTTTTTTGTTGTACTACTATGGTAGCCTAGGCTAGTAATAGTGGAAAGTAACTTAGACTAGTAACTCTATGGTTACCCTAAGAGCAAGTACTACCTCCGTTGTGGTTTACTCTTCCTATTTTGTAGTATCAAAATTTGACCATAGATTTAACTGACAAAATGTTAATGCATGTCACTAGAAACTGTATCGTTGGATTCGTATTTGAACATAATTTCAAATGGTATAATTTTTAGTGACATGCATTGGCATTTTCTTAGGTAAATCTATGGTCAAAATTTTACACTAAATACGAGGTAGTACAAAAGTGGGCTATAACGGCCCTCCACTATGTAGGCCAAAACACGTGCCAAATTCACTTGTAATGCATTTGGCATCGATGCCCCTCCATTGCTCACCCGGTGCCACAATCTGGATCACCTACTTTGCTCCGGTGCCAAATTAACTCACGCAATGAAAAAACAATTGCGTGGGAGAGAGAGAGAGGACCGAGGCAATAAAAAACACTTGTTTGGGAGAGTGACAGGCTGGTGTAGTTGTTTTGATTGATTTGTTTATACATGTGGGTCTGTGTGCACAGCGGTGCCAAGTCTCTCACATCGCGAGAGGGGTGCCAAAATCTTTTGATTTGACATCGATGTGTATTATGTGGCATACTTTTGAGAAATATGGCATTGGCCACATAGTGGAAGGCAACAAATGCCCAAGCTCTTCACGTGCTCCTAGGTAAATGAGAGGAAAGAGAGAGAGAGAGAGAGAGAGAGAGAGAGAGAGAGAGAGAGAGAGAGAGAGTGAAAAAATATCACTAGCCAGCCAACCCTATCGTATGAGCGAATGATATTGGTACCTCTTGATGACACGGCAATCTTATACAACCAGCTGCTCTAATATGTTCTCTTCTTTTGCAGATAAAAAAAGACCCGAAAGTGAAAATATGCTGCACTATAACAATCTCACCGAATGTCTTGATCTCCATCTTACAGAAATTGATTTGATCGACTACCAAGGTAGCACATATGAGATTAAATTGTCTAGGTTCTTTGTTCTAGAGGAAAGTGTGCTCAAGGTAATGAGGTTTGGCGTTCTCTAGCGCAATAATGAATGGTGTGCTGATCACCGCAAGCGTCTAAGCCTAAATGACAAAGTCTCCGTAGAAGCTGAATTTGTTTTTGAAACATCAAGTGGCCAGAGACTCGAAAATTTATTTGCCCATTAGTGACTTGTCAAGGCGGTGGATTTTAGTTTGTACGATAATGCTGCATCCACCTAAAGTAACGAAAGTTCTTACGTAAACTTCCTAGTAATTCCCTCTTCGTAGGTGCAACATTACTCCTAACATTTGTAATATCAGTTTGAAACTTGTAATATTGTCGTGTTCTATTCCTGCATTTCAAAATCCTGTGAATCAAAGAGGTCCTGAGTTGGTGATGATGTTGTGCCTGCCATCTTTCACCAATAGCCGTCGGATCTAGATCTGATGCATACAAACCAAACTTCTCTAGTTTTGCAAAAAGATGCCCGCACTTGTTCCCTATTTACAAACAACTCCTTGTCTCTCACAATTAGCCTTATCTCCTCCCCACCACATCTAGAAGGCCATGGAAAAAATCTGGCGTGATGGCCGCTGCCGGTGCCGTCCACCCCCAATCTTGGTGTTCCGTGCAATGCACGGGCATCTACGCACGGGAAGTTATGTCGAACAGGGCTAGTTGTAAGCAGGCTAGCTCTATAGCCATGATGATAGTGACTGCAGACGGTGAGGCTGACTATGGTATGCCGAACACGGCTCCTATACTCAGGTGTCATCTCCGGCGCAGGGTCTTGTCACTTCACTATGAGGAGCAACACGTAATAATTTGACCAACCGGTAGTACAGTGCTACTACATTGGTAGTACTACTACTAGTACTAGCACCACCGTCTGGATTTAGTAGTACTACCACGTCCATCTGGATTTTAGTATTTGACTAGCAATATCTAGTAATGCATGTCACAAAAAATGTACTACTCCCTCTGTAAATAAATACATGGTGTATTGTTTTATTCCTATCAGCGGGCGAACTTAATGTCTTTTTGCTGATTAATAGGATTACATGCAATGAACTAACCACTGCATGTCATGTTTGGTAGTCTTAAGTCATTGAAAGCATGCACGGCCCACATCTCTCATTGGTTGATATGTCACGCAATAAGAAACGAGGAGGGAGTTAATGTACCATGCCTAAGTGTTTTGGGATTATTGGTTTTCGTAAGGTGACTTACACAACATTTTTGGTTACATGCATTAACATTTTATTAGTTAAATCAAAGGTCAAAACTTGGCGCAAAATGCAAAGGGGGCCAATAAACCAGTAAACAACAAAGTTCTCTCGTTTGCCCCAACTAGAGGTCCAGTGAGATGACTATACATCACCGGCATGGAGGGGGACGAAGCTTCATTGACTTACTACACCTGCCTTTGGGTGTATGACACGTGGGCCCAACGGGTGGCTGGCCCACCTGTCATACAACCCAAGGCAGGTGAAGTAGAGGGCCGAGGAGTAGATGGCCAACACGCACATGAATTCAATGCAGTCTGCACTTCTCATATCAAGGCTCCCCGCCAGTCCAATGTAGTACGAAATCCTATGCACCTCCGCACCCTAACCAAGGGCAAGAGTGATCACTCCAATTGCAAGATCAGTTGACTAGAAGCTAGACCCATGGAGGCGATGAGCACGAGCATCAGCCAGCTGTGCCAGATGGTCGATGACAGTGGCCTGCGGCCCGGCACCGAGGAACGTCTCTAGGTAGTGATTAAGGCCGCCAGGGCGAGGTGCCGCTTGAATGACAGCTTCGTCTCCATGTTCGACGAGGTCCTCGTCGGCTTCCTCGACAAGTTCACCATCGTCAAGAAGCTCGTGGATGACCTTGACGTACGCCTCCAGCCCACGCGCCCAGGCTCTGCGATGCCCGCCACCCTCAACGGCCTATATGGTGAAAACCTCTTCGACGCACTGGTGGCCCTGCGACTGCCCGCCGTCACACCGGAGAATGTCCACCTCGAGGTCGTGCTCGCTGCACAGCACCTGGCACAGCAAGACACCATCGACATAATCACCCACGTCTACGCGCAAATCGTCCACAAGGACTACTACATGCAAGAGGAGGACGATAGGACGCTGGCCTTCTTGGACCGCAGGGCAACCTTGGACGGCATTGTTCAGAAGCACGTTGAGCTCAGCGCCAACGCCGCTGCTCCTCACACGTCGGTTGGTGACCCGGTGCACTAGGGTGTGAGGATGTCGTTGATGGATCCGTTTGTATCTTTATCTTTCCGTCAAATCCATGTAGTAGTATATGGTACTACTAGTAATCATCTTACCTTTTGCATCAACGTCATAATTTTCGTACGTACTCCATGAATGAACCGTGCTAGAACCAAACTTCTCATTACTCTAGGGAAAATCGTTATTTCTATCTATCGGTCGCGCCATCGAGCAGAACCAAATTTTACAAGTTCAAAAGGAAAAGTCTGCCGTGTTCGCGTCGCACCCCCACACGGTTGGGCCGGCATGCCACTCATGGGGGAATGCGTGCTATGTTGCATTTTCACTTGCAAGTTGGACCGCAATTGAGCAAACCGACTATCGACAAACCCCCACCCTGCCCACCGCATGATGGCTGAGAAAACAGGAGGGAGAAGAGATGGCTGTAGCACGGACTCCAATAAAATTGGTGTCAGATGGGACTCGTGTGGGTGGCGTGTGCCATACTTCTAGACGTGAATGCTAGTTATGGCCCATGCCACCCTGCTATATCGAGCCTATATCGAGGTGCTGGTTATGTAGAACAAATTTCCTGGAGTCCGTGCTCAGCCCTCCTCTATCTCTCTTCTCAGCTAGCCAGCAGACGCGAGGAGCCCATCATCTGTTTGCTCATATGCGGTCCCACATGTCAGTGAAAACACAACAGGACCCACTAAACCTGCACATCTTTCACCTCGATGTGTTGGTGATGAAAAACAAGTCCAATAAAGATCTTCGGTGGCCGCTTTTGGAGTTACTCAAGAGTAGTAAGATTCTATTTACAGTTTAACCCAAGATGCACATCACGTGGCTTCAACTACCACTCCATTTTCTTGCATGAAACGACCTGGATGTTGGATGTCCCACGTGTCGGCAAAAGGAGGAAGAACTCAACCAAATCTTTGGTTGTGCTCTCGGATTAGACTTGTTGTGCTAACTTAAAATTTTATTGTGTATATAATGGATGCAAATTTTGGTATTGGGAAGAAGAGTACATCGATATATTGATAGAGTGCAATTTAGTAGATGTTCTAGCACTTTTAGCTAGCATAGAGGCTAGAGATGAGACTAGTGCACTTGTTGATAGAATAGAGGCTAGTCATGAGACTAGATGCGAGGAAGCAACGTCTACTTCTTTACACTCAAATAAGAAAGAAGCATGCAAGATCAAGCCTCCGCAGATCAACAATGAATGCATCGAGAAGGCACTAATCCAACTTACATGAGTAGTTATGGAAGTTGAATATCTTCTAAAATGTATTCTTGTGGTTCTTGTTTTCTTTGGTCTTACTTTTCTAGTCAAATTTTGGTGATGTATTTCCATGTACCAAAAATCAATGATGAAAAAAGATATGTGTTTGCAAAGAAAAAGGTACACGGTTGTGATGCGTCCGCGCGTTGGGTGCACGACCACTGCATCCAAGAAATGGCCCGAACACGACCCCATTGCCCTACCCAAACGGACAGAATCTGGGCAAAACGGAGGTCCATTTGGGGTCATGCATTGGAGTTGGCCTTACAAGTGTGACCGCGGTTGAGGAAACCGACTATCGGCAAACCCCCACCTCGCCCGCCGCGTGATGGTTGAGTTGAAACGACGAGGTTGAAGAGATAGCTGTAGCACGGACTCCAAGAAATATGGTTCAGATGGAAGTGGTGTTGGTGGCGTGTGCCATACTCCTGGACGTGAATGGTTGTTCTGGCCCATGCCACCCTACTATATAGTATCGAGGATTCGAGGTGCTGGTTACATACAGCGAACACATTAACATATGGCCCACCTCACACTGTGGCCAAATTTCCTGGAGTCTCTGCTAGGTTAAAAAGTGTTCTTTGTGAGGGTGGGTGGCTGGTCTCAAGTTTAAAACTTGTTGTATTACGTATACGTAGACGTAGAGATAGTGCAGCAGTTTTGAAAGTTTGAACCCAAACATCAGAATGCAATTTCGACTGGACTCATTTGAGGACCTAGGATGATGGGATTCACAGCTACAGTAAAAACACCCGCCCGACACGTGAAGCATGTGAAGCTAGTACAAATAGTGTACTATTGTTGATTGGCCTCATCCGATAACCTGTTGCAATGCATGTACAATTATGTATTCGGTAAATTATTTTTTGCCTCATCGCAACACCCACTCAGAGAAGCGACTCGAAAGCTATTAATAAATTTAGTAAGTTTATCACAGGCATATCATTTTATAACATACAACAGGTCATCAACCCAGAACGACAACGAGGATAAATGATAAATACTAAAGTTTTCATCACACAACAAATAACAAGCAATGAAATGAACTTCAGCTCAACCACTCGACGATGTTGGAAACACTTGCTTTGAACCAGAAATGATTCTCTGGGAAGGGCCGGCTACTGTCAATCTTGAGACCAACACGGGACTGATCATCCAGGTGAAGCGGCCTCCTATATCACGACCAGGTTAGGGAACCGCCGAAATGTCTGAGGTATAGATACAGTTGCTTCTCATAAATGGTAGTAATGTTGTGTCAACAGGAGCTGGATCGCCTTTCACCATCATTGGATAGTTTTGTCCAAGGAAGAGCGAGTTCTCTCCAAGACTATCAATACAGTACCAGGGAGAAGGTGTTGGCGCTAGCACACTAGTATCCACCCCGAATACCCTGCAATGGGTGTTGGAATAGGTCCGGAGAGTGCGACCATGTGAGACAACACATGCTCCCTCAGTAGTAACAATCTCAGTGCGCTGTATACAGACTAGAAGAGGTGATATATCGGAATTAGTTGCCAGGCGCCACTGAATATAGAAGTTTTGCTCGTCCTCATGCTCGTGATCATCACCATCGTCATCTCCCCCTTGGTTATAAAATTTTTCAAGTATAGGCGGTGGAATGTTCACGGGACCTTGGAAACACAAGAAGAAGGTTAATTAGTAAAGGGAAACTTGCTAACCCGCATTCTTGTGGATGAAACAATTATAATTACGGTGGAAGACAAACTTACCGAAACTACAAGGATCCCATGCAAAAACAGTGCCACGAGTGGTGGCAGCAAACACAAGACCCTCGTATTGAATTGCATCACAGTACTCATCCGTGTACAGAAACTGATTTTTGAGCAATATCCATGGACGAGCCGTGGAATCAGTAATTACGACAACAAGCTTGTCGAAGATAGCAACAACTTCATAGTTCTCATAATTCCAAGAGCGGTTGGGAACTCGACAAATTTTTATCTTCCGTATATGACAGCCACCATGATCGTATTTGAACGTACGTAGATTATCTGTGTGCTCAACCTCAAGGCACTTTGAGATTTTTGGAAGTGGAATCTGCTAACGAGTGTACACATTCACAAGTTCCCACTCACAATTGTACCCAATATGAACAACCCAATCTCCATTTGCGCCAGCCCAGGCCTTACCCTTAAGCGATGGCATCTTGACATCACACATATCATTATCAAGTGGCATCAACTTGCACAAGGCGAGGCCTCCGTCGTCCGCGCCCATGCGAACATGCTTATGGCGAAGAAGATAAGGGAGATCAAACCGCTCCTGGACCCTTGGGTTCCTTGTAATGATGTTATTAGTTGAGTCAGGAATGGTCTTGAACGAACCTGCCATGCTAGCCGAAGTGATGACGTCGCACCGATCAGTGAGTTCCTCCACCACGTCATCTTTCATATCAGGGCAAGAATAATGGGGTCGTTTCTGGCTTGTTCCCTCCATGGAGAGGATGATCGGACAATGGTAGAAGGAAGGGTGAAGGCAAATGGAGGAGGGAGGAAGAGCGTGCGACAACAGTTCCAAATTGAGAGGGGAAGGCGAAGAGGCGGTGGACGGTTGCCACGGTACACGAAGAGGCGCCCTGGCCTACATAGACGTCCGTTTGGAAATTGTACAAAAGGACTCTCCGTCGTCTCACTGACATGCTGGAACGGGACCACATGTTAATGAAACATGGTGTGTCATTTTCGTGCAAAATGCGATCTGGCCGCGTTGGCCCGAAGTGCCGCATTAATTCTCGAACTTTATTTTTTTAATGGCCTGCCCTTCAGTTTTGAAGCACGACTAACTGGTACTGTATGTGGAGAAAATATAAACTACTCTACCACTACTCGACCTCTAGTAATAGTAGTATAAAAAGATATATAGGCTGGAGCTTCAGCGCTTTCTTGCTAAGGGTTGCCCACTTGCTTCTCACACTATCACCCTCTCTCTAGATCTAGAAAAGACGGCCTCTCTCTCCCTCCTCATTAGTGGTCATAGATCTGCTGGGGAAGGAAAGGACATGCATCGTTGACGCACTCGTCGTCAGCAAGCGAGGTCACGCACTGACGACAAGGCCGTCCTCTCAGACCTAGCACACGCGCGGGATGGCCTCCATCCACAAGCTCGTTGTTGTTGTGTGTGCGGAGGACGACGACCACAAGCGAAGCCACTTCCCGCCGACCCTCAGGTATGCTACCTCTTTTCAAACCATACCCTTCTTCTATTGCCCCATCTTCCAAGTCGCTGCATGTGGATCTTTTTCCACTCCACCATCTTCCCAATTTGCTATCCTCTGCTTTGCTGGTCATGCAGACAAAAACCTTAATTTGCACTATTAAAGGAAACCCTACTTCATGCAGACAAATCCATGTCTGGGTTGAATAAGGAAAGGAAGGGAGACTGTATTGTCCAAGAGAGTAGGCATCAAACCCTCATCTAGGTTGAAAAGGGGAAAATCAGTAGCTAAGGAACGAGTCTCGTGCCTCTTTGTTGAAGAAGGGTAGAAAGGCATGACAACGCAATAGAGAATGACCAGGTTGATCAGTTTGTTGTCCTCACATAGGAAAAAGGTGGCTAAAGAGAACAAAAATGGGAAGTAATCCACATATTCTGCCCAGATATTTGTTGCTCTGGGAAACCATACCTCCCTCACCACTCTATGCGTCCGTGGAGGTACATCGTACTAGTGCGCACACTGTCCGAATGGGCCTCCCATGCTCTGATTGCCACTTTTTTGCTGTTAGTATAACGCCAGCGGTCAAGTCAAGCAATGCTACTGCTAAAATGATGCCACATTTAACTAATGCTGCACTCAGTCTAATGCCACTGATAAATTTAAGCAATGCCATTTAATGTCACTGGATTATTTCAGGGTTAGCTGTTATTGTGGATGTATTAAAGATTTTTCAGCTAAGGCATTCTAATGCTGTTGCACAGCCAGTATACCAACGATGAATCTTGTTACTACCTTCAGATTTTTGCACTATTAATGCTTATAGATTACATACCTCACTTTCATGAGATAAGTCAATTTTTGTGTACAGTGTCAAGAGGAAAGGTCAAGAGTGGGCACCTCCTCCTCCGGCTGTTCTCTTGATTCGTTCGATCAAGTTTTTATGTTTGACCGGTTATCAAGATTGGGGTATCAATTTTTAGGTCCCCTCGAGTTCGAAATGATATTTACCTTGAAGGTACATGGTTTGCAATTTTTTATACTATCATTAGTTAATAATTCTAGTTACCTTCAGACTTTTGTATTTGGTTTAATGCTCTTGCACAACTAGTATACCAATGCTGAAACTTGTTACCTTTACATTTTGTATTGTTAATTCTTGTAGAAATCTTCCAGTGCTAGAGTTTATGGAAATTTGTTTAGTAAAACCATTGTATTGTACCCTGTAATAAAATAACTACTCTATTGTTGCACTAGCCACTGGATTAGTGTATATTTGTACTATTAGAATGGTGTTGCATTAGCGTATGGACATAAACAAAGTGTGGCAAGCTTTCCCAGATATGTTCTCAAGAAAACTACTACATATTTTTCTAAATACTAGACATTTGGGTACTTTAAATTGAATTGATAAAACATCTTATATTAAGGAACAGAGGGTGTAGAGTTCACTCAAATTATCCCGGTAAAGCTAGTCACACCTTTGTTAAAATTAATGTTCATTATGTTATCGGAGGAGGTGTGTATGTTTGTCTCTAATGCCTGTCAACTACATACCTAACATCATGAATGTCATGTTAAGTCATTTCCTTTTGTATAGTGTCACTAAATTGTCAAGGCGGTGATGGCATTTTATTTTAGTTGAACTACACAAAATATGCTTAAAAAGAGGAAAGGTCAGGAATCGATCATTTTTTCAGAAAGAACTATATATGTCTTCCCGACATGAGCCACTGTTGCCTTATTTATTCCTTCAAACAGGTGGTTAGAAACAGTCTTGCTACCTTTTCCCATTAAGAAATTGGAATGCTTATATTTGTGAGTCCATGCTTCAACTAGTGCCACTTTTATAGTAATCACACTTTCAATATCTATGCAAACAGGGATGCTCGATTTTAGTGGGACTGCACAAAAAGTCCAAATGGTTCAACATTAGGAGCATGTTTTCTTCCAAACCTTTATATCCAATTGGTGGCATTTTGAGCTGCTCATTACGAGGGTACATGGTTTGCTACTATCTTGCTACTCTTTTTGTACTGTCATTAGATAGTAATACTAGTGGTTTGCATGTCAATTTATTGGCAGGGTGGACCTACATTGGAGTTGCAGGACAAGATTCAATGATTGGATGCTCAATTTCAGTTGTATTGATTTCACCTCTTCCGTCTGATGAAGAATATGCGCTAAATTTTTGCTATGAACCAGCAAATCAATTCGGTATGAAATTGTCCAGGGCAAAACATGACTGTATCAAATTGTCCAGTGCAAAACATGACAGATGCTAAGCGGAAGAGACGTGTTTAAACCAAAAATACAAAGTGGGGTATATGTTTACTAGCTACTTGATATTTGTGCAGACAGAGATGTCTGCCCGTTGCTATTTGGCAAACAAACAAAGTGACCACAATTTTGGTTGAACTGCACAAGAGAATAGTATAGTCACTACACGTAGTGCCATTTGAAAATAGACACAGAAAGATTGGATAGTCACTTCATTGACTATAGAAAAGTAGTATTATACTATTTATTGGCCAACACTAGGTGCTTCATTGCTGTGGTCTGATTATATAATGGGCATCATTTTGCCTAAGTTAAAGTTTGTATTCCGAAAATAGTCTCGCCGTGTGATCGAGAGAAGACGAAATCATATTGTAGTGGATGTTCCTCCATCATGTGTGGTTCATTCTCATGGTTCCAGCTATTGGTGAAACCACTTACTTTTGCAAGAGTAGTTGTAGACTTCACAAACAAATTTGTCTTTCAGTCTGTACTGAATGTTGGCCAAGAGAAGCATCCATGTTAGTAGGAAGAACATATACTTTTTCTAGATCTTTGCTTTTGGAGCTACATATTTGTATATGATCTGTGAATCATTGAGATGCATTAACATGTTGATCTTATGTATGGGAATCGTACTAGTTGGTTTTGAATTTGGGATACTAATGTGAACATATTACAATGCCAAGCATGTGAGTCTCGTGTGAACATCTCGAACGGATCGGCTCTTACTGTTGTGCACAACATGATCCTTATTTCTGTGTTCTCAGTGTTTACAAATTACTAACACTTCCTTATTTCTGTTCGCTCAGTGTTTACAAGTTACTGATCAATCACTAGCTAGCCTACTAATGCGCTCCTAGCAGTTTTAGTTGCGACGCAAGATCCGAAGTGGGAGTTTTTTGAATAAAAATGCCTACCTCTGAAGAAACTGACAAGATGCTCTGAAGAAAATGCCATGCGAATCTGAAGAAATTGCCTGCAAAAACGTGCACAAATGCCTTATCTCCCAGCTAACGTTCATTAGCTAATGCGATCGTACACGTACACCATCCGACCTACTCGATCCTACACGTACACTATCTGACCTACTCGATCCTACATGGATAAATAGCAGATCACGCACGTACTACCTCCTTTCCGGTTTGCAGAGCTCAATTCAAGAAATGACCTACTCAATCCTACATGAATAAATAGCGCATCATTGATACGTCTCCAACGTATCTATAATTTTTGATTGCTCCATGCTACTTTATCTACTGTTTTGGACTATATTGGGCTTTATTTTTCACTTTTATATTACTTTTGGGACTAACATATTAACCGGAGGCCCAGCCCAGAATTGCTATTTTTTTCCTTTTTCATTATTTCAAAGAAATAGAATATCAAACGGAGTCCAAACGGAATGAAACCTTCGGGATCGTGATTTTCCAACCGAACGTGATCCAGGAGACTTGGACCCTACTCCAAGAAGCTTCCAAGGAGGTCACGGGGGTGGAGGGTGCGCCCCCCGGGGCGCGCCCCCTACCTTGTGGGCCCCTCGAAGCTCCACCGACGTACTCCTTCCTCCTATATATACCTACATATCCCCGTATGATCAGAACATGAGCCAAAAACCTAATTCCACCGCCGCAACCTTCTGTATCCACGAGATCCCATCTTGGGGCCTGTTCCGGAGCTCTGCCGGAGGGGGCATCCACCACGGAGTGCTTCTACATTAACACCATAGCCCCTCCGATGAAGTGTGAGTAGTTTACTTCTGACCTTCGGGTCCATAGCTAGTAGCTAGATGGCTTCTTCTCTCTTTTTGGATCTCAATACAATGTTCTCCCCCTCTCTCGTGGAGATCTATTCGATGTAATCTTCTTTTTGCGGTGTGTTTGTTGAGACCGATGAATTGTGGGTTTATGATCCAGTATTATCTATGGAAAATATTTGATTCTTCTCTAAATTCTTTTATGTATGATTGAGTTATCTTTGCAAGTCTCTTCGAATTATCCGTTTGGTTTGGCCAACTAGATTGGTAGTTCTTGCAATGGGAGAAGTGCATGGCTTTGGGTTAAATCTTGCAGTGTCCTTACTCAGTGACAGAAACAGTTGCAAGGCACATATTGTATTGTTGCCATCGAGGATAACAAGATGGAGTTTTTATCATATTGCATGAATTTATCCCTCTACATCATGTCATCTTGCTTAAAGCGTTACTCTATTTTTAACTTAATACTCTAGATGCATGCTGGATAGCGGTCTATGAGTGGAGTAATAGTAGTAGATGCAGAATCGTTTCGATCTACTTGTCACAGACGTGATGCCTATATACATGATCATTGCCTAGATATACTCATAACTATGCTCAATTCTATCAATTGCTCAACAGTAATTTGTTCACCCACCGTAGAATACTTATGCTCTTGAGAGAAGCCCACTAGTGAAACCTATGGCCCCCGGGTCTATTCTCATCATATCAATCTATATCACTTTATTTACTTGCTTTGTTTTTACTTTGCCTTTACCTTTTTACTTTGCATCTATCTATCAAAAAACACCAAAAATATTATCTCTATCAGATCTCACTCTCGTAAGTGACCGTGAAGGGATTGACAACCCCTAAGCGTTGGTTGCGAGTTGCTATCGTGTTGTGCAGGTACGAGGGACTTGCTCGTGACCTCCTACTGGATTGATACCTTGGTTCTCAAAAACTGAGGGAAATACTTACGCTACTGTGCTGCATCATCCTCTCCTCTTCGGGGAAAACCAACGCAAGCTCGAGACGTAGCAAGAAGAATTTCTGGCGCCGTTGCCGGGGAGGCTTGCGCAAAAGTCAACATACCAAGTACCCATCACAATCCCTATCTCTCGCATTACATTATTTGCCATTTGCCTTTCGTTTTCCTCTCCCCCACTTCACCCTTGCCGTTTTATTCGCCCTCTCTTTCCCAATCTCCTCCTATCTTTCCGTTGCCTTTTCCTCGTCCTTTTGTTTGCTCGTGTGTTAGTTTGCCTATTTGTTGCGATGGCTCTACCTAGATTTGGTGACCTTCACCTTAAAAGGCTTGAGGAGATCGAAAGCAATGTTAGAAAATTTATGGTTTTGCAATTTGAGCACAATAATTTCTTTAGAAACGAACTTAAGGAACAAAAAAGTTTTATGAGCTTTATGAATAAAGAACTCGATGATATGTCTAAAGAATTTGATGGTATAAGGGCCCAAATTGCTCGTCTTAAAAAAATGACCGCTGAAAATTCGGATATGCAAGCTACCTTAGTCAATAAGATGGCCGCTAAACCGAATTCCTATGAAAATCAAGATAAAGATCTAAAAGTTATTGATGCGTCCCCCATTAAATCTTTGTTTTGCAATACGAATCTTAATGAATCTGAAGATTATCTTCCTTTACCTAGAAGGCGTTCTAAGAATTCGGAGTTTCTAGATCTTGATGATGAAATTGATGAAAGTGGGATTGAAATAAATAGAAACCGTGATGTTGCTAAACCTACTATTTTGGATCTCAAGGAATTTAATTATGAAAATTGCTCTTTGATTGGTTGTATTTCCTTGTTGCAATCCGTGCTAGAATCTCGTCATGCTTATAGTCAAAATAAGGCCTTTACCGAACACATTGTTGATGCCTTGATGCAATCTTATGAAGAAAAACTTGAGATGAAAGTCTCTATCCCTAGAAAACTCTATGATGAGTGGGAAACTACTATTAAAATTAAAATTAAAGACTTTGAGTTTCATGCTTTGTGGGATTTGGGTGCTAGTGTCTCTAGTATTCCCAAAACTTTATGTGATTTGCTAGATTTCCGTGATTTTGATGATTGATCTCTAAACTTGCATCTTGCGGATTCCACTATTAAAAAGCCTATGGGAAGAATTAATGATGTTCTTATTGTTGCAAATAGGAATTATGTGCCCGTAGATTTTATCGTTCTTGATATAGATTGCAATCCTTCATGTCCTATTATTCTTGGTAGACCTTTCCTTAGAACAATTGGTGCAATTATTGATATGAAGGAAGGAAATATTAGATTCCAATTTCCCTTAAAGAAGGGTATGGAACACTTCCCTAGAAAGAAAATAAAATTACCTTATGAATCTATCATGAGAGCCACTTATGGATTGCCTACCAAAGATGGCAATACCTAGATCTATCCTTGCTTTTATGCCTATCTAGGGGCGTTAAACGATAGCGCTTGTTGGGAGGCAACCCAAATTTTATTTTGTGTTTTTTGTTTTTTCTTCTGTTTAGGAATAAATAATCCATCTACCTTCTGTTTGGATGTGGTTTTATGTTTTAATTAGGTTTGTGCCAAGTAGGACCTATAGGATAACCTACGATGATAGTTGATTTGATTCTGCTGAAAAACAGAAACTTTAGCGCTCACGAAATTAGCTGCCATTTTTTACTGGAGAGTGATTTTGCGTTGATTATTTTTGCTGACGATCAATAAACAAATTGTCCAGGACTTCCTATTTTGGTAGAATTTTTAGAGTTCCAGAAGTTTGTGTTAGTTACAGATTACTACAGACTGTTCTGTTTTTGACAGATTCTGTTTTTCGTGTGTTGTTTGCTTATTTTGATGAATCTATGGCTATTAAAATAGTTTCTAACCATAGAGAAGTTGGAATACAGTAGGTTTAAAACAAATATAAATAAATAATGAGTTCATTATAGTACTTTGAAGTAGTCTTTTGTTTTCTTTCTCTAATGGAGCTCACGAGATTTCTGTTGGGTTTTGTGTTGTGAAGTTTTCAAGTTTTGGGTGAATTCTTTTGATGAATGGATTATGGAACAAGGAGTGGCAAGAGCCTAAGCTTGGGGATGCCCATGGCACCCCCAAGATAATCCAAGGACACCAAAAAGTCAAAGCTTGGGGATGCCCCGGAAGGCATCCCCTCTTTCGTCCACTTCCATCGGTAATTTACTTGGAGCTATATTTTTATTCACCAACATGATATGTGTTTTGCTTGGAGCGTCTTGTATTATTTGTGTCTTTGCTTGTTAGTTTACCACAATCATCTTTTCTGTACACACCTTTTGAGTGAGCCATACATGAATTGAAATTTGTTAGAATACTCTATGTTCTTCACTTATATCTTTTGAGCTTGAGAGTTTGCTCATAGTGCTTCACTTATATCTTTTTGAGCGTGATAATTTTTGCTCTAGTGCTTCACTTAGATCTTTTAGAGCACGGTGGTGGATTTGTTTTAAAGAAACTTGATCTCTCATGCTTCACTTAGATTATTTTGAGAGTCTTTAATAGCATGGTAATTTGCTTAATGTTAATATACTTGGTATTCAAGATATGTGAAACTTTCTTTTGAGTGCGTTGAATACTAAGATAAGTTTGATGCTTGATAATTGTTTTGAGATATGGAGGTGATAATATCATAGTCATGCTAGTTGGGTGATTATGAATTTGAGAAATACTTGTGTTGAAGTTTGCAAGTCCCATAGCATGCACGTATGGTTAAAGTTATGTAACAAATTTGAAACATGAAGTGTACCTGGTTTGTGCATCCTTATGAGTGGCGGTCAGGGACGAGCGATGGTCTTTTCCTACCAATCTATCCCCCTAGGAGCATGCGCGTAGTACTTGATTTTTGATGACTTCTAAATTTTTGCAATAAGTTTATGAGTTCTTTTGACTAATGTTGAGTCCATGGATTATACGCACTCTCATCTTTCCGCCTTTGCTAGCCTCTTCGGTACCGTGCATTGCCCTTTCTCACCTTGAGAGTTGGTGCAAACTTCATCGGTGCATCCAAATCCCGTGATACAATACGCTCTATCACACATAAACCTCCTTATATCCTCCTCAAAACAGCCACCATACCTACCTATCATGGCATTTTCATCGCCATTCCGAGATATATTGCCATGTAACTTCCATCATCAACATCATGACATACTTTACTTTTGTCATATTGCCATTGCATGATCATGTAGTTGACATCATATTTGTGGCAAAGCCACCATGCATTATTTTCAATACATGTCACTCTTGATTCATTGCACCATCCCGGTACACCGCCGGAGGCATTCATATAGAGTCATATCTCGTTCTAGTATCGAGTTGTAATTCATATGTTGTAATGAAAGTGTGATGATCATCATTAGAGCATTGCCCAAAAAAAGAAGAAAGGCCAAAAAAAAGAAAGGCCCAAAAAAAAGAGAAAGGCCAAAATAAAAAAAGGAAGGCCCAAAAAAATAAAAAAAATAAAAAGGGCAATGCTACTATATTTTTTTCCACACTTGTGCTTCAAAGTAGCACCTTGTTCTTCATATAGTGAGTCTCATATATTGTGCTTCAAAGTAGCACCATGTTTTTCATATAGTGAGTCTCTTAAGTTGTCTTGTTCATACTAGTGGGTATTTTTCATTATAGAACTTGGCTTGTATATTCCTACGATGGGCTTCTTCAAAATACCCTAGGTCTTCATGAGCAAGCAAGTTGGATGCACACCCACTAGTTTTCTTTTGTTGAGCATTCATAGCTCTAGTGCATCCGTTGCATGGCAATCCCTACTCCTCATGTTGACATCAATTGATGGGCATCTCCATAGCCCGTTGATTAGCCTCGTCAACGTGAGACTTTCTCCTTTTTTGTCTTCTCCACACAATCCCCATCATCATATTCTATTCCACCCATAGTGCTATATCCATGGCTCACGCTCATGTATTGCGTAAAGGTTGAAAAAGTTTGAGATTATTTAAGTATGAAACAATTGCTTGGCTTGTCATCGGGGGTATAGAAGTTGGGAACATCTTTGTGTGACTAAAATGAAGCATAGCCTAACTATATGATTTTGTAGGGATGAACTTTCTTTTGCCATGTTATTTTGAGAAGGCGTGATTGCTTTGATTAGTATGCTTGAAGTATTATTATTTTTGTGTCAATATGAACTTTTGTCTAGAATCTTTCGGATCTGAATATTCATATCACAATTAAGAAGATTTACATTGGAATTATGCCAAAGTATCACTCCGCATCAAAAATTCTTTTTTATCATTTACCTACTCGAGGACGAGCATGAATTAAGCTTGGGGATGCTTGATACTCTCCAACGTATCTATAATTTTTGATTGCTCCATGCTACTTTATCTACTGTTTTGGACTATATTGGGCTTTATTTTTCACTTTTATATTACTTTTGGGACTAACCTATTAACCGGAGGCCCAGCCCAGAATTGCTGTTTTTTGCCTTTTTTAGTATTTCGAAGAAACAGAATATCAAATGGAGTCCAAACAGAATGAAACCTTCGGGATCGTGATTTTCCAACCGAACGTGATCCAGGAGACTTGGACCCTACTCCAAGAAGCTTCCGAGGAGGTTACTAGGGTGGAGGGCGCCCCCCCTGGGCGCGCCCCCTACCTCATGGGCCCCTCGGAGCTCCACCGACGTACTCCTTCCTCCTATATATACCTACGTATCCCCGTATGATCAGAACATGAGCCAAAAACCTAATTCCACCGCCACAACCTTCTGTATCCACGAGATCCTATCTTGGGGCCTGTTCTAGAGCTCCGCCGGAGGGGGCATCCACCATGGAGGGCTTCTACATCAACACCATAGCCCCTCCGATGAAGTGTGAGTAGTTTACTTCAGACCTTCAGGTCCATAGCTAGTAGCTAGATGGCTTCTTCTCTCTTTTTGGATCTCAATACAATGTTCTCCCCTTCTCTCGTGGAGATCTATTCGAGGTAATCTTCTTTTTGCGGTGTCTTTGTTGAGAACGATGAATTGTGGGTTTATGATCCAGTATTATCTATGGAAAATATTTGATTCTTCTTTGAATTCTTTTATGTATGATTGAGTTATCTTTGCAAGTCTCTTTGAATTATCCGTTTGGTTTGGCCAACTAGATTGGTAGTTCTTGCAATGGGAGAAGTGCATGGCTTTGGGTTCAATCTTGCGGTGTCCTTACTCAGTGACAGAAAGAGTTGCAAGGCACGTATTGTATTGTTGCCATCGAGGATAACAAGATGGTTTTTTTTATCATATTGCATGAATTTATCCCTCTACATCATGTCATCTTGCTTAAAGCGTTACTCTGTTTTTAACTTAATACTCTAGATGCATGCTGGATAGCGGTCGATGAGTGGAGTAATTGTAGTAGATGCAGAATCGTTTCGATGTACTTGTCACGGACGTGATGCCTATATACATGATCATTGCCTAGATATACTCATAACTATGCTCAATTCTATCAATTGCTCAACAGTAATTTGTTCACCCACCGTAGAATACTTATGCTCTTGAGAGAGGCCCACTAGTGAAACCTATGGCCCCCGGGTCTATTCTCATCATATCAATCTATATCACTTTATTTACTTGCTTTGTTTTTACTTTGCCTTTACCTTTTTACTTTGCATCTATCTATCGAAAACACCAAAAATATTATCTCTATCAGATCTCACTCTTGTAAGTGACCGTGAAGGGATTGACAACCGCTAAGTGTTGGGTGCGAGTTGCTATCGTGTTGTGCAGGTACGAGGGACTTGCGCGTGACCTCCTACTGGATTGATACCTTCGTTCTCAAAAACTGAGGGAAATACTTACACTACTGTGCTACATCATCCTCTCCTCTTCGGGGAAAACCAACGCAAGCTCGAGACGTAGCAATCATGCACATACTAGTACCTCCTTTCCAGTTTGGAGGGCTTAATTCAAAAATCTCACCAACCAAGGTACTCCCTCCGTTCGGGTTTATCAGTCCCGTGAGCCAAACAGCAAGACCAAGGCATGGCAATAATTAACTACATGCAGAAGTTTAAGCCTAATTAATTCCAGCGATTTAAGTGGCTGCATGAGTGCCCTCGGCTGCGACTCGTTACATGCTGCTCCGCGTACTGGCTACGAGCGATTTTGAGTGGCTGCATGCAGCCGACCATAATTAAGATAGCTAACTGATGCCAAAAAAAGATGCGCTTTAATTTTTGCGGGCCTTTTAAATCCGTGGAATCATTATTGACAAGGAGGGAGTACCTCATCTGGATGATTTGAGTGCACTCGTTTGATCGTCATGCCGGTGTGCGACCCAGCACAGACGGGACAGGACGACACAGTCATAATTTCAGTTTTTCTAGTTTTCCACGGCAAGCTGGCACGCTAAGCCATGCCTGCTTATGCATTGAATTCCGATGATCGTCACATTTCCCGCAACATGCTGGTTGGCCTACCTTCCGCCTATAAGTACTGTTTCCCGGCCTTCTCTGGTGGCACCATCACCCAACTCGCCCTATCCTCATAAGCCCCCACCGGCCCGACGTCACTCGCCACTTATCCTCACTCTTGCCACGTCCGCCATGCCCCCGTCCGTCCATGATATGCGACGCTGGAGACGGTCACCATCGGAACTAGTGTTCGGTTTTTCACTAGAAGGCAGACGGATGGAGGAGGCATTCTATCAATCTTTAGATGGCAATGCAGAGTATGAGGAGTTGTTGGAGCGCGACCGCCTGGCGGAGGAGCAGTGTTTGTTGATTTGCGCCACCAGCGGGACATGGAGCAGCAGCGCACCGACTCTCTGAGTCGCGAGTAGAGCACCCACAACTGGGCCAACTACGTGGAGGTCGGCGCCCGGCAAATAGCCCTGGAGGCTGTCGGGCATGCACACGTTTGCGACACCAATTTTTACTACTAGCTCGCCAAGTGGGTTTCCCGCTTAGAAGTCGAAGCTTCGGTGGACCACGCCGACATGGAAAGGGCCAACGCGCACGAGCAACGTGCCCTATCGCACCTCTGGCAAGTCTAGGTGAGGCGGAGGACGCCGGTGCCAGCGTTTAGCGTGTACCACAAATGGCGGACAACATCGTCTAGTTAGCTAAGAGTAATTTAGTACTTGTACGCTACTAGAGTATTAGTGGGAGTAGATAGTTAACTTGTCTATGATGGTTTTCAACGTGGAAGTTCAGTACTCTATATCTGGATTAGACCTGTTACTTTGCTCTGAATGTTGAACTTTCCATTTGAATGTATGGAATAGGCTGTTTTTTTAAATGGGTTGTATTTGTCTGCCATGGGTTTAGAGGCTGACTTGTGGGCCTACCAGGTTGACGCATACACAATCAGGAGATGACTGTATGTGGAGAGGATGATAGCAGGGACCCGCCAAGGTCATGGCACTACGTTAGCAAGTGCCTCCTTATTTCAAGCCAATTAAAAAAATGGCTCCTCCTAATGGATTTCTAACATCTAGGTCCCATGCCATTGTCAACGTAGTCAATAAACGAGAGAATTGCACAACGAGCGGCTGACACCAGGGACCCAGTAGCTCACCCAGTTTTTTTGTTTTGGGTTAATTTGATAAATGCCACTCCAAATCTGGTGATTCCGAGAAATGCTAATTGGTTTACTTGGTGGAAGATCATATGTTCATATCCTTTATGCATATTAATACTCCTCTAATTATGAACATGAATATGCTTTGTGAGTAGTTACGTTTGTTCCTGAGGACATGGGAGAAGTCACATGGTTGCTAGTAGTCATGTGAATTTGGTATTCGTTCGATATTTTGATGAGATGTATGTTGTCTTTTCCTCTAGTGGTGTTATGTGAACGTCGACTACACGACACTTCACCATTATTTGATCCTAGAGGAAGGCATGGGGAAGTAATAAGTAGATGATGGGTTGCTAGAGTGAAAGAAGCTTAAACCCTAGTTTATGTGTTGCTTCGTTAGGGGCTGATATGGATCCATATGTTTAATGTTGTGGTTAGGTTTACTTTAATACTCCTTTTTGTAGTTGTAGATGCTTGCAATAGGGGTTTATCATAAGTGGGATGCTTGTCCAAGTTAGGGCAGTACCCAAGTACCGGTCCACCCACATATCAAATTATCAAAGTACCGAACGCGAATCATATGAACATGATGAAAACTAGCTTGACGATAATTCCCAATGTGTCCTCGGGAGCTCCTTTACCATTATTAGAATTTGTCCAGGCTTATCCTTTGCTATATAAAGGATTGGTCCACCTTGCTGCACTTTACTTACTTTATTTACTTGTTGCTCGTTACTATTTATCTTATCACAAAACTATCTATTACCTACAATTTCAGTGCTTGCAGAGAAAACCTTACTGAAAACCGCTTATCATTTCCTTCTACTCCTCATTGGGTTTGACACTCTTACTTATCAAAAGGACTACGATAGATCCCCTACACTTGTGGGTCATCAAGACTCTTTTCTGGCGCCGTTGCCGGGGAGTGTAGCACTTTTGGTGAGTGGAACTTGGTAAGGAAACATTTATATAGTGTGCTGAAATTTTCTGTTACTTGTCACTATGGAAACTAATCCTTTTAGGGGCTTGTTTGGGGTATCTTCACCCCAACCAGAAGAGCAAAGAGTTGCTCCTCAACCTACTAAACTTTATGAAAATATTCACTTTGAGATTCCTTCGGGTATGATAGAGAAACTACTAGCTAATCCATTTGCAGGAGACGGAACATTGCATCCCGGTTTAAACCTTATGTTTGTGGATGAAGTTTGTGGATTATTTAAGCTTGCAGGTATTCCCGATGATGCTGTCAAAAGGAAGGTCTTCCCACTATATTTGAAGGGAGATGCATTAACATGGTATAGGCTATGTGATGATACGAGATCTTGGAATTATAAGCGATTGAAGTTGGAATTTCACCAGCAGTTCTATCCTATGGTCTTGTTCATCGTGATCGTGATTACATATATAATTTCTGGCCTCGCGAAGGAGAAAGCATCGCTCAAGCTTGGGGGAGGCTTAAGTCAATGTTATATTCATGCCCCAATCATGAGCTCTCTTAGGAAATGATTATTCAGAATTTTTATGCTTGGCTTTCTCTTGATAATCGCAACCTGCTCGATACTTCCTGTGCTGGTTCTTATATGCTGAAGACTATTGATTTCAAATGGGACTTACTGGAAAGAATTAAATGCAACTTTGAAGATTGGGGTTCCGACGATGGTAAGGAGTCAGGTATGACACCTAAGTTCGATTATGTTAAATCTTTTATGGATACCGATGCTTTTCATGGATTTAGCGCTAAGTATGGACTTGACTCTGAGATAGTAGCTACTTTTTGTGAAACTTTTGCTACTCACATTGATCTCCCTAAAGAGAAGTGGTTTAAATATAATCCTCCTGTTGAAGTGAAAGTAGTTGCACCTATTACAGTTGAAGAAAAGACTATTACCTATAGTGATCCTATTGTTCCTACTGCTTATGTTGAAAAACCTCCATTTCCTGTTAGGATAAAAGATCATGCTAAAGCTTCGACTGTTGTTCGTAAGAGTAATACTAAGACTTATACACCTCCTTAGAAAATTAATGTTGAACCTAGTATTGCTATGGTTAAAGATCTCTTGGATGAGGACTTAGATGGGCATGTTATTTCTTTCTTGGGTGAGACTGCTAATACTGCTAGACCTGATACTAAGACATGTAGACCTGTTGTAGGCATGCCTGTTATTTCTGTTAAAATAGGAGATCATTGTTATCATGGCTTATGTGATATGGGTGCGAGTGCTAGTGCGATACCTTATGATCTTTTAAAGAAATTATGCACGACATTGCACCCGTTGAATTAGAAGACATTGATGTTACTATTAAGCTTGCTAATAGGGATACCATTAAACCTGTTGGGATTGTTGGAGATGTTGAAGTTTTGCGTGGGAAGGTTAAATACCCCGCTGATTTTCTTGTTCTTGCTTCCCCACAAGATGATTTTTGTCCCATTATTTTTGGTAGACCCTTCTTGAATACTGCTAGTTCTAGGATTAATTGTGAAAAGAACATTGTCACTGTTGGCATAGATGGTATGTCTCATGAGTTTAATTTTGCTAAGTTTAGTAGACAACCTCGTGAAAGGGAACCACCTAGTAAGGATGAAATTATTGGTCTTGCTTCCATTTTTGTTCCTCCAACTGATCTGTTAGAACAACATTTGCTAGACCATGAAAATGATATGTTTATGAAGGAAAGGGAAGAAATAGATGAAGTGTTCCTTAAATAGGAACCTATGCTGAAACATAACCTCCCTGTTGAAATCCTTGGGGACCCCCCTCCACCCAAGGGTGATCCCGTGTTTGAACTCAAACCATTACCTGATAATCTTAAGTATTCTTATCTTGATGAAAAAGAAATATAGCCTGTTATTATTAGTGCTAACCTTTCAGAGAAAGAAGAAGAAAGATTATTGAAAACTCTGAAGAAGCACTGAGCTGCTATTGGGTATACTCTGGATGATCTTAAGGGCATTAGTCCCACATTATGTCAGCACAAAATTTCAGTGGAAAAAGATGCCAAACCAGTTAGAGATCCTCAAAGATGATTAAATCCCAAGATGAAGGAAGTGGTAAGAAAGGAGATACTAAAGCTCCTTGAGGCAGGCATTATTTATCCCATTGCTGATAGTGAATGGGTAAACCTGTCCATTGTGTTCCTAAAAATGGAGGTATTACCTTGTTCCTAATGATAAAGATGAATTGATCCCGCAAAGAATTATTACAGGCTATAGGATGGTAATTGATTTCCGTAACTTAAATAAAGCTACTAAGAAAGATCATTACCCTTTACCTTTTATTGATCAAATGCTAGAAAGGCTATCCAAACACACACATTTTTGCTTTCTAGATGGTTATTCTGGTTTCTCTCAGATACCTTTTTCAGCGAAGGATCAATCTAAAACTACTTTTACTTGCCCTTTTGGTACTTTTGCTTATAGACGTATGCCTTTTGGTTTATGTAATGCACCTGCTACCTTTCAAAGATGCATGATGGCTATATTCTCTGATTTTTGTGAAAAGATCTGTGAGGTATTCATGGATGACTTTTCAGTCTATGGGATCCTCTTTTGATGATTGTTTGAGCAACCTTGATCGAGTTTTGTAGAGATGCGAAGACACTAGTCCCGTCCTGAATTGGGAAAAATGTCACTTTATGGTTAATGAAGGCATTGTCTTGGGGCGCAAGATCTTCGAGAGAGGTATTGAAGTTGATAAAGCCAAGGTTGATGCTATTTAAAAGATGCCATGTCCCAAGGACATAAAAGGTATAAGAAGTTTTCTTGGTCACGCCGGTTTTTATAGGAGGTTCATTAAGGACTTTTCTAAAATCTCTAGGACTCTGACTAATTTATTGCAAAAAGATATTCATTTTGTATTTGATGATGATTGTGTAGAAGCATTTCAAACACTTAAGAAAGCTTTGATCACTTCACCTATTGTTCAGCCACCTGATTGGAATTTACCTTTTGAAATTATGTGCGATGCTAGTGATTATGCTGTAGGTGCTATTTTAGGGCAAAGAGTCGATAAGAAATTGAATGTTATCCAGTATGCTAGTAAGACTCTTGATACTGCCCAGAGAAATTATGCTACTACTGAAAAAGAGTTCTTAGAAGTTGTGTTTGCATGTGATAAGTTTAGACCTTATATTGTTGATTCCAAAGTTATGATTCACACTGATCATGCTGCTATTAAATATTTTATGGAAAAGAAAGATGCTAAGCCTAGACTCATTAGATGGGTTCTTTTGCTCCAAGAATTTGACTTGCATATTATTGATAGAAAGGGAGCTGAGAACCCCGTTGCAGATAACTTCTCTAGGTTAGAGAATGTTCTTGATGACCCACTGCCTATTAATGATAGCTTTCCTGATGAACAATTAGCGGTTGTCAATGCTTCTCGTACTGCTCCTTGGTATGCTGATTATGCTAATTACATTGTTGCTAAATGTATACCTCCTAGTTTTACATACCAGCAAAAGAAAAAGTTCTTTATTATTTAAGACATTACTTCTGGGATGATCCACACCTTTATAAAGAGGGAGTAGATGGTGTTATTAGACGTTGTGTGCCTGAGCATGAACAGGAACAGATCCTATGCAAGTGTCACTGTGAATCCTATGGAGGACACCACGCTGGAGATAGAACTGCACACAAGGTACTACAATCTGGTTTTTATTGGCCTACTCTCTTCAAAGATGCTTGTAAGTTTGTCTTATCTTGTGATGAATGTCAAAGAATAGGTAACATTAGTAGACGTCAAGAAATGCCTATGAATTATTCTCTTGTTATTGAACCGTTTGATGTTGGGGTTTTTTGATTATATGGGACCTTTTCTTGCTTCTAATGGTTACACACATATTTTAGTTGTTGTTGATTACGTTACTAAGTGGGTAGAAGCTATTCCAACTAGTAGTGCTGATCATAACACTTCTATTAAAATGCTTAAAGAAGTTATTTTTCCGAGGTTTGGAGTCCCTAGATATCTTATGACTGATGGCGGCTCTCATTTTATTCATGGTGCTTTCCGTAAGATGCTTGCTAAGTATGATGTCAATCATAGAATAGCATCTCCTTATCATCCGCAGTCTAGTGGTCAAGTAGAGTTGAGCAATAGAGAGCTCAAACTAATTTTGCAAAAGACTGTGAATAGGTCTAGAAAGGATTGGTCCAAAAAACTTGATGATGCATTATGGGCCTATAGGACTGCATAAAAAATCCTCTGGGTATGTCTCCTTATAAGATGGTTTATGGAAAAGCATGTCATTTACCTCTTGAACTTGAACATAAGGCATATTGGGCTATTTAAGATCTCAATTATGACTTCAAACTTGCCGGTGAGAAGAGGTTATTTGATATTAGCTCACTTGATGAATGGAGAACCCAAGCATATGAGAAAGCCAATCTTTTCAAAGAGAAAGTCAAACACTGGCATGATAAGAGGATACAAAATTGCGAGTTTAACGTAGGAGATTATGTGTTATTATTCAACTCTTGTTTAAGATTTTTTGCAGGGAAACTTCTCTCAAAATGGGAAGGTCCCTACGTTATCGAGGAGGTCTATCGTTCTGGTGCTATAAAAATCAACAACTTCGAAGGCACAAATCCGAGGGTGGTTAACGGTCAAAGAATTAAACATTATATTTCAGGTAATCCTATCAATGTTGAAACTAATATTAGTGAAACCATAACCCCTGAGGAGTACAAAGGTACACTTTCCAGAATGTTCCAGACTTCGAAAAGGCATAGGTATGTGGTACGGTAAGTAAACCGACTCCAAAACAACTCTAATGGCAATTTTTATCCGTTTTGGATTATTTAAGAATTTTAGGAAGAAAGAAGTAGTCCGAAAGTGACACGAGGCCCCCACGAGAGTGGAGGGCGCCCCCCGTAGGGAGCGCCCCCCTGTCTCGTGGGCACCCCGTGTGCCTCCCAGACTCCGTTTTCTTGCACATTACGTATTTTGGTCGGTAAAATTCATTATATATACTCTCGAAGGTTTTGGCCACTGTATCACGCAAATATCCTCTGTTTTCGTTTCGAGCTGTTCCTGTTGCAGAATAAAGCACGATGTCTTCTCAGCAGTCAGTTGGGGAGAGTCGGGTGTCTCACCCAACGCCAGGTCCCGGAGAAAACAGCGATGCCTATCTCTTTGGACCATCAACGGAGGATGAGATGGAGGCTGATTTGAAAAGAATAGATGCCATGGAGGAGGATCAAGAAGTTACCTCTCGTCTCCGAGCAGAATTCACTATGGGGGAACTACCTAGCCTGGCTGTCCCTACTTCAGTCACTCCTTCCAACTCTAGATTTCTTTCTTATGAAAATATGAAAAAGAGTTTCACTTGTTCTCCAGAAGCTATGCAGCATCCTTGGGTAAAAGGAGCTTTGTCCATTCCGGGCAAGGTCCGTAAAGAAAATATGGACCTCAAAAAACAAGTCAATAAGCTCGAGGAGGAGAACCGTATCTTGAAGGGCATCATCGCCAAGAAGATCATAACACCAACCGTGAAGAAGGAGAAATAATCACATGGGTATGGGCACTCCCCTTGGCAACTGCCAAGCTTGGGGGAGGTGCCCCGGTATCGTATCACCATCACACTCCTATCTTTACCGCTTTATTTAGTTTGATCCTTATTGTAGTATCTTGATCTAGTAATTTGAAGTTTTGAAGTTTTGATATCAAGTAGTTTTGAGTTTTCCATTATGATCTCTTTATGTAATCGAGTCCGTGTGCTATCTATAATAAAGATTAGTGTTGAGTCAACACTACACCATAGCACTACATTCCCAACAGCCAGATTGGTCGGGAATACTAGTTCCGCTGACAGACAGTCGGTCGGGAAAGACTATTGCCGACCGACCATGTTTGTTGGGGAAAGTCCAGACGGGAAAGCCCTTTCCTGACCGACATACCTTTCCCGACCGATTGTATGTCGTCTATGGTGCATCTTTCCCGACCAACATTCTGTTGGGCCTGCCATGGGCCTTTCCCGACCGATAGTCCGTTGGGGTTGCTATGGGCCTTTCCCGACCGACTATCAGACAGGCTAAACTTTCCTGACCAACAATCTATTGGAGCTGACATGGGCTTTCCTGACCAACTATCTGACAGGGCACTCTTTCCCAACAAACATTCTGTTATCCCTCCCATATCCAGATTTGACAGGGCATTATCCTTTCCCAACTGACTGCCTGACAGTATTCGTTTTACCGACCAACATCTTTTATTCACTCCCATATCTAGATTTCATGTTACCAACAGAAAATCAATCAAGTTTCATAATCCATAACCGTAACATGCATGTTGTCCAACAATATTAAACCAGAACCAAACAATAATAACACACATTCATTAATTTTCACATATAAATAATTCATCTGTTATGAACTAATGACCACTCAAGTTTCCTATAAGCTAATGTAACTAATTAAATAGAGGAAACATTATGGTTCACTGTCTGAGAGCAAAAATTTCTCGCTCAGTTTTCTGGAATTTATCTCAGAGGCACATCATCTGCCTTGGCTCCTTGTAGTGGGCAACTACATATATATCCTCACCGGAGATCCATCCTCATAGCCTCCCACGAAGATGCTTGTTTCGTTCTTGTACAGTACATCAAAACCGTCAATCTTCCTCTCATTGGATAACATCCTCCAGCTTGTACATCTGCAAGTCAAAATCCCCAGTTAATATTACTGACCACAACTACAGAAGATGGTATTTTCTCTAAGCTGCCTTCAATATCATTTTATACCAAAGCAACTGAAGAGAATCCCCTTTTTTGTTTTTCTAAAAAACTTTTTCTGCTGCATATATCCTGAGAGATAATGTATCATGGTCTCTGTTCCCATGGGGGATAACTCTCTTAGGCCTTTCCTACATAAATGAAAGGATTAAGAAAGCAAATGATTAACAACATGTATGTTGGCGTACTAGAGTAGGGGTACCCTAGTATCCCGAACTTGTGCACGGGCAGTCGCAGCACCCCGCGGCGAGGCTTGCTGGGTGAACACCAAGATCCTCCGTGGTTCCTCTGGAGCCGTTCAAGAACAAAGTATTCAAGACAAGACCCCGGCAAGAGGAGCTTGCCAGGAAGGCCAACTGAGGCATTCAAGCTAGGGAGACAAGGCCCCGGCAAGAGGAGCTTGCCGGGAAGGCCAGGCATCTCAAGAAAGCTTGCCGCGATGCGCCACATGTCCCGGCAAGGTTCGGTGAGCGACAAGCTCCCGGGCCCGACAAGACAACGACCGCGGCAAGGCACTTGCCGCGACAGGCGGCCACTCTGTACCCGCGCTCCAGCACACCCGCCAACGTGTCGCCCTGGGGCCTTTCCAGGCACGCATGGCGGAAGGCTGTGCAGCCAGCGGTGCATGGTGGCAAGCGGCGCTGACAAGATCGCCATCGTGGCGAGCGGTGGCGCCCCTGACGGTCCCTTTCTGCACTGTTTGGGCGACATAGACAGGCATTTATTGCCTTTGTCCCCTGCCATCAGGGTTAGGTATGATACACTGTATCTACAGTATAGGTAGTTGTACCTACCGCATCTCTTTTTCCATTTTTGCCCTTTGTCCGCGTTGCCACCTGTCGGTGACCCCTTGAGCATATAAAAGGAGGCCCATGCGCAACGTGGAGGGGGTTCGGTCCATTCGAAACCAGAAAATGCTCTCACGCTCGGTCTCGTAGCTGTCATTGCTCCCGAGCAAGAACTCAATAGACACATACAAGCAGCAGTAGGAGTATTATCTCTCTGGAGAGCTCCGAAGCTGGGTAAACTGCTCGTGTGCTTCGCCTCGATCTGCTCTTCGTGCGACCTCCGCCCCCCGCCGAACCGAAAGGTGCTCGGTCCACCGGTCCCATAGGTGTTCGTGGATCAGTTTCCCCGACATCTTTGGCGCGCCAGGTAGGGGGCGTCGAGATTGTGTGAACCTGATCCGGCGTGCACACGAGCTAGATCTTCATCATCTTCATCGACATGCCACCGAAGAAGAAGGCTTCGGAGGCAGCTGTTCCGTCCGCGTCGATTCCGCCACCACCGAAGCAAGCGGGCGGCGGGGTAGACGCCGGCAGAAGAACGGGCGTCGACGAGGGTGCTCACAGCGCTGCCAAGTCCAAGGACAAGGCTGCACAGACCTCGGCGTCCGTACGTGCACCGCGCCCATCTCAGGAGGCGCGGGACCAACAACGCCATGGTATCCGCAGTACCATGCGTTCGTTGGAACAAGATCGAGCTGGTGGATCTCGCGGTGCTCAAGACCAGCATGCTCGCCAACGTGCTAGCCCGAGCGAGGCACGGTCGCCTGGACGGGATACTGCTCCTTCTAACATAGTTAGAAGTCCGAGCATAACCCGCTCCTCGCACCATTCGCCACCACCGCCCACCACTCCAGCAGAAGCTTTGGCGCGAGCTCAACTGCTCCTGGATTACCCTCCAACGGCCGACAAGACCGACGAATGGAGGGCCACTATTCAGAGTCTCATCGGCTTCGCCAACGGCGACACTGCGCGGCAACCAAGCACCTCGCTGCCGCGGCAAGACTGCCGAACGCGAACCGATAGCGACAAGACCGATGGAGGTGCAACCACCATGCACTCTCCACCCCGAAGGCCAAGATCGCCGACTCGCCGGATCCACCTCGACAGCGACTCCACCGCGTCATCAGATCCACGAGCTCGTCGCGATCAGCGCCAAGTTCTCCACGAACGACAACAAGAAGACGCTCGTACTCGCATCGAGCGTTGAAGAGAAGCGTGACGTCAATCAGACCAGCGCGCTGGGCCCTCTGTCGACATGCATGCACCAGGGGAACCAGGTGACTTGCCGTACGCGGTAGGTTGCCCTGCGTTCATTCGTGAGCTGCGACAAGTCTAGTGGCCCAGCAAGAAGAATTTCAAACCAGACGTACCAGAGAAGTACGATGGCAAGTCGCATCCGTCAGAGTTCCTCAGCATCTACACCATCGCGGTGCAAGCTGCCGGGGGGTGAGACGACAAGATCCTTGCCAACTACTTCCCGCTGGTGCTCAAGCCCAATGTCAGATCCTGGCTCATGCACTTGCCGGACAACTCCATATCCTCTTGGGCAGATCTATGCCATCAGTTTGTCGGCGCCTTTACGGGCGGCCACAAGCCTCATGGCCAAGAGAGCGACCTTCATCTGCTCGCCCAGAAGGAAGGAGAGCCCCTGCACAAGTATATTCAGAGATTCAGCCGTGTAAAGCACAACATCCCAGATGTCCACCCTGCCGCGGTCATCAGCGCGTTCCATCAGAACGTGCGAAACCGCAGGATGCGGGAGGAGATGGCGATGTGCAAGATCAGAGACGTCAGTGAGCTGTATGCCCTGGCCGACAAGTGTGCACATGCTGAGGAGGGGAGGAAACTCCCCGGAGGGAATACAGGAGCGGCAGGATCTGATAGTGAAGATGCTGCCCCGGCAAAGAAAGGCCGGCGGCGGAACAACAGAAAGAAGAAGGGCAAAGATGTACTAGTTGTTGAGCAGTCTGGCAACGGAGGTGGCGCCAAGAAAGCCAAAGCTGGTACCTCTGGCGAGCAGGCTGTGGCGGCCGCCGACAAGCAGGACGGCTCCGGCAAGCAGTACTGCAAGATCCACCGTACCAAGGGCCATGATCTCCAGAGTTGCAAGAAGGTCGAGCAGCTTGTCGAGCAGCAGAAGGCTGAGTACGAGCAACGCGACAAGGAGAAGGCCCAGGAAGGTGCTGGAGGAGCTAGCAAGAAACGTCCCGGCCGAGGAGGACGCCGCGGCAAGGCCAAGCAGCGGCAAGGAGACAGACCTCCCCGCGGCCGCGACAAGGATGAAGATGACGATGACGACGAAGATATGGATGATGATGAGGCCGATGAGCAGGAGTTCCAGAAAGCCACAGAGGTCCTATGCGTTGACGGCGGTGCTTCTCTGCATACTTCACACCGCCAGCTCAAGCAGTGGATGCGGGAAGTCAATGCAGCAGAACCATCCGTAGAGTCACGCAGGCCTCTAAATGGTCCAGAACGCCAATCATCTTTGATATTGAGGACCACCCTGATCGCATAACTGCGGTCGGGTGCTTGCCGATGTTGGTTTCGCCAACTATCCGCAACCTCAAGGTCACAAAGATGCTAGTTGATGGCAGGGCCGGCTTGAACCTGATCTCCTCCGCGGTACTCCAGAAACTCCAGATCCCCGACAGCGAGCTCGAAGAAACCGGCACGTTCCAAGGAATCAATCCGGGAAGGAGCAAGCCGAAGGGAAAGATCACGTTGCCGGTCACATTTGGCAGCGAGTTGAACTTCAGGACTGAGAGGGTCACTTTTGACGTTGCCGATTTTCCATTACCTTACAATGGGATACTCGGCCGTCCAGCGCTCGCCAAGTTCATTGCAGCCTCTCACTATGCATACAACATGCTCAAGATGCCAGGCCCGATAAGTGTCATCTCTGTCCCTGGCGACAAGATCTACCGGGAAGCAACAGCCGCAACAGATCGCAAGTCACTTGCCGCTGAAGCTCCCGGGGGGAAGAAGAAGACCAAGTCCGGCAAGAGCTCTGATGCCCACTCCGGCAAGCGCACCTCTTTGGAGTGCTGCGCTACCGTCGAGGACGCACCATCGAGCTCCACCGGCAAGTGTAAGAAGACAATGGCAGCTCCACCAGAGACCAAGAAGGTGTCCGCCAAGGAGGACGGCACTGGTGGTACCTTCACCATCAGTGCCACCCTCGACCCCAAATAGGAAAGCGCGCTCATTGCTTTCCTGCGGGCGAACGTCGACGTGTTTGCGTGGCAACCGTCTGACATCCCCGGTGTTCCCAGGAAAGTAATCGAGCACCATCTTGCCGTTTGTCCTCATGCGCGGCCCGTCAAGCAGAAAGTCAGGAAACAGGCAGTGGAGCGCCAAGAATTCATCGCAGAAGAAATCAAGAAGTTGGAAGCAGCATGCCTTGTCAGAGGAGTGCTCCATCCTACGTGGTTGGCAAATCCTGTAGTCATGCGCAAGGCAAACGGAAAATGGAGGCTTTGTATCGATTTTACCGATGTCAATAAAGCTTGTCCCAAAGACCCATTTCCCTTGCCGTGCATTGACCAGATTGTTGACTCCACAGCCGGATGCGATTTGCTTTCATTTCTTGATGCATATTCAGGATACCATCAGATCTTCATGGTAGAAGAGGATGGGGAGAAGACCGCATTCATCACCCCATGTGGCACATACTGTTTCATACGGATGCCCTTCGGGTTAAAGAATGCTGGTTCAACATTTGCAAGGGTAGTCCATGTCGCTTTTGAGCCACAGATACACAGGAATGTGGAAGCCTACAAGGATGACATAGTGGTCAAGAGCAAGGACAAGGCTACTCTGATTCAAGATTTAGATGAAACCTTTGCAAATCTGCGCAAGATCAACCTCAAGCTTAACCCCGAGAAGTGTGTGTTTGGAGTCCCCTCCGGCAAGCTTCTCGGGTTCTTCGTGTCTCAGCGAGGGATTGAAGCCAATCCCGACAAGATCAAGGCCATTGAGAAGATTAAAGCACCAAAGCGTGTCAAGGATGTATGAAGACTTGCCGGTTGCGTGGCTGCTCTCAGCAGGTTTATCTCTAGATCTGCTGAGCGCGCCCTGCCATTTTTCAAGAAAAAGGCAGGTCCAATGAAATGGACTCCGGAAGCAGAGGCTGCGCTACAGGACTTGAAGAGATACCTGTCCTCCACTTAAATACTTGTGCACCTAAGCCACAAGAGAAGTTGCTGCTGTACCTAGCGGCAACCAATCAAGTGGTTAGTGCTGCGTTAGTGGCGGAGAGGGAGGCGGATGATGAGCCAGCAACCACGGCAGATGCATCCAGCGACAAGCAGGCGGCTTCACCGACAAGCTCTGGTCCCGACAAAGATGGGTCTGCGCAGGTGTGCAAGGAGGTGCAGAAGAAAATGGTGCAGCGCCCAGTTTACTTTGTCAGTTCCCTTCTGCAGGGGGCTAGGTCAAGGTACTCTAGTGTGCAGAAGTTGCTTTTCGGCCTTCTCATGGCCTCGAGAAAGCTGCGCCATTACTTCCAAGCACATGGGATCACAGTTGTCACTCGTTTTCCGCTGAAGAGGATACTGCAGAATCCAGAAGCAACAGGCAGGATTGTCGAGTGGGCGCTGGAACTGTCAAGCTTTGGCCTCAAGTTCGAGAGCACTTCCACTATCCAAAGTATGGCATTGGCAGAGTTCATAGCGGAGTGGACGCCAACACAAGACGAAGAAATTCCAGAAACGAGCATCCCCATCAAGGAAGCAAGCAAAGAGTGGCTGATGTACTTTGATGGTGCCTTCTCGCTACAAAGCGCCGGTGCGGGCGTGCTACTTGTCGCACCCACCGGAGAGCACCTCAAGTACGTAGTCCAGATGCACTTTCCCAAGGAGCAAGCAACGAACAATACAACAGAGTATGAAGGTTTGCTTGCCGGTCTCAGGATCGCAGCAGACCTTGGGATCAAGAAGCTCATTGTTAGGGGTGACTCGCAGCTTGTCGTCCGCCAAGTGAACAAGAATTATTAGAGTCCATTGATGGAAGCTTACGTTGATGAAGTGAGAAAGCTAGAAGAGCACTTTGACGGCCTACAAATGGAACATGTTCCAAGAGCTCAGAACGACATTGCCGATGCCCTGTCAAAGTGCGCCGCACTAAAGTTACCTGTGGAACCAGGGATCTTTGTGCTCAAGCTGACTCAACCATCCATAACACCATCAACTGGACAGAGCAAGAAGAGGAAGTTGGTTTCTGGTGACTACTTTCCGGCAGAGCTCCCCGAGGCCGCCGCCAAGAAGGTCCCCAAGATCAACGCCAAGAGCGCTAAGGAACAGTCTGCTCCGGCAAGCCTTAGGGTTTGTTCCGTTGAAGCAGACGCTCCCGACAAGTTATGCTCCGGCAAGCTTGCCGGGGAACATCAAGCTCCGGCTGGGCCGCCAGCCCTTGCCACAGAAGCGGATGTTCCCGCAGCAGGAGATGTGCCTTTAGTCCTTGTTGTCGAGCCGCAAGCTCCAGCATGGGCGCAGCAGATTGTCCATTTCCTTCAGACAGGAGAACTTCCCGAAGAGCAAGAAGAAGCAGAAAGTGTAGCCCGGCAGTCAAGTATGTACAAGTTTGTCGACAACACACTGTACAGAATAAGACTCAACGGAGTGAAATTGAAGTGTATTTGCCGGGAAGACGGACAACAGCTGTTGGCGGAGATACATGGAGGCATATGCGGTCACCACATTGGCGCAAGAGCACTTGCTGGCAAAGCATTCCGGCAAGGCTTCTTTTGGCCGACAGCCCTCCAGGATGCAACTGCACAAGTAACCAAGTGTGAAGCGTGCCAGTTCTATTCCAAGCAGATACACCAGCCAGCTCAAGCTCTCCAGACGATCCCTTTATCCTGGCCATTTTCGGTCTGGGGGCTCGACATCCTCGGCCCCTTCCCCCGAGCTGTCGGGGGCTTTAAGTACTTGTACGTTGCAATCGACAAGTTCACAAAGTGGCCGGAAGTGGAACCAGTGAGAAAGGTGACAGCACAATCAGCAGTCAAGTTCTTCAGGTCAATTATTTGCCGTTTCGGGATCCCTAACAGGATCATCACCGACAACGGCACGCAATTCACAAGTCGCACCTTCATGTAGTACGTCCAAGATCTTGGCGCCAAGGTCTGCTTCGCTTCTGTTGCTCATCCAAGAAGCAACGGTCAAGCGGAGAGGGCAAATGCTGAAGTGCTGCGAGGGCTCAAGACCAGAACTTTCGACAGGCTGCGCAAGTACGGAAAAAACTGGATTGAGGAGCTGCCAGTGGTTCTTTGGTCGATCAGGACGACACCAAATCGAGCCACTGGCCAGACACCTTTTGCTCTAGTCTATGGAGCAGAGGCAGTCCTCCCCACGGAACTCGTATACGGGTCACCTCGAGTGCTCGCTTATGATGAGCTTGAGCAAGAGCAGCTGCGACAAGATGACACGCTGCTCCTTGAGGAGGACCGTCTTCAGGCTGCTGTACGAGCTGCTCGATACCAGCAAGCTTTGCGCCGCTACCATAGCCGCAAAGTTAATGCCAGAAGTTTCGAGGAAGGCGACCTTGTTCTTCGGCGCGTTCAGTCCGCCAAGAATTCCAACAAGTTGACGCCGAAGTGGGAAGGCCCTTATCAGGTGAAATGAGTCACTAGGCCTGGCGCTGTCCACCTTGAGACCGAAGATGGCATTCCCGTGACCAACTCCTGAAACATTGAGCATCTTCGTAAGTTTTACCGATAGGGCGCGGTTGCCGGAAGCTGTTCCGGCAACCACCTTTTGTACAAGTCTTGCCGCTGTTGCATGTAATCTTTCGTACAAAGCCGGGCGCAGACCCCGTGCATAAATAAAGCTCATGTGCTCTGCACGTCTTGTCAATTTCATGCTTTCTTTCTTTTATGCATGTGTTATCTGACACCTTGTGCAGCACCTACCTCCGGTAAGCAATAACGAGCCGTTAGGCTCCATATCATTATTTTTTCTTCTCTTTTTTTTATCAAAGAAAGGAAGGTTCCCTCGCCCACAAGTTTGCCGGGGGGAAAGGAGAAGATGGTGGTATGGACCAGGCGCCGTTCAAGAAAGTTTCGACTTACCGGAAAGCAAACGACAGAAAAGCTAAGTTGCCAAAGTTTGAGCAATCAGTTTTTAAATTTTTAAGTTATCTTCCTCGAACGACCGTGCTTTGTATGGAAAACTCGTGCGCGGAGAAACCAACTCGTAGCTAGTTGCGCCCTTACTTTGTTTTGAGTCCGCTCAACAACTTAAGTGAGCTGTGACTAGTTGCGACAAGGTTGCTTGTCGGTAGCGGCACCGCCAGCAGGCTGCTGACGTTCCGCACTCAGCGCTCGCGACAATGGTGCCTGCGCCGGCAAGTTCTCTAAAAAGCGTAGGGCAAAAACATACAAAGGAAGGAATCAAGTAAAGGAAATAACACAGCAATCGATATCCAAAATAAAGTTATATTACAAAACAGCTTGTCGCAGCTCTAACAGAGTGTTCTCATAACATGACCAACAGTGACAAGAAAAAGAGAAAACGAGCGGCCTAATCGACCCGATCGCCCTCGACCCTCTTGATCCCGCTCACCTTGTCCTCAATGGGTGCGACAAGGGCCTTGAGCGCCTCCAAATCGGCATCCGGCGGCAAGGACTTGAGGATGTTGGTGAGGTTGAGGCCCGGATTGCGGAAAGCCACCTTCACCAGCACCTTCTGAAGAGCGCCCACGCAGATCCTGCGCGACTCGTCGGCCAGCTGCTTTGGGATCCTCTCCCGGAGTCGCTGGAGGGCCGTTGCCACGCCTTTGAAGAACAGGCTGAGCTTGGCGCTGGGTGGGAGGTGCTCATCGGAGGAGTACCCGAGATCCTCCATCCCCAGCTGCGCCAGCTCCCCATCGATGGTGGCGGCAACATCCACGAGCCCCTCCGTCCAGTGCTCCACATTCTCCCTGAAGGTGTTCTGGGCGGCAGCAACACTCGCTAGCAGCGCCTCGTTGGCCTTGATCTCCTTCTTCAAGACCGCCTCCTGCTTCCTGGCGCCGTCTAGTGTCTGGGTCAGGGTGGCCAGCTTCAGCTCGAGGTCGGCATTGGAGTCCTTGGCGGCGCTGAGCTCCTGGCCCCTCTCGGCAAGACGACCCTGCAGTTCACCAAGGGTGAGGGCGTCCTTCTCACGCTCGCACTTGAGCGTAGCGAGCTCCTCGCCGCTCGCCTTGAGCCCAGCCTCCAGCTGCGCCACCTTCACCTCCAGCTCCTTGTTGGCAGCCTCGGCAGCCGCGGCAGCGTCCTTTGCTTCCTGGAGGGCCCTGCCAATTGTTTGCTTGCGTGCGGCAATCTCCTCCTCGTGGCAGTCAAGGTTAACCTTGCGCTGCGCCAACTCGCCTTCCTGCGCAAATAGCTTCTCAGCGGCAAGGCGCTGTTGCTCTTCGACCTCGGCCTTCTCGAGAAGGAAGGCTTTCCGCGCCTCAGAGAGCTGCTCCCGCTCCTCTGCCAAGGACCGGAGAGCTTCCTGCCTCAGACCCCGGAGCTCCTCCGCGCGCTTCTCGATGTCAACTCCCGTCTTCGCGACAAACGCCTCACGGGACTCCAGCTTGGCTTGTCGGGCGCGGTAGAGCGACAGCAGCTTCTGCAGCAGCTTCTCCTCCTCAGGCTCGTCGCTGCTACTTCCCGACGCATCGACAAGCGACAACCCAGCGGAGGCAAGCACTTCTCCGTCCAGGATCTCTCCTTCAACCGGCGCCCTGGAGCTCGACGCCCAGGGGAGCTTGATGAAGATACCGTCGCCGGCCTTCAAATAGGCGCCGGGCTGGGGCTCTTTGGAGCCTGGCGCTGCAGCGGCGGCAGAGGGATCGGCGGTCGGCGTAGCGCCTGGCGCTCCTGCGGCCTCAGGGCCGTCAGTGCGATCGCCGGATCCCTTGCCAGCTTCTGCGGCGGCAGCCTTGGCAGCCTCTTCACCGGCGGGGTCATCAGCGCCGACTCCTTCTTCGGTGGCAACGGCGTCGTCAGTGTCGCCGCGCGCGTCCTCCTCGTCGGCGACCTCGGTCTCCATATGCTCCGGGACAGATGGATCTGAAGACCGGAGGAGGAAGAAAAGTCAAACAAATACCCAAAGAGAAAATCAGAAGAAGAATGCAAGGGCAGTTTTTAAGTGAAAGGGTTACCTGCGCTAGGATCTGCAGTTGCGGTTTCCACCACCGGAGGGGCGCTGGTGTCACCCCTTGCCGGAGAACTGTCCCTTGCCGGGGACTTCTCCCTTGCCGGAGAACGCTCCCTTGTCGGGGAATCCTCCCTTGGCGTTGTGGTCGAAGCAGATGGCAATTCAGGAGCGGTTTCCGGACACTCCTGGTGAGGCTGCTCTACTCCTACACAAACCAACAAGTCAGATATCAGCAAATAAAGAGCACCCATGCGCACCTAACAGAAGGAAATAAACCATAAAACTTATGTTGGGGACTGCGCTGGGGGCTGCTTTGAGGAGTAGTAGCCTGGTCCGGCAAGGTGATCTCAGCCATGTCCCCCGTTGGCGCAATTGGTTCATCCTCAATGACGATCACCGGGGCCTTGGCTCTCTTCGCCGCTCTTTGAGCCAGCGTCCTGAAAAGTGGGGAGCGGCGGAGATTTTGGAGTAGTAACCGACGAGATGGGCGACTGCCCCTGTTTCCTCTGCTTATAAAGAGGGAGGGGGCTAACGTTACGCCTTTCCGAATAAAGAAACCACCCACGATCTCTCCCACGACGCCGCATTCGACGTGTGCCGTTCGGGAGGGCGCGGTGGATACGGAGTAAGAAACGGCACACCCCAGGCCGCGCGTGCCCGTGCCCTGTTTTGGGCCTGGCCCAACAGCGCTCGGCACCGTGTGTGGCCTAGGCCCGGGGGCTCCTGTCGGTGTACTAGAGTAGGGGTACCCTTGTATCCCGAACTTGTTCACGGGCAGTTGCAGCACTTCGTGGCGAGGCTTGCTGGGTGAACGCCAAGATCCTCTGTGGTTCCTCTAGAGCCGTTCAAGAACAAAGTATTCAAGACAAGACCCCGGCAAGAGGAGCTTTTCGGGAAGGCCAACTGAGGCATTCAAGCTAGGGAGACAAGGCCCCGGCAAGAGGAGCTTGCCTGGAAGGCCAACCAAGGCATCTCAAAAAAGCTTGCCGTGACGCGCCACACGTCCCGGCAAGGTTCGGTGAGCGACAAGCTCCCGGGCCCGAGAAGACAACGACCGCGGCAAGGCACTTGCCGCGACAAGCGGCCACTCTGTACCCGCGCTCCAGCACACCTGCCAGCGTGTCACCCTGGGGCCTTTCCAGGCACGCATGGCGGAAGGCTGTGCAGCCAACGGTGCATGGTGGCAAGCGGCGCTGACAAGATCGCCATCGTGGCGAGCGGTGGCGCCCCTGACGGTCCCTTTCTGCATTGTTTGGGCGACATAGACGGGCATTTATTGCCTTTGTCCCCTGCCATCAGGGTTAGGTATGATACACTGTATCTACAGTATAGGTAGTTGTACCTACCGCATCTCTTTTTCCATTTTTGCCCTTTGTCCGCGTTGCCACCTGTCGGTGACCCCTTGAGCATATAAAAGGAGGCCCATGCGCAACGTAGAGGGGGTTCGGTCCATTCGAAACCAGAAAACGCTCTCACGCTCGGTCTCGTAGCTCTCATCACTCCCGAGCAAGAACTCAATAGACACATACAAGCAGCAGTAGAAGTATTATCTCTCCGGAGAGCTCCAAAGCTGGGTAAACTTCTCGTGTGCTTCGCCTCGATCTGCTCTTCGTGCGACCTCCGCCCCCGCTGAACCGAAAGGGGCTCGGTCCGCCGGTCCCATAGGTGTTCGTGGATCAGTTTCCCCGACAATGTAGCAGTGAAAGCATCTGCAACATGATAAAGAATATTTCAATTAGCATTGTGAGGCTTGCAGAGTACATAAACCAAATACCATTGCAAACATCAGCACACAACATAAAAAAAATTACAAACATCAGTACACCAGTATACTCCTAGAACAGAGCTCACTGGAATATAGGCAAAACCAAGTTGGCATACACAGAAAAAATCTAAAGAGGGGAGAGAAATCATGCAGGAATAAGTGACTGTTCAAGAGATCCTAGAAAAATAGATGAGAGAATTCACATTTTTCTTCTTCACAAAAACACAACGCTTACATTTTTTCTGTATCACATAAAATTTGTATTGAGGAACTAAAGATATCATTTGTATTGAGGTTTGCTACTACATATTGTGTTACTAATAATAATAATAATAATAACAATAATAATAATAATAATAATAATAATAATGAAGGTCATTTGTATTCGGCATTTTACTTACATGAACATGAAAACAAAACTATCGATAGCACGAATAGAAACTTTAGTAAATTCTCATTTCAGAGATATGGGAGTAGTCATGTTCAGTGGTTCGAACATTTAGTAAAAAAATGTGAAAAATAGTTCTGAAGTTGTTTCCATGTTCATTTGCATCAATGTACACCCAGAATTTAGTAGACATCAGCATAGCAAGCTTGACAAGCAGCACACCAGCAAGCTCTAACATAGTTTCACATCATTTCGTTATTTGAGGTAGATAATCCACACTACAAAGCCAGAACCTAAAAGCTGTACATGGATTACAAAGTGGTTTTGTAATCCATAAAGTCAGCATTCAGCAAGGACAGCACCCAGTAGCAACTAAATGCTAATTTGGAATGTGAACATCAGTAAAACCATGACAACACAATAGACCACAAGCAACTAAGTAAATGATTTGGTCTTTTCACTAGAAATGCAAACTATTAATAAAGACAGGGGTACATGGAAGAATACCATGCCAAAGGCTGAGAACAAAACAAAGTCAAGGAAGTTGTACACTAGGTGATACAACATAGAATTAATTGTGCAATATTTGCCACTGATCATGTTCTTACAGTATGCACATGTACCTCTTAATTTCTCTGATCACATGGTAATAAACTTCAGTGGATGGGATACTACGCAAAGTTTTTGGAGAAAAATAGAGATGAAATTCACAATTAGTACTTCTAATAAGATTAGGTAAGAGAGAGAGTAGTGCAATTTTTATTTTGTTAGAAAGATGCATGTGCAAGTGAAATTGTATAGGAAATTAATTAACGAAATGGCATAGTTCTTTTGGATAACCTCTACGCCACGCATTAATCCTTGCTGTGCTTGCCCTTTGTCTCGATGGCAGCCTTCTTCACAGCCTCAATATATTGCTCCCATATTCATGAGTTAAGCTAGAACCATCTGCACCAGCTGCTCATTGGCACACATATAATCATCATGGAGGTATCTGGTGATAGAGAAAAAAATGTGGGGATAATGCTCAGATTTAGAAAGCATTGTATAATGTTTTTGACTTATTTTTATTCCTCACACTTACTTAGATGGAAACAATATATTTGCGCACAATTATTAGATGTACAAAGCACAGTGGAAAGGTTCAAATAGCATTATGACGATGGATACAAGATAGATCTAAGTTTTGAAGCATCAATATGCATGGTTAAAGGAAAAGGTTACGTCCACCAATTTTGCTCATATAATTTTCGAAATCATCAATACAAGCTATAGAAAAGCTTAACTTGCCTGACCAAATAAGGGTCGAATTTGGAAATTGTTGAGTTCATCCCATCCTCTCCATGCTTTGGATGCCTCGTGACTACACTGACACACGTGCTAATTAATTATCTCAAGTTGACGTATATTTTTTTGAAGCAACAATGCAATTGAGTGCTGCAAATAAAGTGCATATAGATGTTTTTCCTGATAAATAGTTTCATATTATAGCTATTACTATCATCTTTTCTGACAAGCACGACAAAGGCATAAAATTTTATAGTATAACTTATTTAACCTTACTGAGCATCATAATATGACCAACCGTTAGATTAATTATTATCTAATGCTATACATGTTTTCCCACATGTTTCAGACGCCCTGAATCATTCGCCC
>LT934114.1:136881383-136931669 GCA_900231445.1 Triticum turgidum subsp. durum
CAACCACTTACTAGATGCAATTAAATGTCTGAGCTTAACATGCGTACAATAGGGAGACAGCTCATCTAATTAGAGATCTGACTATGCATACGGTGGCACATAGTTTGGCCCCTGCTGCATAGGGAGGCAGCTCCTAGATCTGATTAGAGAGCCACACATGGAGGCACATGAGCACGGGCGCACGTCTAACAATCCCTGCAGGTAAAAGAATCAGCAGATATGATCTAAACAAAGAAAATCAAATATAGCAACCTCGATGATGTAAACTAACCTCCAATAGTTCAAGTGACAGCAGCCTTGTCTTGGTAGCAATCTCGTCATTTTCTTCTGTCATGCTCATCTAGGACTACGAGGATGAGAGAAAAAAAGGTGAAAGATGCACAGGTGATACTGTAGTGAAGTCTGTCTTTTAGCAGGGAAGAACAAGAACCTGAGCACTCGAGGTTAGTGCCGGAGCTGATGACGCCGCTCGCCGGGAACCCGACCCTGAAAGCTTCCACGGGAGATAAGCACCAGTGCATCTAGGGAGTGCTTCGTCATGGCGCCCGCCCTGTCTCCCCCGTCTGCGGCAGATTAAGACCCATCACCCCAAGATCTGCAGCAGATTAAGCCCCAGATCTGCTCGGCGCCCGCCTTGACGATGAGGAGGTGAGGAGAGAGCACCTGGGAGGAGGAGAGGTTTCGAGCGTGCGAGGCGGCGGGCTAGCAGGGTCATGCGGGAGGCAGTATGGCGCGGTGGGGAGGGAGGATGCCGCCGGCGGGTGCTCATGGCGGCGCGCGTGGGGAACGAGAAAGGTACTAGGGATTTTCCTCTCCGTGCGTGGTGAGTTATATGTGTTGAGGAAAATGTTTCGCGGGCTTGGGCCAAAAGGTGGCGCTAAAATTTTCTGTACGTGGGCTGGCCCATTTGCCACGGACTGTTGGTCGGGATTATTTCCCAACCGATGTATGGATGGGCATTAGAGCTTTCCCGACCCTGCATTTGACAATAAAGATGTTAACATTCCCGACCGACTCTTTGTTACTGTTCACATGTTTTCCCGACCGACTGTCTCTTACAAATTTTTCCAACCAAAAGTCGGTCGGCAAAAGTGACTTTTCTCAACATACGTCTGTAGGGAATGCAGTGTCGTGGTGTAGTGCAAGGGCTTTGCTATGTTGTTATGATCTTGAGAAAGTAGAAAGAATAAAAGAGTTCATATTGATCTTATGGATAGTGATAACTTCACACATAGAAAGTATGAGGCATAAAAATTGTTGAGAGTTGATGAACATAGTTTTGGTCATTGTTGCAATTAATAGGAAGTGATAAGGAAAGAGAGGTTCACATATAAATATATTACCTTGGACACCTTTTATAATTGGGAGCACTCATTAAGTATGACATGCTAAAAGCGTTGATGTCGGACAAGGAAGACAACGTAATGATTTATGTTTTCCGACATCTCAGTTAAAGTATATTGTCATTGACCTTCCAAACATGTTGAGCTTGCCTTTCCCCCTCATGCTAGCCAAATTCCTCGCACCAAGTAGAGATACTACTTGTGCTTCCAAATATCCTTAAACCCAGTTTTGCCATGAGAGTCCACCATAACTACCTATGGATTGAGTAAGATCCTTCAAGTAAGTTGTCAACGGTGCAAGCAATAAAAATTGCTCTCTAAATATGTATGACTTATTAGTGCAGAGAAAATAAGCTTTGTACGAACTTGTTGTGGAAGTAATAAAAGCGACGGACTGCATAATAAAGGTCCACATACAAGGGGCAATATAAAGTGACTTTCTTTTGCATTAAGATTTTGTGCATCAACCCTAAACGCGCATGACAACCTCTGCTTCCCTCTGCGAAGGGCCTATCTTTTACTTTATGTTTTTATTTATGCTTGAATCAAGGTGATCCTCACCTTTCCCTTTTTCATTTTATCCTTTGGCAAGCTCCTCGTGTTTGAAAGATCATGATATATATATATATATCCAATTGGATGTAAGTTGGCATAGGCTATTATTCTTGACATCACCTAAAGGTGAATACGTTGGGAGGCAACACAATAAGCCCCTATCTTTCTCAGTGTCCGGCTGAAACTCTATAACCACAAATATTGTGTGAGTGTTAGCAATTATAGGAGACTATGAGATAGTTGAGTATGTGAGCTTGCTGAAAAGCTCTATTATTGACTCTTTCTGATGTTACGATAAATTGTAATTGTTTCACTGACTGGGATTATAGTTTGTTAGTTCCCAATGAAGTTTTTGAACCATACTTGACATTGTGAATTGCTTGTTACTTGAGCATAGGAAATCATATGACAAAATCTATATATGTTGCTGTTATTAGAATGATCATGATGCCCTCATGTCCGTATTTTATTTTTATCGACTCCTCTATCTCTAAACATGTGGACATATTTTCGATTTCGGCTTCCGCTTGAGGACAAGCGAGGTCTAAGCTTGGGGGAGTTGATACGTCCATTTTGCATCATGCTTTTATATCAATATTTATTGCATTATGGGCTGTTATTACACATTATATCTCAATACTTATGGCTATTCTCTCTTATTTTACAAGGTTTGCCATTAAGAGGGGGATGCCGGCAGCTGGAATTCTGGCTGGAAAAGGAGCAAACATTGGAAACCTATTCTGCACAGCTCCAAAAGTCATGAGACTACACGAAACAAATTTTTGGATTTAATAAGAATTTATGAGCGCCCCCACCCCCTATAGGGCGCGCCCTCCTATCTCCTGGGCCCTGTGGTGGGCCTCCGGCGTCCATCTTCTGCTATATCATCACTTTTATCCTGGAAAAAATCATGGGCAAGCTTACCGGACGAAACTCCGCCGCCACGAGGCGGAACATTGGCGGAATCAATCTAGGGCTCTGGCGGAGCTGTTCTGCCGGGGACACTTCCCTACGGGAGGGGAAATCATCACCAACATCATCACCAACGATCCTCTCATCGGGAGGGGGTCAATCTCCATCAACATCTTCACCAGCACCATCTCCTCTCAAAACCCTATTTCATCTCTTGTATCCAATCTTGTATCAAAACCACAAATTGGTACCTGTGGGTTGCTAGTAGTGTTGATTACTCCTTGTAGTTGATGCTAATTGGTTTACTTGGTGGAAGATCATATATTCAGATCCTTTATGCATATTATTACTCCTCTGATTATGAACATGAATATGCTTTGTGAGTAGTTACGTTTGTTCCTGAGGACATGGGAGAAGTCTTGCTATTAGTAGTCATGTGAATTTGGTATTCGTTTGATATTTTGATGAGATGTATGTTGTCTTTTCCTCTAGTGGTGTTATGTGAATGTCGACTACATGACACTTCACCCTTATTTGGGCCTAGAGGAAGGCACGGGGAAGTAATAAGTAGATGATGGGTTGCTAGAGTGACAGAAGCTTAAACCCTAGTTTATGCGTTGCTTCGTTAGGGGCTGATATGGATCCATATGTTTAATACTGTGGATAGGTTTACCTTAATACTCCTTTTTGTAGTTGCAGATGCTTGCAATAGGGGTTAATCATAAGTGGGATGCTTGTACAAGTTAGGGCAGTACCCAAGTACCGGTCCACCCACATATCAAATTATCAAAGTACCGAACGCGAATCATATGAATGTGATGAAAACTAGCTTGACGATAATTCCCAATGTGTCCTCGAGAGCTCCTTTACCATTATTAGAATTTGTCCAGGCTTATCCTTTGCTACATAAACGATTGGGCCACCTTGCTGCACTTTACTTACTTTATTTACTTGTTGCTCGTTACTATTTATCTTATCACAAAACTATCTATTACCTACAATTTCAGTGCTTGCAGAGAAAACCTTACTGAAAACCGCTTATCATTTCCTTCCGCTCCTCGTTGGGTTCGACACTCTTACTTATCGAAAGGACTATGATAGATCCCCTACACTTGTGGGTCATCAAGTCCCTGCTTCGAGTTACAAAAATGAGCAACCAAAACCGATATCAAATACCCAGGAACTACTATGTCGGTGTACTAGAGTAGGGATACCCTAGTATCCCGAACTTGTGAACGAGCAGTCGCAGCACCCCGCGGCAAGGCTTGCCGGGTGACCGCCAAGGTCCTCCGTGGTTCCTTTGGAGCCATTCAAGAACAAAGTATTCAAGCCAAGGAGACAAGGCCCCGGCAAGAGGAGCTTGCCGGGAAGCCATTCAAGAACAAAGTATTTAAGCCAAGAAGACAAGGCCCCGGCAAGAGGAGCTTGCCGGGAAGGCCAACCAAGGCATCTCAAGGAACTTGCCGCGACGCGCCACGCGTCCCGGCAAGGCCCGGTGAGAGACAAGCTTCCGGACGCGACAAGACAACGACCGCGGCAAGGCGCTTGCCGCGGCAGGCTACAACTCTGTACCCGTGCTCCAGCACATCCACCAACGTGTCGCCCTGAGGCCTTTCCAGGCGCGCGTAGCAAGAGGCTGTGCAGCCAGCGGTGCGCGGTGGCAAGCGGCGCTGACAAGATTGCCATCGTGGCAAGCGGTGGCGTCCCTGACGGTCCCTGTTTGCACTATTTGGGCGACGCAGACGGGCATTTAATGCCTTTGTCCCCTGCCGTCAGGGTTAGGTATGATACACTGTACAAGTAGTTGTACCTACCGCAATTCCTTTTCCATTTTTACCCTTGTCTATGTTGCCACCTGTCGGTGACCCCTTTAGCATATAAAAGGAGGCCCATGCGCAACGTAGAGGCGGTTCGGGTAGTTCGAAGGCATAAAAACACTCACGCTCGGTCTCGTTAGCAGCTAGTGTGTACTGTAGCACTCAGCGATCCCGAGCAAGAACTCAATACACTCAGACATGCAGAAGTAGGAGTATTATCTCTCCGGAGAGCTCCGAAGATGGGTAAACTGCTCGTGTGCTTCGCCTCGATCTGCTCTTCGTGCGATCTCCGCCCCCCGCCGAACCGAAAGGGGCTCGGTCCGCCGGTCCCATAGGTGTTCGTGGATCAGTTTCCCCGACATCTTTGGCGCGCCAGGTAGGGGGCGTCAAGATTGTGTGAACCTGATCCGGCGTTCACACGAGCTAAATCTTCATCTTCTTCATCGACATGCCACCGAAGAAGAAGGCTTCGGAGGCAGCTGTTCCGTCCGCGTCGATCCCACCACCACCGGAGCAAACGGGTGGTGGGGTAGGCGCAGGCGGAAGAACGGGCGTTGACGAGGGAGCTCACAGTGCTGCCAGGTCCAAGGACAAGGCTGCGCACACCTCGGCGTCTGTACATACACTGCGCCCTTCTCAGGAGGCGCAGGACCGACAGCGTCATGGTATTCACAGTGCCATACGTTCGTTGGGCCAAGACCAGCATGCACGCCAACATGCTGGCACGAGCGACACACGGTCGCCTGGACGGGATACTCCTCCTTCTAACATAGTTGGAAGTCCGAGCATATCCCGCTCCTCGCACCGTTCGCCACTGCCGCCCACCACTCCAGCAGAAGCTTTGGCGCGAGCTCAACTGTCCTGGATTACCCTCCAACAGCGGACAAGATCGACGAATGGAGGGCCACCATTCAGAGTTTCATTGGCTTCGCCAACGGCGACACTCCACGGCAGCCGAGTACATCGCTGCCGCGGCAGGACTGCCAGGCACGAGCCGATGATGACGAAACCGGTGGGGATGCAACCACCATGCACTCTCCACCCTGAAGGCCAAGATTGCCGACTCGCCAGATCCACCTCGACAGCGACTCCACCGCATCATCAGATCCACGAGCTCGTCGCGATCAGCGCCAATTTCTTCACGGACGACAGCAAGAAGACGCTCGTACTCGCATCGAGCGCGAAAGAGAAGCGCGGCGTCAATCGGACCAGCGCGCTGGGCCCTCTGTCGACATGCATGCGCCTGGGGAACCAGGCGACTTGCCGTACGCGGTAGGTTGCCCTGCGTTCACTCGTGAGCTGCGGCAAGTCCAGTGGCCCAGCATGAAGAATTTCAAGCCAGATGTACCAGAGAAGTACGACGGCAAGTCGCATCCGTCGGAGTTCCTCAGCATCTACACCATCGCGGTGCAAGCTGCCGGGGGGCGGGACGACAAGATCCTTGCCAACTACTTCCCGCTGGTGCTCAAGCCCAATGTCAGATCCTGGCTTATGCACTTGCCGGACAACTCCATATCTTCCTGGGCAGACTTATGCCATCAGTTTGTCGGCGCCTTTACATGCGGCCACAAGCCTCATGGCCAAGAGAGCGATCTTCATCTGCTCGCCCAGAAGGAAGGAGAACCCCTGCGTAAGTATATTCAGAGATTCAGCCGTGTATAGCACAACATCCCAGATGTTCACCCTACTGCGGTAATCAGCGCGTTCCATCAGAACGTACGAAACCGCAGGATGCGGGAGGAGATGGCGATGTGCAAGATCAGAGACGTCAGTGAGCTATATGCCCTGGCCGACAAGTGTGCACGTGCTGAGGAAGGGAGGAGACTCCCCGGAGAGAATACAGAAGCAGGAGGATCTGATAGTGAGGATGCTGCCCCGGCAAAGAAAGGCCGGCGGCGGAACAACAGGAAGAAGAAAGGCAAAGATGTACTAGTCGTTGAGCAGTCCGGCAACGGAGGTGGTGCCAAGAAAGCCAAAGCTGGTAGATCCGGCAAGGAGATTGCCACTGGAAACAACTACCAGGCTATGGCGGTCGCCGACAAGCAGGACGGCACCAACAAGCAGTACTACAAGATCCACCGCACCAAGGGCCATGACCTCCAGAGCTGCAAGAAGGTCGAGCAGCTTGTCGAGCAGCAAAAGGCTGAATACGAGCGACGCGACAAGGAGGAGGCCCAGGAAGGTGCTGGGGGAGCCGGCAAGAAACGCCTCGGCCAAGGAGGACGCCGCGGCAAGTCCAAGCAGCGGCAAGGAGACAGACCTCCCCGCGGCCGCGACAAGGATGAAGAGGAAGACGACGATGAAGATATGGATGATGACGAGACCGATGAGCAGGAGTTCCAGAAAGCCACAGAGGTCCTGTGCATTGACGGCGGTGCTTCTCTGCATACTTCACACTGTCAGCTCAAGCAGTGGGTGCGGGAAGTCAATGCGGCAGAACCACCCGTCGAATCACGCAAGCCTCTGTATGGTCCAGCACGCCTATCATCTTTGATATTGAGGACCACCCTGATCGCAAAACTGCGGTCGGGTGCTTGCCGATGTTGGTTTCACCAACTATCCGCAACCTCAAGGTCAGTAAGATGCTAGTTGACGGCGGGGCCGGCTTGAACCTGATCTCCTCCGCGGTACTCCAGAAATTCCAGATCCCTGATAGCGAGCTCGAAGAGACCGGCACATTCCAAGGAATCAATCCGGGAAGGAGCAAGCCGAAGGGAAAGATCACGTTGCCGGTGACATTTGGCAGCGAGTTGAACTTCAGGACTGAGAGGGTCACTTTTGACGTTGCTGACTTTCCATTGCCTTACAATGGGATACTCGGCCGTCCTGCACTCGCCAAATTCATGGCAGCCTCTCACTATGCATACAACATGCTGAAGATGCCAGGCCCGATAAGTGTCATCTCTGTCCCTGGCGACAAGAAGGATGCTCTTATCTGCACCGACAAGATCTACCGGGAAGCAGCAGCCGCAACAGATCGCAAGTAACTTGCCGTTGAAGCTCCCGGGGGGAAGAAGAAGACCAAGTCCGGCAAGAGTTCTGATGCCCACTCCAGCAAGCGCACCTCTTCGGAGTGCTGCGCTACCGTCGAGGACGCACCATCGAGCTCCACCGGCAAGTGTAAGAAGAAAATGGCAGCTCCACCCGAGACCAAGAAGGTGTCCGCCAAGGAGGACGGCACTGGTGGTACCTTCACCATCAGTGCCACTCTCGACCCTAAATAGGAAAGCGCGCTCGTTGCTTCCCTGTGGGCGAACGTCAACGTGTTTGCGTGGCAACCGTCTGACATCCCCGGTGTTCCCAGGAAAGTAATCGAGCACCATCTTACCGTCTGTCCTCATGCGCGGCCCGTCAAGCAGAAAGTCAGAAAATAGGCAGTGGAGCCCCAAGAATTCATCGCAGAAGAAATCAAGAAATTGGAAGCAGCAGGCCTTGTCAGAGGAGTGCTCCATCCTACGTGGTTGGCCAATCCTGTAGTCGTGCGCAAGGCAAACGGGAAATGGAGGCTTTGTATCGACTTTACCGATGTCAATAAAGCTTGTCCCAAAGACCCATTTCCCTTGCCGCGCATCGACCAGACTGTTGACTCCACAGCCGGATGTGACTTGCTTTCATTTCTTGATGCATACTCAGGATACCATCAGATCTTCATGGAATAAGAGGATGAGGAGAAGACCGCATTCATCACTCCATGTGGCACATACTGTTTCAAACGGATGCCTTTCGGTTTAAAGAATGTTGGTTCAACATTTGCAAGGGTAGTCCACGACGCTTTTGAGCCACAAATACACAGAAATGTGGAAGCCTACATGGATGACATAGTGGTCAAGAGCAAGGACAAGGCAACTCTGATTCAAGATTTAGACGAAACCTTTGCAAATCTGCGCAAGATCAACCTATAGCTTAATCCCGAGAAGTGTGTGTTTGGAGTCCTCTCCGGCAAGCTTCTCAGGTTTTTCGTGTCTCAGCGGGGAATTGAAGCCAATCCCGACAAGATCAAGGCCATTGAGCAGATTGAAGCACCAAAGCGCGTCAAGGATGTACGAAGACATGCCGGTTGCATGGCTGCTCTCAGCAGGTTTATCTCTAGGTCTGCTGAGCGCGCCCTGCCATTTTTCAAAATATTGAAAAAGGCAGGTCCAATGAGATGGACTCCAGAGGCGGAGGCTGCGCTGCAGGACTTGAAGAGATACCTGTCCTCTACTCCAACACTTGTCGCACCTAAGCCACAAGAGAAGTTGCTGCTATATATAGCGGCAACCAATCAAGTGGTTAGTGCTGCGTTAGTGGCGGAGAGGGAGGCGGATGATGAGCCAGCAACCACGGCAGATGCATCCAGCGACAAGCAGGCGACTTCATCGACAAGCTCTGGTCCCGACAAAGATGGATCTGCGCAGGCGCGTGAGGAGATGCAGAAGAGAATGGTGCAGCGCCTAGTTTACTTTGTCAGTTCCCTTCTGCAGGGGGCTAGGTCAAGGTACTCTGGTGTGCAGAAATTGCTTTTCGGCCTTCTCATGGCCTCGAGAAAGATGCGCCATTACTTCCAAGCACATGAGATCACAGTCGTCACTCGTTTTCCACTGAAGAGGATACTGCAAAATCCAGAAGCAACAGGCAGGATTGTTGAGTGGGCACTGGAACTGTCAAGCTTTGGCCTCAAGTTTGAGAGCACTTCAACTATCCAAAGCAGAGCATTGGCAGAGTTCATAGTAGAATGGACGCCAACACAAGATGAAGAAATTCCAGAAGCGAGCATCCCCATCAAGGAAGCAAGCAAAGAGTGGTTGATGTACTTTGATGGTGCCTTCTCGCTGCAAGGCGCCGGTGCGGGCGTACTACTTGTTGCACCCACCGGAGAGCACCTCAAGTACGTAGTCCAGATGCACTTTCCCAAGGAGCAAGCAACGAACAATACAGCAGAGTATGAAGTTTTGCTTGCCGGTCTCAGGATCGCAGCAGACCTTGGGATCAAGAAGCTCATTGTCAGGGGTGACTTGCAGCTTGTCGTCCGCCAAGTGAACAAGAATTATCAGAGTCCGTTGATGGAAGCTTACGTTGATGAAGTGAGAAAGCTAGAAGAGCACTTTGACGGCCTGCAGATGGAACCTGTTCCAAGAGCTCAGAACGACATTGCCGATGGCCTGTCAAAGTGCGCCGCACTTAAGTTACCTATGGAACCAGGGATCTTTGTGCTCAAGCTGACTCAACCGTTTGTAACGCCATCAACTGGACAAAGCAAGAAGAGGAAGTTGATTTCTGGTGACTATTTTTCGGCAGAGCTCCCCGAAGCCGCCGCCAAGAAGGTCCCCAAGATCAACACCAAGAGTGTTGAGGAGCAGTCTACTCTGGCGAGCCCTAGGGTTTGTTCCGTTGAAGCAGACGCTCCCGACAAGTTTTGCTCTGGCAAGCTTGCCGGGGAACTCAAGCTCCGGCTGAACCACAGGTTCTCGCCGTGGAAGCGGATGTTCCCACAGCAGCAGATGTGCCTTTAGTCCTTGTTGTCGAGCCGCAAGCTCTAGCATGGGCACAGCAGCTTGTCCTTTTCCTCCAGACAGGAGAACTTCCCGAAGAGCAAGAAGAAGCGGAAAAAGTAGCCCGGCAGTCAAGTATGTACCAGTTTGTTGACAGCGCGCTGTACAGAAGAAGACTCAACGGTGTGAAATTGAAGTGTATTCACCGGGAAGACGGACAAAAGCTGTTGGCAGAGATACATGGAGGCATATGTGGTCACCACATTGGCGCAAGAGCGCTTGCCGGCAAAGCGTTCAGGCAAGGTTTCTTTTGGCCGACAGCCCTCCAGGATGCAACTGCACAAGTAACCAAGTGTGAAGCGTGCCAGTTCCATTCCAAGCAGATACACCAGCCAGCTCAAGCTCTCCAGACGATCCCTTTATCCTGGCCATTTTCGGTCTGGGGGCTCGACATCCTCGGCCCCTTTCCCCGAGCTGTCGGGGGCTTTGAGTACTTGTACATTGCAATCGACAAGTTCACAAAGTGGCCGGAAATGGAACCAGTGAGGAAGGTGACAGCACAGTCAGCAGTCAAGTTCTTCAGGTCGATTGTTTGCCGTTTTAGGATCCCTAACAGGATCATCACCGACAACAGCACACAATTCACGAGCCGCACCTTCATGCAGTACGTCCAAGATCTTGGCGCCAAGGTCTGCTTCGCTTCTGTTGCTCATCCGAGAAGCAACGGTCAAGCAGAGAGGGCGAATGCTGAAGTGCTGCGCGGACTCAAGACCAGGACTTTCGACAGGCTGCACAAGTGCGGAAAGAACTGGATTGAGGAGCTGCCGGTGGTTCTTTGGTCAATCAGGACGACGCCAAATCGAGCCATTGGCCAGACACCTTTCGCTCTAGTCTATGGAGCAGAGGCAGTCCTCCCCACGGAACTCGTATACGGGTCACCTCAAGTGCTCGCTTATGATGAGCTTGAGCAAGAGCAGCTACGACAAGATGACGCGCTGCTCCTTGAGGAGGACCGTCTTCAGGCCGCTGTACGAGCTGCTCGATACCAGCAAGCTTTGCGCCGCTACCATAGCCGCAAAGTTAGTGCCAGAAGTCTCGAGGAAGGCGACCTTGTTCTTCGGCGCGTTCAGTCCGTCAAGAATTCCAACAAGTTGACGCCGAAGTGGGAAGGCCCTTACCGGGTGAAACGAGTCACTAGGCCTGGCGCTATCCGCCTTGAGACCGAAGATGGCATTCCGGTGAGCAACTCCTGGAACATTGAGCATCTTCGTAAGTTTTACCCGTAGGGCGCGGTTGCCGGAACCTATTCCGGCAACTTTTGTACAAGTCTTGCCGATGTTGCATGTGATCCTTCGTACAAAGCCGGGCGCAGACCCCGTGCATAAATAAAACTCATGTGCTTCGCACATCTTGTCAATTTCATGCTTTCCATTTTTTGCATGTGTTATCTGACATTTTGTGCAGCGCCTACCCCCGGTAAGCAATAACGAGCCATAAGGCTCCATATCTTTATTTTCTCTTCTGTCTCTTTCTCAAAGAAAGGAAGGTTCCCTCGCCCACAAGTTTGCCGGGAGGAAAGGAGAAGATAATGGTGTGGACCAGGCGTCGTTCAAGAAAGTTTCGCCTTACCGGGAAGCAAACGACAGAAAAGCTAAGTTGCCAAAGTTTGAGCAATCAGTTTTTAAATTTTGAAGTTATCTTCCTCGAACGACCGTGCTTTGTATGGAAAACCTGTGCGCGGAGGAACCAACTCGTAGCTAGTTGCGCCCTTACTTTGTTTCGAGTCCGCTCAACAACTTAAGTGAGCTGCGACTAGTTGCGACAAGGTTTCTTATCGGTAGCGGCACCGCCAGCAGGCTGCTGACGTCCCGCACTCAGCGCTCGCGGCTAAGGTGCCTGCGCTGACAAGTTCCCTAAAAGCGTAGGGCAAAAACATACAAAGGAAGGAATCAAGTAAAGGAAGTAACATAGCAAACGCTACCCAAAATAGAGTCATATTACAAGATAGCTTGTCACTGCTCTAACAGATTGTTCTCATAACATGACCAACAGCGACAAGAAAAAGAGAAAACGGGCGGCCTAATCTACGCGATCGCCCTCAACCCTCTTGATCCCGCTCACCTTGTCCACAATGGGTGCGACAAGGGTCTTGAGCGCTTCCAGATCAGCATCCGGCGGCAAGGACCTGAGGACGTTGGTGAGGTTGAGGCCTGGGTTGCAGAAGGCCACCTTCACCAGCACCTTTTGAAGAGCTCCCGCGCAGATCTTGCGCGACTCGTCGGCCAGCTGCTTTGGGATCTTCTCCCGGAGTCGCTGGAGGGCCGTCACCACGCCTTTGAAGAACAAGCTGAGCTTGGCGCTGGGTTGGAGGTGCTCATCGGAGGAGTACCCGAGATCCTCCATCCCCAGTTGCGCCAGCTCCCTGTCGATGGCTGCGGCAACATCCACAAGACCCTCCGTCCAGTGCTCCACATTCTCCCTAAAGGTGTTCTGGGCGGCTGCAGCACTCGCCAGCAGCGCCTCGTCGGCCTTGATCTTATCCTTCAAGGCCACCTCCTGCTCCCTGGCGCCGTCCAACGTCTGGGTCAAAGTAGCCAGTTTCAACTCAAGATCTGCATTGGCGTCCTTGGCGGCGTTAAGCTCCTTGCTCCTCTCGGCGAGAAGACCCTGCAGCTCGCAATGAGCGGTGGCGTCCTTCTCACTCTCACGCTTGAGCGTAGCAAGTTCCTCGCCTCTCCTTGAGACCGGCCTCCAGCTGCGCCACCTTCATCTCCAGCTCCTTCTTGGTGGCCTCGGCAGCTGCGGTAGCATCCTTTGCTTCCTTGAGAGCCCCGCCAAATGTTTGCTCGTGTGCGGCAAGCTCCTCCTCGTGGCTGTCAAGGTTGACCTTCCGCTGCGCCAACTCGCCTTCCTGCGCAGATAGCTTCTCGGCAACAAGCCGCTGTTGCTCTTCAACTTTAGCCTTCTCGAGGAGGAAGGCTTTCCGCTCCTCAGCGAGTTGCTCCTGCTCCTCTGCCAGGGACCGGAGAGCTTCCTGGCGAAGACCCCGGAGCTCCTTCACGCGCTTCTCGATGTCCACTCCCGCCTTCGCGACAAGCACTTCTCGGGATTCCAGCTTGGCCTGTGGGGCGCGGTAGAGCGACAACAGCTTCCGCAGCAGCCGCTCCTCCTCCGGCTCGTCGCTGCTGCTGCTCGGCGCGTCGACCAGCGTCAGCCCAGCGGAGGCGAGCAACTCTTCATCAAAGGTTTCTCCTTCGACCAGCGCCCTGGAGCTTGACGCCTAGGGGAGCTTGATGAAGACGCCATCTCCGGCCTTCAAATAGGCGCCGGGCTGGGGCTCTTCGGAGCCTGATGCCGCGGCAGCGGCGGAGGGATCGGCAGTCGGTGTAGCGCCTGACGCTCCTGCGGCCTCGGGGCCGTCAGTGCGATTGCCGGACCCCTTGCCAGCTTCTGTGGCGGCAGCTTTGGCGGCCTCTTCGCCGGCGGGATCATCAGCTCCGGCTTCTTCTTCGGTGGCGGCAGCGTCGTCGGTGTTGCCACGCGCGTTCTCCTCGTCGGCGACCTCGGTCTCCATCGGCTCCGCGGCAGATGGATCTGAAGACCGGAGTTGGAAGAAAAGTCAAGCAAATATTCAAAAAGAAAATCAGAAGAAGAACTCAAGGGCAGTTTTCAAGCAAGAGGATTACCTGCACTGGGTTCTGCGGTCATGGTCTCCACCACCGGAGGGTCACTGGTGCTGTCCCTTGCCGGAGAACTCTCCCTTGCCGGAGACTTCTCCCTTACCGGAAAATTCTCCCTTGCCGGAGAATGCTCCCTTGCCGGGGAATCCTCCCTTGGCGGTGTAGTCGAAGCAGATGGCATGTCGGGGGCGGCTTCCGGGCACTCTTGGTAAGGCTGCTTTGCTCCTACACAAACCAATAATCAGATGTCAGCAAAGAAAGAGCACCCATGCGCGCCTAACAGCTGGAAGTAAACCATATACTTACGATGGGGGCTGCACTAGGGGCTGCTTTGGGGAGTAGTAGCCGGGTTTGGCAAGGTGGTCTCGGACACGTCCCCTGCTGTCGCGGTGGGTTCGTCCTCGATGACAATCATCGGGGCCTTGGCTCTGTTCGCCGCTCTCTGGGCCAGAGTCCTGAAAAGGAAAGTGTTCGGAGTAAAGCAAATCAGATACAAGACAAAACAACAAGAATTGAAGAACTACAAGTACAACAGCGAATCTTACTCTTCTTCTTCCTCATCGGAGCTGAGCGCGGAGAGATCGAAGTCCGGCTCGCCTCCGGCGCGATGAGGTGGAGGAGTAGGTTCCTTTGGGCGCTTGGCGGGAGCAGGAGCGGTGGACCGGGAGGACCCTGCTCCAGTTGCCGCAGCGGCGTGAGGTGCTCCCGCGGCAATAGTGCTTGCTGCGGTGGAGCGCGTCGCGCGGCGCGGCGACTGTTGACTCGTCTGCCGCCCCGCTACGTCCCTGGCCTTGCGGAGACGTCTTCTTGGTGGAGCTGGGGGCTCCGCTTGCGGCGGGCTGTCTTGAGGTGGAGAAGAGGTGGAGCCGATCCTCAATGAGTCGCTCGTGCCCTCGGCGGGCTCGCTCGACTCGGCTTCAGGCTCGACAAGCTCTTCCTCGCCGGCAAGCTCCTCTCGCTCGACAAGGCTTGCTGCCTCTGCTGCCTCCACCTCCTCCATGGTGAATCCAAACACACCTGCGGCAGCGGCTGCCGCCTCCTCTTCCAGCCTAGTGGCGATGCGCTGCATCTCGTCGTCGGTGTTGTCGCGAGTAAGGCTCTTCTGCTCATCGGGGCGGATCGGCACTTTGACCAAGCCGTCAAAGAACTCCTGCACGACGTCGTCTGCAGGCTCTTGCCAAGTGGGGACAATTCCATGCCAATCGCACAACGGCATCATTGCACGGATGCGGTCAAGCGAGGAGTTGTTGCACAGCGGAACGACCCCCCTCGGCAACCTGAACGCTCCGGGATGTTCAGGATCGTGCTTGAACAGTTCCAGGAGCATCACATCCAGTTCCAAGACGGTGAAGTTGAAGTTGAGGCCCGGGCGCAGCCTCATGATATCCGCCGCGTTCTGGAACTCCCAGGCGGGTCTCCTCCTCTCCTGCAGGGGGGCGATGCGGCGGTGGAGAAAATCTGCACCAACGGCGCCTACGGTGAGCCCGGCAAGCCTGAGGCGTAGGATCCGGGTGACGGCAATCTTCAGCCTAGCGTCTTCCGGGGCCATGTTGCTCCAATCGTTGCCACGCACTACTGGGACTTGGCGCTGGGCGGTAAATGGCTGCGGATTCTCCTCGACAATCCAGCACCAGTCTGCTCTCCATTCGTCCCACTTGCTGCGGAGCTCTCCCTCCAGATAAGCTTCCTTCTTGCCAAGTCTCGAGATCCAGGCGATTCCGCCGGATAAAGGCTCTCCTCTCTCAACTCGGGGTATAAAGAAGTGGCGGAAAAGAGCTACATTTGGATAGACTCCGACAAAGTTTTCGCAGAGATGTGCGAAAACTGCCATGGTCAGAACGGCATTGGGGGTGAAGTCAAGGAGGCGAAGCCCGTAGGTGTTCATGATATCGCAGAAAAACTCAGAGAAAGGCGGGCAGAGCCCGCAGTAGAAGAACAACATGAAGAAGGGATATCCATTCGGAGCCAGTTCCGAAGCGGCAGTTGAGAGTACCTTCATGCGCGGATGCGCTCGCGTCTCCATCGACCAGAAGAGGTAGTAGTACTCCCTCAGCTCCTTCGCGGTGAGCTGGGGGGGGAGATTGCCCGCTCCTTTCGCAGTGCCGCGAGCCGCTGCGCCTCGGCCGACTTCACGCCCTTACCCTTATCGGCTTTCGGAGCCATGGCGGAGGCAGTGGGGGAGATCGACGGCGTTGGTGGTGCTGGTGGCGATGGGGGCGGGGCGCTGCTCTCTTTCAGCTTTGGGAAGAAGGGGGGAGCGGCGAAGATTTCTAAGATTGAAGTAGCAACCAGTGAGATGGGCGAATTGCCCCTGTTTCCCCTGCTTATAAAGGGGGAGGGGGCGGACGTTCCGTCTTTCCGAATAAAGAAACCACCCACGATCTCTCCCACGACGCCGCATTCGACGCGTGCCGTTCGGGGAGGGCGCGGTGGATACGGAGTAAGATACGGCGTAACCCAGGCCGCGCGTGCCCGTGCCCTGTTTTGGGCCTGGCCCAACAGCGCTCGGCACCGTGTGTGGACCAGGCCCGGGGGCTCCTGTCGGTGTACTAGAGTAGGGATACCCTAGTATCCCGAACTTGTGCACGGGCAGTCGCAGCACCCCGCGGCAAGGCTTGCCGGGTGACCGCCAAGGTCCTCCGTGGTTCCTTTGGAGCCATTCAAGAACAAAGTATTCAAGCCGAGGAGACAAGGCCCCGGCAAGAGGAGCTTGCCAGGAAGCCATTCAAGAACAAAGTATTTGAGCCAAGGAGACAAGGCCCCGGCAAGAGGAGCTTGCTGGGAAGGCCAACCAAGGCGTCTCAAGGAACTTGCCGCGACGCGCCACGCGTCCCGGCAAGGCCCGGTGAGCGACAAGCTTCTGGACGCGACAAGACAACGACCACCGTAGGCTACCACTCTGTACCCGCACTCCAACACATACACCAACGTGTCGCCCTGAGGCCTTTCCAGGCGCGTGTGGCAAGAGGCTGTGCAGCCAGCGGTGCGCGGTGGCAAGCGGCGCTGACAAGATTGCCATCGTGGCAAGCGGTGGCGTCCCTGACGGTCCCTGTTTGCACTATTTGGGCGACGCAGACGGGCATTTAATGCCTTTGTCCCCTGCCGTCAGGGTTTGGTATGATACACTGTACAAGTAGTTGTACCTACCGCAATTCCTTTTCTATTTTTACCCCTTGTCTATGTTGCCACCTGTCGGTGACCCCTTTAGCATATAAAAGGAGGCCCATGCGCAATGTAGAGGCGGTTCAGGTAGTTCGAAGGCAGAAAAACACTCACGCTCGGTCTCGTTAGCAGCTAGTGTGTACTGTAGCACTCAGCGCTCCTGAGCAAGAACTCAATACACTCAGACATGCAGCAGTAGGAGTATTATCTCTTCGGAGAGCTTCGAAGCTGGGTAAACTGCTCATGTGCTTCGCCTCGATCTGCTCTTCGTGCGATCTCCGCCCCCCGCCGAACCGAAAGGGGCTCGGTCCGCCGGTCCCATAGGTGTTCGTGGATCAGTTTCCCCGACATACTACGAGAATTAATAAGGTACACATCAATAACATGTATATCAAATATACCTTTGATCACTTTGTCATCCTTCTTATCCGCCAAATACTTGGGGAAGTTCTGCTTCCAGTGACCAGTCCCTTTGCAGTAGAAGCACTCAGTTTCAGGCTTGGGTCCATTTTGAGGTCTCTTCTCGGGAGTGACAACTTGCTTGTCATTCTTCTTGAAGTTCCTCTTCTTTTTACCCTTGCCCTTTTTCTTGAAACTAGTGGTGTTGTTAACCATCAACACTTGATGATCCTTCTTGATTTCTACCTATGCGGCCTTTAGCATCACTGAGGAAGTCCTGGATTAAGGGATCCTTGGGCATCCAGCCTATTGGCATGGGCCAGACTGATGGGCTGTGAAGATACAAGACCGAAGACTCTCACCCGTGTCCGGATGGGACTCTCCTTGGCGTGGAAGGCAAGCTTGGCGTTCGTATATGTAGATTCCTGTCTCTATAACCGACTTTGTACAACCCTAGTCCCCTCCGGTGTCTATATAAACCGGAGGGATTAGTCCGTAGGGACGATCATAATCATATAGGCTAGACTTCTAGGGTTTTGGCCATTACGATCTCGTGGTAGATCAACTCTTTTAATACTCATATTCATCAAGATCAATCAAGAAGGAAGTAGGGTATTACCTCCATAGAGAGGGCCCGAACCTGGGTAAACATCGTGTCCCCCGCCTCCTGTTACCATCGACCTTGGATGCACAGTTCGGGACCCCCTACCCGAGATCCGCCGGTTTTGACATCGACATTGGTGCTTTCATTGAGAGTTCCGCTGCGTCGTCACCAAAAGGTTTGATGGCTCCATCAATCATTTACAACAATGCTTCTCTGAGGGAGGCTTTCCTCCCCAGCCAGATCTTTGTGTTCAGCGGCTTCGCACTGCGGGCCAACTCACTTGGCCATCTAGAGAAGATCGACAACTACGCCCCAGGTCACCAGATTAGTTTTGGGAATCTAGACTATGTTGCTGATACCCGAGGAGACTTGATCTTCCAAGGATTCGCACCCCCGACCTCCGCTCTGGCCTTAGATCCGGAGTGCATCGCTAGGTCCGAAGACGAGCTCCCTGAGCTCGTCGGGCTATCTGCAACCTCTAGGCCCATCATGGGAGAGCCGGAGGTGGTAATGTCGCTGGCAACCATCATGAAGCCGAACCCTCCTCCGGACGCTGGCTCCAAATTTTCAAAGTCAATACTGTGTGAGTCGGCCAAGGAGTCTCCTTCTCGCCGCACTCCATAGACTCCTTTCTCTCGGTCCAAACCTCGCCCTTAAGCGAGGCCCTGGACTTGATGCAATCCCTCGTCATTACAGAGGAGCAACGTCTGAACTATGCCCAGCCCGGACTAGGGGCTGAGAGCTCGGGATTTTACGTCCCACCCACCACCCACTTTATAGCCAATGTCGAGGACTTAACAGACATGCTCGATTATGACTCCGAAGACATTAACGGTATGGACGACGATGCCTGAGAAGAGGAAACCCTAAACCCACCGTTTACCAGACACGGGACGGCCACCTCCTCGTATGATGTGTACATGGTGGATACACCTAAAGAGAATAACGGCGACAATGAAAAGGATCCAGTCGAGGATAATACTCCTGAGATACAGCCAAAGCACCAACGTCAGTGGCACCGCTCTAAACCACACCGTGGAAAAAATAGCAATACCGGCACAGGAGAAAATAATACTCCGGATGATGCCGAAGACAACGAAGACCATGTTGAACCAACCTCTGAACAGGACGAACGGGAAGATGGGCGAGTTGTCCCTGATGAACAGGCCATGAACGAAGACTCGGATGATAGTGACTACCTTCCACTCTCCGAGGACGAGGTGAGCCTTGGCAACGAGGATTTTATCGTGCCTGAGGAACCTCTCGAGCAGGAGCGCTTTAAGCACCAGCTAATAGCCACTGCAAGGAGCCTGAAAAAGAAGCAGCAGCAGCTTCAAGCTGATGAAGATCTGCTCAATGATAGATGGACTAATGTCCTAGCAGCCGAGAAATACGGCCTCGAGCACCTAACCAAAAGTTACCCGAAGCGCAAATTGTTATCCCAATTCGATGACGAGGCGCTGGAGCCCGTCCTACCAGTGCATAATGCGGCTCACCGACCACCACGTGGCCGGGACAAAGCGACAACTGAAGCCGAACACCAGCCCGCACTACCTCGCCGTAAAAACACACAACAGCTCAGGATCATAGACATGACCCACGGCAGGACCTAGAAAATAGAGCAGGTCAGACCAGATCGATCTACAGATCAGGGGGATGTGCCCGGACGCGCAACGACAACCATCTAGCCGGACGTGACAAACACAATAACGCCCGGACCGATCACCGCAGACGGACTCCATCCGAGCTACGTCGCGACGTGGCCCGACATAGAGGCGCCACACAGCCCCTTTGCTTCACTGATGAAGTAATGGAACATGAATTCCCGGAAGGGTTTAAACCCATGAATATCGAATCATACGATGGAATAGCAGATCCCGCAGTATGGATTGAAGATTTCCTCCTCCATATTCACTTGTCCCGCGGTGATGACATCCACGCCATCAACTATCTCCCGCTAAAATTAAAGAGGCCAGCACGGCACTGGCTGAACAGCCTCCCTGAGAACTCCATAGGGAGCTGGGAAGACTTGGAAGACGCCTTCCGCAATAACTTCCAATGTACATATATTCAGCCTCCGGACGTCGACGACCTCAATCACATTATCCAACAGCCCGGGGAGTCTGCCAGGAAGCTCTGTACTAGGTTCTTGATCAAAAAGAACCAAATTGTTGACTGTCTGGAGGCCGAAGCCCTCGCGGCCTTCAAACACAGCGTCTGAGATGAGTGGCTCGCCTGCCACCTCGGTCAATAAAAACCAAGATCCATGGCTGCCCTTACTACTCTGATGACCTGCTTTTGCGCGGGATAAGACAACAGGCTCGCTCGTAAAATCAATAGCACCGATGCTCCGGGTACTTCTGAAGTTTGAAACGGCAACGGCAAGCCACGACACAATATACACAAGCGTCACAATAACAATGAAGGAATGCAAGACATGGTGGTCAACGCCGGATTCAGCAGTTCCAAACCGGTCAACGTAAAAAGCCATTCAAGGCAAACAGAGACGGACCATCCAATTTAGACAAGATAATGGATCGGCCCTGCCAGATTCATGGCACCCCCGCTAAACTAGCCACACCAACAGGAGTTGTTGGGTTTTTAAACAAGTCGGCAAGCTTAATGGCGAACACAAGGTGAAGGGGCTGCCCAGTGACAGTGAAGACAAAGAGACTCGCCAGCCGAACACCGGGGGTCATAAGCAATTCCTCCCCGAAGTAAAAATAGTGAACATGGTATACATGACAAGCATCCCTACAGGGGACTGCAAGCGCGCGCTACAGGACGCCGGTGCCATAGAGCCAGCCACCCCAAAATTAAGCCAACGAGCGGCCCGCCCGATCACTTTTGATCGCAAGGATCACCCAGCCAGTATCCTTCATGAAGGTCCGGTAGCTCTCATGGAAGTCCTTATGGACAACGGCAGTAGCCTTAATCTACTTTACCAAGAAACTATCCGTAAAATGGGCATTGATCTTTCAAGAATCAGGGCCACCACAACTACCTTCAAGGGAACAATACTCGGCGTAGAAGCTCATTGCATGGGCTCGATTACACTGGAAGTCGATTTCGGCTCGCCGAACAACTTTCGAAGCAAAGGCTTGACCTTCGATATTGCCCCGCTCCGCAGTAGCTACCATGCACTACTCGGGCGTATCACTTTTTCTTGCTTTAATGCGGTCCCTCATTATACCTATCTCTAGGTTAAGATGCCCGGTCCACGTGGCACCATCATGATAAACGGAAATACAGAACGCTCCCTCCGTACAGAGGAGCATACTACGGCTGAAGTACCAAGCGGCCTTATCAAGCCGCACATTTCGTCGGCCATCAAGCCACCGGTCTCCATTAGACATGACCAATCAATCTCAGAGCTGAATTAGCAGTTCGGCCTCCGCCGTCCGCCCCATATAAGTCGCGAAGTCTGTCCCGCGCACATAATTATACAGTCAAAATACCCTAGTCACCGGCGGAGGCACAATGCGGACAGACCTATAACACCATCTGCACTCGCATATTCTTTTTCTTTTTTTAACCATTTATATCTTTTACCACAGGTGACGATACTTGCTGAGAAGTCCTTTAACCAAGGCAAGGCAGCGCAGACATGCGACAGGAGGTCCAAAAGTTTTTGTCGACCACACTCTTTATTTTAAACCTGTAAAGTGCCCTTTTTCTTAGCTTTCTACCCTCGGCATATATTGCGAGGGGCTCAATATGGCAACATATGAGCTGCCGACAAGTCTAAACAACTTTATAGCACACTTCAGCATCACGAGTTTGGCCTTATATGCATCAGCTCTGAATCATGTCTTTGGTCAATAGTTGGGTTGCCCGGCTCCTGTACTTACTACCTCACGTTCCGCTCTATCGGCTAAGGTAGTAAAGGGAGAACTACTGCGATTGTGTCTTGGTTCGTCCAGATGAGCACCTGAGTTGAGAAAGCCGAAAATTGAGTGTCATGATGCGGCAAGAGCTCATCAACCACTCGATGACTCACCGGAATCTTCACGATTACTTTCGTATTACACGAAGGACCGTTCTTCTGGTCACGTATGTCAACACATCGTACTCGGATAACCGCGTACATACCAGGGGCTATATCATAGACCCACCATCAAACTCCTATGGCTAAGTGCAAGTGTTAAAGCCCTATAGTCCGATTGCCTAGTTCGCCGTATTGACACCTCCTTAATGGACCAAGACGTTGGGTCAAGAGTGATCAAGTGCTTTTCTGAACACCCCTGCGTTATACGCGAGGGGGCAGAAGCCGACGACTAGCAGACTTTCAGATTATACAAAAATCAGCCGCACAGGAGGCGCCAAAAACTTTTTAAACAAAAGTATAAAAAACATAGCCTTAAATATATCATAATATTGTTTTTACAATTTCGGTTCACTTCACTCGAACATAATATCTTTCGAGCACTGACCCTCTATCAAGCGGGCACCCTCTAGGATATCCTCAAAATAATGCTCTGGCGTGTGATGGTCATTGCCCTCGGGTGGACTTTCCGCTGCAATATCGGTGGCCTTCATCTTCGCTCAGTATGTCTTGACGCGGGCAAGGGCCATCCGTGCACCTTCTATGCATGTTGACCGCTTAACAGCATCGGTACGCGACACCGCATCAACAAGTCGCTGCACCAAACCGAAATAACTATTCGGAACTGGCTCAGTCGGCCATAGCCGGACCACGACGTCCTTCATGGCAGATCCGGATTTCCTGTGGAGCTCAACCCAGTAGGCCATCTGTCCGTTCAGCAACAGCGGACGCTTTGGCATGCTGAATTGCGACCAGAAAAGCTTTTTCGTCGCATGTCCTTCTTGTGCTTGGATAAATTGCGTCGCATCGGAGACACTCTTTGGCAAGTCCAAAAATGCGTCTGGAGAACTCCACATTTGATTAAGCGGGGCATACTTCGGATCGCCGAATTTTAGTTTGTAATAAGAAGGGCTTACCAGTCGTGATCTCCTCAGCTTGTCGGATTTCCTCCCGAGCTGCTCTAGACTCCGACCGTGCTTCCCTCGCCTTTTGTAAGGCCTTGCCACGATTAGCCGCTCTAGTTTGGTTATTTTTCTCGAGCAATTCGCATCGGATAGTGGCATCCTTTAGCTCAAGCGCCTTACTAGATATTCTCTCCTCGCACTGGCGCCGAGCAGCCTGTTCGACCTTTAATTCAGCAGCTGCCTTTTCGGCAGCCGCATTACTCATCCTGGCTTGTTCTTGGGCCCGGGGAAGCTCAGCCCGGAGGGTCTCAACCACGGCGGCACTATCTGCAGTTATGCATATTTCATTATGCAATTCTCAGCGTCATGCTCATATTATAGCACTTACATATACTGACTGCCCCAAAGACATACCTTGCGCCTCGTCGAGCCGCCTGTTAATAAGTGTGATGTCATCATCCGCCACATCAGGTTTCTGCTTCAGATCTGCAATCTCTGTAGCTTGGGCAGTAGCCATGGATGTAACAGCTTGTGTTCCAATTAGTAAGATTATTTCCTGGGCATATCTTTCTGGACCCTCTGATCGCCTCCCTTTGGACGCCAACCAGAGTCTCAGGGGCTACTATTTATACACAGGCGCATTTTGTGTTTATAACACAATTAAAATATTACATTATGTACCTCGAAACCTCTTAGTAGGCTCGTAAAGGCTTCATTCAATCCGCTTTTCACGGACAGAACCCTCTCAACCACCGTACCCATCAAGGTACGATGTTCCTCTAAGAGGACGCATGTCGCAATGTGTCCATCAATGTATCCGGCGCCTCCGGATCCGGAGTAGATTGCGTCGGCCCTCCGAAATCAGATAGTCTGGGCCTTTGTTGTTGGTCCCCGTAGGAGCCGCACACCCCGAACCCTGGACGCCCGAAGTGTCACCTTCGGGCCCGGTCTTCACTATCCCTCGCACCACTTGTTGATCAGGAGAGATCCTTCAGGACGACACCTCGGTGTTGTCTGCCTTATCGGGCGGGGAGATCTGTGGAGGCTTCACTCTCTCCATCATCTCCGGAAGAAGATCCCTCGAGGAGAAGGACTTTTGAGGAAGGCTGCATGCTGGGCTGCAAACATATATTTTAAATGTTACCCTTGCAAGCAGGAAAAAACAGGATATGTTTAAAACACCCTTGTTTCACTTACGATTCAGCTAAGGGCCTATCTTTACGGAGGGACCGCGTGTCAACGTCACCTCCCAAACCAGAACCCCCTAACAGGGATATCTTCCCTCGCTTAGAAGCCTTTATCTTCAAGTCTTCGGAGGCGATCCTCTTCTTCCCATGGGGAGAAGGGATGTCAGTTTCTCCTTGCCTTTCATCTTCGGAAGAGGGAGTTCCAATCTCCCCAGACGAGGTGCCTGGCATACCTCTAGAATGGGGGCCTGATGTCTACTATGCAACCTTCTTCTTGTAGACGTTGTTGGGCCTCCAAGTGCAGAGGTTTGTAGGACAGTAGCAAATTTCCCTCAAGTGGATGACCTAAGGTTTATCAATCCGTGGGAGGCGTAGGATGAAGATGGTCTCTCTCAAACAACCCTGCAACCAAATAACAAAGAGTCTCTTGTGTCCCCAACACACCCAATACAATGGTGAATTGTATAGGTGCACTAGTTCGGCGAAGAGATGGTGATACAAGTGCAATATGGATGGTAGATATAGGTTTTTGTAATATGAAAATATAAAAACAGCAAGGTAACAAGTGATAAAAGTGAGCGTAAACGGTATTGCAATGCTAGGAAACAAGGCCTAGAGTTCATACATTCACTAGTGCAAGTTCTCTCAACAATAATAACATAATTGGATCATATAACTATCCCTCAACATGTAACAAAGAGTCACTCCGAAGTCACTAAGAGCGGAGAACAAACGAAGAGATTATGGTAGGGTACGAAACCACTTCAAAGTTATTCTTTCTGATCGATCTATTCAAGAGTCCGTAGTAAAATAACACGAAGCTATTCTTTCCGTTCGATCTATCCTAGAATTCGTACTAGAATAACACCTTAAGACACAAATCAACCAAAACCCTAATGTCACCTAGATACTCCAATGTCACCTCAAGTATCCATGGGTATGATTATATGATATGCATCACACAATCTCAGATATATCTATTCAAACCAACACAAAGTACTTCAAAGAGTGCCGCAAAGTTTCTACAGGAGAGTCAAGATGAAAACGTGTGCCAACACCTATGCATAAGTTCACAAGGTCAATGAACCCGCAAGTTGATCACCAAAACATACATCAAGTAGATCACGTGATATCCCATTGTCACCACAGATAAGCACATGCAAGACATGCATCAAGTGTTCTCAAATCCTTAAACACTCAACCCGATAAGATAACTTCAAAGGGAAAACTCAATCCATTACAAGAGAGTATAGGGGGAGAAACATCATAAGATCCAACTATAATAGCAAAGCTCGCGATCCATCAAGATCGTACCACCTCAAGAACATGAGAGAGAGAGAGAGATCAAACACATAGCTACTGGTACATACCCTCAGCCCCGAGGATGAACTACCCCCTCCTCGTCATGGAGAGTGCCAGGATGATGAAGATGGCCACCGGTGAGGGATCCCTCCTCCGGCAGGGTGCAGGAACAGGGTCCCGATTGGTTTTTGGTGGCTACAAAGGCTTGCGGTGGCGAAACTCCTGATCTATGTTATTTTCTAGAGGTTACATTATTTATAGGAATTTTTGGCGTAGGTCTCACATCAGGGAGGTCTCTGTGCTGTCCATGAGACAGGGGGGCGATCCCCCCACCATCGTGGGCAGCCCGTGACTCTTCTGACCTAACTCTTTCACTCCATGGCCTTCTTTTGGTCCATAAAAAATCATCAAAAATTGGCACGTCAATTGGACTCCGTTTGGTATTCCTTTTTGTAAAACTCAAAAACAAGGAGAAAACAGAAAACTGGCACTGGTCTCTAGGTTAATATGTTAGTCCCAAAAATCATATAAAATAGCATATAAATGCATATAAAACATCCTAGATGGATAATATAATAGCATGGAACAATCAAAAATTATAGATACGTTGGAGACGTATCAAGCATCCGCAAGCTTAATTCATGCTCGTCCTCGAGTAGGTAAATGATAAAAACAGAATTTCTGATGTGGAATGCTACCTAACATAATTATCAATGTAATTTTCTTTATTGTGGCATGAATATTCAGATCCAAAAGATTCAAGATAAAAGTTTAATATTGACATAAAAATAGTAATACTTCAACCATGCTAACCAAGAAGTTTATGTCTTATCTAAATAACATAGCCAAAGAAAGCTTATCCCTACAAAATCATATAGTTTGGGCATGCTTCATTTTCATCACACAAAATGCTCCCATCATACACAACCCCGGTTTCAGCCAAGCAATTGGTTCATACTTTTTAACGCGCTTCAGCATTTTCAACCCTCACGCAATACATGAGCATAAGCCATGGACATAGCACTATGGTGGAGTAGAGTGTAATGATAGGGATTATGTGATAAAAAAAGGAGAAAGTCTCATATTGATGCGGCTAATCAACGGGCTATGGAGATGCCCATCAATTGATGTCAATACGAGGAATAGGGATTGCCATACAACGAATGCACTAGAGCTATAAATGTATGAAAGCTCATCAAAAAGAAACTAAGTGGGTGTCCATCCAACTTGCTTGCTCACGAAGACCTAGGGCATTTTGAGGAAGCCCATCATTGGAATATATAAGCCAAGTTCTATAATGAAAAAATCCCCCTAGTATATGAAAGTGACAAAATAAGAAACTCTCTATCATGAAGATCATGGTGCTATCTTGAAGCACAAGTGTGGAAAAAGGATAGTAACATTGTCCTTTCTCTCTTTTTCTCTCATTTTTTTATTTGGGCTTCTTTGGCCTCTCTTTTTTATTTTTATTTTTTTCATTTTTTTTCTTTCTTTTATTTCATCCGAGTCTCATCCTGACTTGTGGGGGAATCATAGTCTCCATCATCCTTTCCTCACATAGGACAATGCTCTAATAATGGAAATCATCACACTTCTATTTATTTACAACTCAAGAATTACAACTCAATACTTAGGACAAAATATGACTCTATGTGAATGCCTCCGGCGGTGCACCAGGATATGCAATGAATCAAGAGCGACATGTATGAAAGAATTATAAAGGTGTATTTGCCACAAATACGATGTCAACTACATGATCATGCAAAGCAATATGACAATGATGGAGCGTGTCATAATAAATGGAACAGTGGAAAGTTGCATGGCAATATATCTCGAAATGGCTATGGAAATGCCATAATAGGTAGGTATGGTGGCTATTTTGAGGAAGAAATAAGGAGGTTTATGTGTGATAGAGTGTATTGTATCACGGGGTTTGGATGGACCGGTGAAGTTTGCACCAACTCTGAAGGTGAGAAAGGGCAATGCAGGGTACCGTAGAGGCTAGCAAATTGCAGAAGGGTAAGAGTGCGTATAATCCATGGACTCACATTAGTCATAAAGAACTCATATATTTATTGCAAAAGTTTATTAGCCCTCGAAGCAAAATACTACTACACATGCTCCTAGGGGAAGGGTTGTTAGGAGTTAACCATCGCGCGATCCCGACCTCCACGCATAAGGAAGGCAATCAAAGAACACCCCATGCTTCAAATTTGTCGCACAACGTTCACCATACGTGCATGCTACGGGACTTGCCAACTTTAACACAAGTATTTCTCAATTTCATAATTACCCAACTAGCATGACTCTAATATCACCATCTTGATATCTCAAAACAATCATAAAGAATCAAACTTCTCATAGTATTCAATGCACTTTATATGAAAGTTTTTATTATACCTATCTTGGATGCTCATCACTTTAGGACTAAAATTCATAACCTAAGCAAATTACCATTATGTTATATAAGACTCTCAAAATAATATAAGTGAAGCATGAGAGTTCATTAATTTCTTCAAAATAAAACCACCGCCATGCTCTAAAGAGATATAAGTGAAGCACTAGAGCAAATGACAAACTACTCCAAAAGATATAAGTGAAGATCAATGAGTAGTCAAATAATTGTGCAACTACGTGAAGACTCTCTAACATTTAAGAATTTCAGATCTTGGTATTTTATTCAAACAGCAAGCAAAACAAAACAAAATGACATTTCAAGGATAGCACACATCATGTGAAGAAGCAAAAACTTAGGTTCAACCGATACTAACCGATAATTGTTGAAGAAGAAAGGTGGGATGCCTACCGGGGCATCCCCAAGCTTGGATGCTTGAGACTTCTTGAAATATTATCTTGGGGTGCCTTGGGCATCCCCAAGCTTAGGCTCTTGCTACTCCTTATTCCATAGTCCATCGAATCTTTACCCAAAATTTGAAAACTTCACAACACAAAACTCAACGTAAAACTCGTAAGCTCCGCTAGTATAAGAAAATAAATCACCACTTAGGTACTGTTGTGAACTCATTATAAATTCATATTGGTGTAATATCTACTGTATTCCAACTTCTCTATGGTTCATACCCTCCGATACTACTCATAGATTCATCAAAAAGCAAACAACACATAGAAAATAGAATCTGTCAAAAACAGAACAGTCTGTAGCAATCTGTAACTCATGAATACTTTTGTAACTCCAAAACTCCTAAGAAATTAGGAAAACCTAAGAAATTTGTGTACCAATACAGACCAAAAAGAATCAGATCAAAATCACGTTTATGTGAATTATAAAAACTAATCTACTGGGCGCAAAAGTTTCTGATTTTTAGCAGGATCAACACAACTATCACCGTAAGCTATCCTAAAGGTCTTACTTGGCACTTTATTGAAAAAAAGCTATAAAACATGATTACTACAGTAGCATAATCATGTGGACACACAAAAACAGTAAGGGTAAATATTGGGTTGTCTCCCAACAATCGCTTTTCTTTAATGCCTTTCTAGCTAGGCATGATGATGACAATGCTCACAAAGATAAGAATTGAAACATAACGGGAGCATCATGAAGCATATGACTAGCACATTTAAGCCTAACCCACTTCCTATGAATAGGGATTTTGTGAGCAAACAACTTATGGGAACAAGAATCAACTAGCATAGGAAGGTAAAACAAGCATAGCTTCAAGATTTTCAACACATAGAGAAGAAACTTGATATTATTGCAATTCCTACAAGCATATGTTCCTCCCTCATAATAATTTTCAGTAGCATCATGAATGAATTCAACAATATAACCATCACATAAAGCATTATTTTCATGATGCACAAGCATATAAATTTTACTACTCTCCACATAAGCAAACTTTTTCTCATGAATAGTAGTGGGAGCAAACTCAACAAAATAACTATCATGTGAAGCATAATCCATTTTAAAATTAAAATCATGATGACAAGTTTCATGGTTATGTTTATTATTTGTGGCATACGTATCATCACAATAATCATCATAAATAGGAGGCATGCTTTCATCATAATAAATTTGCTCATCAAAACTCGGGGGACAAAAAATATCATATTCATCAAACATAGCATCCCCAAGCTTGTGGCTTTGCATATCACTAGCATCATGGGTACTCAAAGAATTCATACTAACAAGATTGCAATCATGCTCATCATTCACATATTTTATGCCAAGCATTCTATGTAATTCTTCTTCTAGTACTTGAGCACAATTTTTGGAATCCTTATTTTCACCGAAGGCATTAAAAAGATGAAGCATATGAGCTACCCTCAATTCCATTTTTTTTGTAATTTTCTTTTATAGACTAAACTAGTGATAAAACAAGAAACAAAAATATTTGATTGCAAGATCTAAAGATATACCTTCGAGCACTCACCTCCCCGGCAACGGCACCAGAAAAGAGCTTGATGTCTACTACGCAACCTTCTTCTTGTAGACGTTGTTGGGCCTCCAAGTGCAGAGGTCTGTAGCATAGTAGCAAATTTCCCGCAAGTGGATGACCTAAGGTTTATCAATCCGTGGGAGGCGTAGGATGAAGATGGTCTCTCTCAAACAACCCTGCAACCAAATAACAAAGAGTCTCTTGTGTCCCCAACACACCCAATACAATGGTGAATTGTATAGGTGCACTAGTTCGGCGAAGAGATGGTGATACAAGTGCAATATGGATGGTAGGTATAGGTTTTTGTAATATGAAAATATAAAAAAAGCAAGGTAAAAACTGATAAAAGTGAGCTTAAACGGTATTGCAATGCTAGGAAACAAGGCCTAGGGTTCATACTTTCACTAGTGCCAGTTCTCTCAACAATAATAACATAATTGGATCATATAACTACCCCTCAACATGCAACAAAGAGTCCCTCCAAGGTCACTAAAAGCGGAGAACAAACGAAGAGATTATGGTAGGGTACGAAACCACCTCAAAGTTATTCTTTCTGAACGATCTATTCAAGAGTCCGTAGTAAAATAACACGAAGCTATTCTTTCCGTTTGATCTATCCTAGAGTTCGTACTAGAATAACACCTTAAGACACAAATCAACCAAAACCCTAATGTCACCTAGATACTCCAATGTCACCTCAAGTATCCGTGGGTATGATTATACGATCTACATCACACAATCTCAGATTCATCTATTCAAACCAACACAAAGTACTTCAAAGAGTGCCCCAAAGTTTCTACCAGAGAGTCAAGACGAAAATGTGTGCCAACCCCTATGCATAAGTTCACAAGGTCACTGAACCCGCAAGTTGATCACCAAAACATACATCAAGTAGATCACATGATATCCCATTGTCACCACAGATAAGCACATGCAAGACATACATCAAGTGTTCTCAAATCCTTAAAGACTCAATCCAATAAGATAACTTCAAAGGGAAAACTCAATCCATTACAAGACAGTAGAGGGGGGGAAACATCATAAGATCCAACTATAATATCAAAGCTCGCGATCCATCAAGATCGTACCACCTCAAGAACACGAGAGAGAGAGTGAGAGAGAGAGAGAGAGATCAAACACATAGCTACTGGTACATACCCTCAACCCTGAGGGTGAACTACTCCCTCCTCGTCATGGAGAGCGTCAGGATGATGAAGATGGCCACCGGTGAGGGATATCCCCTCCGGCAGGGTGCCGGAACAGGGTCCCGATTGGTTTTTGGTGGCTACAGAGGCTTCCGGCGGCGGAACTCCCGATCTAGGTTATTTTCTGGAGGCTTCAGTGTTTATAGGAATTTTTTGCGTAGGTCTCATGTCAGGGAGGTCTCCGGGCTGTCCACGAGACAGGGGGCGCCTAGGGGGGTGGGCACGCCCCCACCCTCGTGGGCAGCTCGGGACTCTTCTGGCCTAACTCTTTCACTCCAGGGGCTTCTTTTGGTCCATAAAAAATCATCAAAAATTGGCACGTCAATTGGACTCCGTTTGGTATTCCTTTTATGTAAAACTCAAAAACAAGGAGAAAACAAAAACTGGCACTAGGCTCTAGGTTAATAGGTTAGTCCCAAAAATCATATAAAATAGCATATACATGCATATAAAACATCCTAGATGGATAATATAATAGCATGGAACAATCAAAAATTATAGATATGTTGGAGACGTATCAGGGCCACCCTGGGCCTTTTTGCTCTCCTCCTTGTCTTCCTTCGCCGGCACTTGATATGGCGCCAGAGCCAGCATCCTTGTTAACACCGGATCAGCTGAGTCTTCTGGAAGAGGGGCCGAACACCTAATCCTCTCCGCCTTCTTTATACACCCCTGGTCGAGTATGGTTTTCTCAGTGTATTTTTATGAGAAAATTAACTAAGCTGTGTTCAGGAGTTGAGTGCTTACCGAGGTATCTGGATGGTTGTAGTCAAGGCCGATGTCCTCTGTAGTATCCGACCACTGTTTTCATGTCCCGAAGAATAATTTCCACATTCCTTTGAGCATCGTGATGGAGAAGTGCTGAAGGGTTCGTGGTCCTTCCGGATTGAACTCCCACATGCGGAGAGGCCGTCACTAGCACAATAGGGCCCGACGGACTAGCATTACTTGGAGTACATTGATGAGACTGGTGTCCTTTTCAATGAGGCTCCGAATGCGTCTTTGCAGCATCTGCACTTCATCAATGGATCCCCAGTCCAGCCCCTTATTAATCCATGATGCAAGCTGTAACAGAGGGCCAGATCGGAACACCGGCGTAGCTTCCCACCTGGTACCACAGGGTTCAATGATGTAAAACCACTCCCGCTGCCACAGGTCGGAAGTTTCTATGAAGGAGCCCTTTGGCCAAGGAGTATTGGTGAGTTTGCTCACCGCGGCACCGCCGCACTCCGCCTGTTTCCCATCGACTACCTTCGGCTTCACATTGAAGGTCTTGAGCCATAAGCCGAAGTGTGGGGGAATACGGAGGAAGGCCTCGCACGTGATAATGAACGCCGAGACATGAAGAAAGGAGTCCGGAGCTAGATCATGAAAATCTAGCCCGTAATAAAACATAGGCCCTCGAACGAAGGGATGAAGAGCAAACCCTAGCCCTCGGAGGAAGTGGGAGATGAATATGACCCTCTCGCCGGATCTGGGGGTAGGAATAACCTGCCCTTGAGAAGGAAGCCTGTGGAGGATTTCCGCGGTCAGGTATCTTGCCTCCCGGAGCTTCGCGATATCCTCCTCTGTGACGGAGGAAGCCACCCATCGGCCTCGAGGGCTGGGTCCAGACATGACTGGGAGGCGCGAAGCGATTAACTTGAAACTTGGGTGCTGGAACTCGAGGTGGGAGAGGTTAAGGAAAGGCTTGGCGTAAAGGAAGAAGGACGAGTCTTAGCCCCTTTATAAAGGCGATGAATATCAAATGCCCCCTCCTAGGCCTTAAAACCTGCCTATTCCCAAGGAATCATGCCAATAGAACGGTTGGGTTACCCATGCCCGTGGTGATGAGAATCCCGCAATAAGGGGACACGATCTCTGCTTTGAGAAGATGTGCCAATGAAACCGCATCTCAAAATATGGAGCGGCAGGCTAAAAAACGGTTCGAAATAATGGCCGGGCAGCGACGTGATGTCATGCTATGAAAAGTTGTCAGCGGATTGGACTCGTGAAGAATTATACTCTCTGCAGCAGCATGTGGTATTTGTTTTGCAGAGCCGGACACATTTCTTGTGTTCAAAGACTATTTTGGGTATTCGGAGAAGGAACCCGCCTTGCAATGTCGAAGACAATTTGCGCGCTGCACACCTTGTCATTGAAGCCTGGTTCAGGGGCTACTGAGGAGTCCTGGGTTAAGGGGTCCTCGGGCATCCGGCCTATTGGCATGGGCCGGACTGATGGGCTGTGAAAATACAAGACCAAAGACTCTCACCCGTGTCCGGATGGGACTCTCCTTGGCGGGGAAGGCAAGCTTGGCATTCAGATATGTAGATTCCTTTCTCTGTAACCGACTTTGTACAACCCTAGTCCCCTACGGTGTCTATATAAACCGGAGGGCTTAGTCCGTACGGACGATCATAATCATATAGGCTAGACTTCTAGGGTTTGGGCCATTACGATCTCGTGGTAGATCAACTCTTGTAATACTCATATTCATGAAGATCAATCAAGCAGGAAGTAGGGTATTACCTCCATAGAGAGGGCCCAAACCTGGGTAAACACCGTGTCCCCCGCCTCCTGTTACCATCGACCTTAGACGCACAGTTCGGGACCCCCTACCCGATATCCGCCGGTTTTGACACCGACAATCGCGAAGAGCTCGGGAATAGTCTTTTCCATCCCTTGCATATTGTAGTTCATCACGAAGCCTTTGTAGCTTGGTGGCAGTGATTGAAGAACTCGGTCAATGACACAATCATCTGGAAGATTAACTCCCAGTTGAGTCAAGTGATTATGGTACCCAAACATTCAGAGTATGTGCTCACTAACAGAACTGTTCTCCTCCATCTTGCAGCTATAGAACTTGTTGGAGATTTCATATCTCTCAACTCGGGCATTTGCTTGAAATATCAACTTCAACTCCTGGAACATCTCATATGGTCCATGACGTTCAAAACGTCTTTGAAGTCCCAATTCTAAGCCATAAAGCATGGCACACTGAACTAACGAGTAGTCATCAGATCGAGCTTGCCAAGCGTTCACAACGTCAGCTTCTGCTCCTGCAACAAGTCTTGCACCTAGCGGTGCATGAAGGACATAATTCTTCTATGCAGCAATGAGGATAATCCTCAAGTTACGGACCCAGTCCGTGTAGTTGCTACCATCATCTTTCAACTTAGCTTTCTCTAGGAATGCATTAAAATACAAAGGAACGGTAGCACGGGCCATTGATGTACAACATAGATATGCAAAAAATATCAAGACTAAGTTCATGATGAATTAAGTTCAGTTAATCATATTACTTAAGAACTCCCACTTAGATAGACATCCCTCTAGTCATCTAAATGATACGTGATCCAAATCAACTAAACCAGGTCCGATCATCACGCGAGATGGAGTAGTCTTCAATGGTGAACGTCACTATGTTGATCATATCTACTATATGATTCACGTTCGAACTTTCGGTCTCCAGTGTTCCAAGGCCATATTTGTATATGCTAGGCTCGTCAAGTTTAACCCGAGTATTCTGCGTGTGCAAAACTGGCTTGCACCTGTTGTATTTGAACGTAGAGCCTATCACACCCGATCATCACGTGGTGTCTCAGCACGAAGAACTTCCGCAATGGTGAATACTCGGGGAGAACATTATACCTTGAAATTTTAGTGAGGGATCATCTTATACCGCCGTACTAAGCAAAATAAGATGCATAAAAGATAAACATCACATGCAATCAAAATGTGTGACATGATATGGCCATCATCATCTTGTGCTTTTGATCTCCATCATCGAAGCAACGTCATGATCTACATCGTCACCGGCTTGGCCCCTTGATCTCTGATACGTCTCCAACGTATCTATAATTTTTGATTGTTCCATGCTATTATATTACCCGTTTTGGATGTTTATGGGCTTCACTTTACACTTTTATATCATTTTTGGGACTAACCTACTAACTGGAGGCCCAGCCCGAATTGCTATTTGTTTTGCCTATTTCAGTGTTTCGAAGAAAAGGAATATCAACGGAGTCCAAACGGAATGAAACCTTTGGGAGTGATCTTTTTGGAACACGTGATCCAGGGGACTTGGAGTGGACGTCAAGCAACAGAGGAGGCATCCACGAGGGTGCTTGGTGCGCCCCTACAGGTGGAGGCACCCCCACCCTCGTGGGCCCCTCAGGCATCCACCGACCTACTTCTTCCTCCTATATATACACACGTACCCTGAAACCATCGAGGAGCACCACGAAAAACTATTTCCACCGTCGTAACCTTCTGTATCCGTGAGATCCTATCGTGGAGCCTTCGCTGGCGCTCCGCCGGAGGGGGAATAGACCATGGAGGGCTTTTACATCAACACCATAGCCCTCTCGATGAGTTGTGAGTAGTTTACCACGGACCTTCGGGTCCATAGTTATTAGCTAGATGGCTTCTTCTCTCTCTTTGAATCTCAATACAAAGTTCTGATCGATCTTCTTGGAGATCTATTCGATGTAACTCTTTTTGCGGTGTGTTTGTCGAGATCTGATGAATTGTGGGTTTAGGATCAAGTTTATCTATGAGAAATATTTGAATCTCCTCTAAATTCTTTTATGTGTGATTAAGTTATCTTTGCAAGTCTCTTCGAATTATCAGTTTGGTTTGGCCTACTAGATTGATCTTTCTTGCAATGGGAGAAGTGCTTAGCGTTGGGTTCAATCTTGCGGTGTCCTTTCCCAGTGACAGCAGGGGCAGCAAGGCACGTATTATATTGTTGCCATCGAGGATAAAAATATGGGGTTTATATCATATTGCATGAGTTTATCCCTCTACATCATGTCATCTTTCTTAATGTGTTACTCTGTTCTTTATGAACTTAATACTCTAGATGCATGCTGGATAGTGGTCGATGTGTGGAGTAATAGTAGTAGATGCAGGCAGGAGTCGGTCTACTTTTCACAGATGTGATGCCTATATACATGATCATGCCTAGATAATCTCATAATTATTCGCTTTTCTATCAATTGCTCGATAGTAATTTGTTCACCCACCGTAATACTTATGCTATCTTGAGAGAAGCCACTAGTGAAACCTATGGCCCCCGGGTCTATCTTTTATCATATAAGCTTTTCATCTACTTTTACTTGCATCTTTTATTTTCCAATCTATATCATAAAATACCAATCAGATCTCACTTTCACAAGTGGCCGTGAAGGGATTGACAACCCCTTTATTGCATTGGTTGTGAGTTCTTATTTGTTTGTGTAGGTGCGTGGGACTTTTGAGGAGCCTCCTACTGGATTGATACCTTGGTTCTCAAAAACTGAGGGAAATACTGACGCTACTATTGCTGCATCACCCTTTCCTCTTCAAGGAAAACCAACGCAAGCTCAAGACGTAGCAAGAAGGATTTCTAGCACCGTTGCCGGGGAGGTCTTCGCTCAAGTCAAGACATACCAAGTACCCATCACAAACTCATCTCCCTCGCATTGCATTATTTTCCATTTGCCTCTATTTTTCCTCTCCCCCACTTCACCCTTGTTGTTTTATTTGCCCTCTTTTTTCCTTTCTCCTTTCTCTTTCGCTTGCCTTTTTGTTTACTTGTGTGTTGGATTGCTTGTCGCTATGGCGCAAGATAATACCAAATTGTGTGACTTTTCCAATACCAATAATAATGATTTCCTTAGTACTCCGATTGCTCCTCTTAATGATGTTGAGTCTTGTGAAATCAATGTTGCTTTGCTGAATCTTGTTACGAAAGATCAATTCTCTGGCCTTCCTAGTGAAGATGCCGCTACCCATCTAAACAACTTTGTTGGTTTGTGTGAGATGCAAAAGAAGAAAGATACGGATAATGATATTGTTAATTTGAAGTTATTTCCGTTTTCACTTAGAGAACATGCTAAAGTTTGGTTTTTCGTCTTTGCCTAAGAATAGTATTGATTCATGGAATAAGTGCAAAGATGCTTTTATCTCTAAGTATTTTCCTCCCGCTGAGATCATCTACCTTAGGAACGATATTATGAATTTTAAACAACTTGATCATGAGCATGTTGCCCAATCTTGGGAAAGAATGAAATTGATGATTCGCAATTGCCCTACTCATGGTTTGAATTTATGGATGATCATACAAATTTTTTATGCCGGATTGAATTTTGCTTCTAGAAATCGTTTAAATTCGGCCGCGGGAGGCACTTTTATGGAAATCACCTTAGGAGAAGCTACTAAACTACTTGATAACATTATGGCTAATTATTCTCAATGGCACACCGAAACATCTACTAGTAAAAAAGTGCATGCTATAGAAGAAATTAATGTTTTGAGTGGAAAGATGGATGAACTTATGAAATTGTTTGCTACTAAGAGTGCACCCATGGATCCCAATGATATGCCTTTGTCTACTTTGATTGAGAATAATAATGAATCTATGGATGTGAATCTTGTTGGTAGGAATACTTTTGGTAACAATGCTTATAGAGGAAACTTTAATCCTAGACCATTCCCTAGTAATTCCTCTAATAATTATGGAAATTCCTAAAATAATTCTTATGGTAATTTTAATAAGATGCCCTCTGATTTTGAGAATAGTGTTAAATAATTTATGATCTCTCAAAAGAATTTTAATGCCTTGCTTGAAGAAAAATTGCTTAAAGTTGATGATTTGGCTAGGAACATTGATAGACTTTCGCTTGATGTTGATTCTTTGAAACTTAGATCTACTCCTCCTAAGCATGATATCAATGAGTCTCTCAAAGCTATGAGAATTTCCATTGATGAGTGCAAGGAAAGAACCGGTAGATTGTGTATTAAGAAAGATTGCTTTGTAAAAGCGTGTTCTTCTAGTTTCCATGAAAATAATGATGAAGATCTAAAAGTTATTGATGTGTCCCCTATTAGATCCTTGTTTTGCAATATGAATCTTGATAATGATGGGACTAGAGATGAGTCAACTTTAGTTAAAAGGCGTCCCAATGATTCGGAGTTTTTAGATCTTGATGCTAAATTTGGTAAAAGTGGGATTGGAGAGGTCAAGACTTTAAATAGCATTGAACCCACTATCTTGGATTTTAAGGAATTTAATTATGATAATTGTTCTTTCGTAGATTGTATTTCCTTGTTGCAATCCATGTTTAATTCTCCTCATGCTTATAGTCAAAATAAAGCTTTTACCAAACATATTGTTGATGCCTTGATGCAATCTTATGATGAAAAACTTAACTTGGAAGTTTCTATACCTAGAAAACTTTATGATGAGTGGGAACCTACTATAAAGATTAAAATTAAAGATCATGAGTGTTATGCTTTGTGTGATTTGGGTGCTAGTGTTTCCACGATTCCGAAAACTTTATGTGATATTCTAGGTTTCCATGATCTTGATGATTGCTCATTAAATTTGCACCTTGCGGATTCCTATGGGAAGAATCAACGATGTTCTTATTGTTGCAAGTAGAAATTATGTGCCCGTAGATTTTATCATTCTCGATATAGATTGCAATCTTTCATGTCCTATTATTCTTGGTACACCTTTCCTTAGAACGATTCGTGCAATTATTGATATGAAGGAGGGGAATATTAGATTCCAATTTCCATTAAGGAAAGGCATGGAGCACTTTCCAAGAAAGAAAGTGAAATTACCTTTTGAATCTATCATGCGAGCTACTTATGAATTGAGTGCCAAAGATGGCACTACATAGATCTATCCTCGCTTTTATGCCTAGCTTGGGGCGTTAAACAATAGCGCTAGTTGGGAGGCAACCCAATTTTTATTTTAGTTTTTTGTAATAAAATTTTCATCTACCTTCTGTTTAGTAATAAAATTTTCATCTACCTTCTGTTTAGATGTGTTTTCATGTTTTAGTTAGTGTTTGTGCCAAGTAGAACCTATAGGATAACCTATGGTAATAGTTAATTTGATTCTGCTGAAAAAACAGAAACTTTGCACGAACGAAATTAATTTTAGTAATTCACAGAAACTTGATTTTGCGTTGATTATTTTTTATGTAGATCTATAGACAAATTCCCCAGGAGTTCCTATTTTTGTAGGACTTTTAGAGTTCCATAAGTATTCGAGAGTTACATATTGCTACAGACTGTTCTGTTTTTGACAGATTCTCTTTTTTGTGTGTTGTTTGCTTATTTTGATGCATCTATGGCTAGTATTAAGTGGTATGAACCATAGAGAAGTTGGAATACAGTAGGTTTAACACCAATATAAATAAATAATGAGTTCATTACAGTACCTTATGTGGTGGTTTTTCTTTCTTACACTAACGGAGCTTATGAGATTTCCTGTTGAGTTTTGTGTTGTGAAGTTTTCAAGTTTTGGGTAAAGATTTGATGGACTATGGAATAAGGAGTGGCAAGAGCCTAAGCTTTGGGATGCCCATGTCACCCCAAGATATTCAAGGATAACCAAAAGCCTAAGCTTGGGGATGCCCGGAAGGCATCCCCTCTTTTGTCTTCGTCTATGGGTAACTTTACTTGGAGCTATATTTTTATTCGCCACATGATATGTGTTTTGCTTGGAGCGTCTTGTATGATATTAGTCTTTGCTTTTTAGATTACCACAATCATCCTTGCTGTACACACCTTTTGGGAGAATCCCACTTGATTAGAATTTATTAGAACACTCAATGTGCTTCACTTATATCTTTTGAGCTAGATAGTTTTGCGCTATGTGCTTCACTTATATTTTCTAGAGCACGGCGGTGGCTTAATTTTGAAGAAATTGTTGATCTCTCATGCTTCACTTATATTATTTTGAGAGTCTTTTAGAACAGCATGGTATTTGCTATGGTTATAAATTTGGTCCAAGAATGATGAGCATCCAAGTTGGGTATAATAAAAACTATCATAGAAAGTGCATTAAACACTAGGATCAATTTGATGTTTGATAATTGTTTTGAGATATAAAGGTGGTAATGTTAGAGTCATGCTAGTTGGGTAATTATGAAATTCATAAATACTTATGTTGAAGTTGGCAAGTCCCATAGCATGCACGTATGGTAAAAGTTGTGTGACAAATTTGTTGCATGGGGTGCTCTTTTAATTGTCTTCCTTATGAGTGGAGGTCGGGATCGCACGATGGTTAACTCCTACCAACCCTTCCCCTAGGATCATGCATAGTAGTACTTTGCTTCGAGGGCAAGTAGACTTTTGCAATAAGTATATGAGTTCTTTATGACTAATGTGAGTCCATGGATATACACACACTCACTCTTCCACTTTTCTAGCCTCTCTTGTGCCGCACAACTTTCGCCGGTATCATGCACCCATTATTTACCTTCCTCAAAACAGCCACCATACCTACCTATTATGGAATTTCCATAGCCCTTCCGAGATATATTGCCATACAACTTTACATCGTTCCATTTATTATGACACGCTCCATCATTGTCATATTGCTCTTTGCATGATCATGTAGTTGACATCGTATTTGTGGCAAGGCCACCTTCATAATTTTTCATACATGTCACTCTTGATTCATTGCATATCCCAGTACACCGTTGGAGGCATTAATATAGATTCATGTTTTGTTCTAAGTATTGAGTTGTAAATCAATAAAAGTGTGATTATCTTCATTATTAGAGCATTGTCTCAAGTGAGGAAAGGATGATGAAGACTATGATTCCCCCACAAGTAGGGATGAGACTTCGGACTTAAAAAAAAGAGGCCAAAGAGCCCACCAAATAAAAAATGGAGGCCAAAGATCCCACCAAATAAATAAAAAATGAGAGAAAAGAGAGAAGGGACAATGCTACTATCTCTTTCCACACTTGTGCTTCAAAATAGCACCATGATCTTCATGATAGAGAGTCTCCAATGTTGTCACTTTCATATACTAGTGGGAATTTTTCATTATAGAACTCGGCTTGTATATTCCAATGATGGGCTTCCTCAAAATGCCCTAGGTCTTCATGAGCAAGAAAGTTGGATGCACACCCACTTAGTTTATTTTGTTGAGCTTTCATACATTTATAGCTCTAGTGCATCCGTTGCATGGTAATCCCTATTCAATCACATTGATATCTATTAATGGGAATCTCCATAGCCCGTTGATACTCCTAGTTGATGTGAGACTATCTTCTCCTTTTTTTGTCTTCACAACCACCACCATATACCACATATAGTGCTATGTCCATGGCTTGCGCTCATGTATTGCGTAAGAGTTGAAAAAGCTGAAGCGCGTGAAAAAGTATGAACCAATTGCTTGGCTGAAACCGAGGTTGTGCATGATGGGAGTATTTTGTGTAATGAAAATGAAGCATGGCCTAACTATATGATTTTGTAGGGATAAGCTTTCTTTGGCTATGCTATTTTGATAAGACATGATTATTTGTTAGTATATTACTATTTTTATGTTTTATAAGCTTTTATCTTGAATCATTTGAATCTGAATAACCATGCCACAATAAAGAAAAATTACATTGAGAATTATGCTAGGTAGCATTCCACATCAAAAATTCTGTTTTTATCATTTACCTACTCGAGGACGAGCAGGAATTAAGCTTGGGGATGCTTGATACGGTTCCAATGTATCTATAATTTTTGATTGTTCCATGCTATTATATTACCCGTTTTGGATGTTTATGGGCTTTACTTTACAGTTTTATATCATTTTTGGGACTAAACTACTAACCGGAGGCCCAGCCCGAATTGATGTTTTTTTTGCCTATTTCAGTGTTTCGAAGAAAAGGAATATCAAATGGAGTCCAAACGGAATGAAACCTTCGGGAGTGATCTTTTTGGAACAAACGTGATCCAGGGGACTTGGAGTGGACATCAAGAAACAGAGGAGGCGGCCACGAGGGTGCCCGGCGCGCCCCCTACAGGTGGGCGCGCCCCCCACCCTCGTAGGCCCCTCGAGCGTCCACCGACCTACTTCTTCCTCCTATATATACCCATGTACCATAAAACCATCGAGGAGCACCACTACAAAAAAAATACACTTCCGTGATGATACGTGTTTGTCACAGTAGGTCGTGTTTTTTGTCATGCATGTACATCCATGACGATTTTATGACAGAATCAAGATAGTCATACATGTGCTGTCGTAGAAGTGTTCCATGACATTACCAAAATTATAATCACGGAAGTTTCCACTTCCATGACGATAAATCGCGCGGTACAGAAGTGCTTTCGTCAAGGGTGACCGACATGTGGCATCCACCATAACGGAACATCGTTAAGCTATCGGGTCGGGTTTTGGATCTGATAACCCGTTAACAGCCCCAACCAATGGGGATTTTCCACGTGTAAAATCATCATTGGCTGGATGAAACACGTGTCGGCTCATCGTTGGGACAGATGTCATCCACTCATTGGACAGAAGGCGCCTATGATACGTCGACACGTGGCATGGCCCATCAAGTTTAAATGGGCCGGCCCAACTAAAGGCCCACAAGATTTTGCGGACCATAATGGGCCGGCCAACTTAAGGCCCACGAGATTTTGCGGACCATAATGGCTGGCCCAGCATAAGGCCCACAAGATTTTGCGGGCCATAATCGGCCGTCCCAGGTAAAGGCCCACAAGATTTTTGTGTGCCATAATGGGTCGGCCTAGGTAAAGGCCCACAAAATTCTTGCGGATCATAATGGGCCGGCCCAGCTAAAGGCCCATGAGATTTCGCCGACATTAATGGGACGGCCCAGCTGTAGGCCCACGAGATTTTGAGGACCCTAGTAGGCCGGCCCATTAACTGGCTGCCATGTTTTGGGCCAAATGCCGACCCATATTTGATCCGGTCCATTAATGGCCTGCCATGTTCCGGGCCTAATAATGGCCCATATAAGATCCGGCCCGTTAAAAGCCTCCCACTTTCTGGGCCAAATCACGGCCCAGATCAGGTCCGGCCCTTTAAGAGGCTTTGGGCTTAATTATGGCCCATGTCAGATTCGGCCTGTTAACTGGACGCTAAGCTTTTGGGCCCACTTGCTAAAGGCCCATTTAGTAATTCAGCCTAATATTAGTTTTGGCCTGCTAAGGGCCCATTTAACATTTCGGCCCTATATTAATTTCGGCCTGTTAAAAGCCCATCATATAGTTGGGCCTAACTACGGCCCAGTTTGCATCCGGCCTGCTCGCAGCCGATATCTGATTGGGCCAAACAAGGACCAAGACAACTTTAGCCTGTTAAAAGCCCGTGAATTGATTCGCACAATCATGGGCTGGGGGCCATTTCGGGCTGCTGCCGGCCCATGAGCTATTCGGCACGTTCCAGGCCCAACCTACTTCTCAGCCTCCTAAAAGCCCATTGAGTTTTCTTGCAAAAAGAGGGTCGGGGGTTACTCAGCCTATTAAAGGCCTGAATCTACTAGTGGGCCAGTTTGACGGGGCCCATGATGCGAATCATACATCGTGATTGCATGACGGCCCGATTATGTTCCGTAATTTTACGGTTTGGCCGGTTTACTGCGAAGACAGGATATATATACAGTAAAATAACTACAGCATCGTGAATAAGAAAAAACCTAGACTATACAATAAAGAAATTACGGTATATTACATCCACATGGCATCAAAGTTTGCCACTATGATAATAAAGCATAAGCAGACAGCAGATTACATACACTAGGCATCAAAGATCGCCACCAGTGCAAATAAACACGCTGACAAAATAATATACAAAACTGACAGCACTTCAATAGAGTTCAAGAAAGGTTAGCCCTGCTAGGGAGCTGCAGCGCAAGCAGCTGAGCAAGATGATGAGACTGCGCTTGTTTAACACTTAAATCTTCCTCACTCTGAAAGATAAACAAGCAGACAGATGACAGGTTTTGCACATAAAAGTATCAGTGCTGACAATTCATCACATTTCTTACTGACGAATAAAGTGACACAGTTTAAAATTGCATTAACACAATATGGTATTGTTCAGGTCAAGACATGGCAGGAAATGACATTGTGAAGGAGTTGGCAGCTTCATGACACCACTGGATTACAAATCAAGAACTCATAAGTATCAATGGTTAGTGTGCTGTCAATTTATCCCATTTCAGATTGGCAAATAAAGAGATGGTTTAAATAATAGTAGAATGATATGACATTGTTCATAGTTAAGACATTGCAGAATATGACATTGTGCTGTAGTGGGCAGGTTCACCACACCACTGGATTACGAATGAAGAACAGAAGCATACATGCAGTGCAAAAGAAGATCACTTTCTCTGTATAGTTTAATTTACATGGTATGAAGAAGGAACTTGGTTGTACAACTAAAAACTTAAATTGAAAAGGACAAGCTTTTGTTTATGAACTACATAATAAACTTTAAACATGCAATTTGATGCAAACACCAAAAATAAACAGCTGTTGCAGTCATGCCTAACCAAATATACACAACAAAGTTTGAAGGCTTGAGAAGGACAAACTTACATTACTGGTGAAGACAGGCTCTATAAAGCCATTGTCCATGCTGATGGGGGGGGGGCAATTCAAGAAGTTTAGCACATAATCTTCTTCATAAGCATTGCCTTTATTATACATTTTGTTAAGAGTAAATATAGATGTGATAATATATGATAAAATGGAGAATATTTAAGATAAGATGAAGAGTGATGCTACATAACCAAGTAGCTATAAATGTATGTGTAGCGATACAGGCAAAAGGCACAGCCAAGAGCAATGCATAACTAAACTTCTTCAGTACCAACCTTATGGTAAGAGTAAATATAGATCTGATGTGTAGAAAATGGAGGGCAAAGGAAAATAAGCTGCAGAGTGATGGTACACGAAGAACTACCTGTCAATATAAGTACACTGATAATGGACAACATGTACTTACAAGAACAATACAGAGCTAAAAATTCATTGGCATTGGATATATTCTACACTAATGTAACCATTCATACAGATCAGATAATTTGGAGCGAACAATTGATAAGCAAGCTATCATGCATACTGCTGTCACATAATGAACCAGGTATGTATGCAAGTATAGTGATACAGGACAACAGGTACTAACAAGAGCAAAGCAGCGGGCAGCATATTTGCGATATCCTGTCATTCTTTTCAAACCGGAATTCTTCTTCGAGCAGATTTCCTGCAAAAAAGATCCGTAAGGCACATGCAGAAAAGTAGAAGTTCAAATTGTCATGTGATTTCATATACAGTACCTCATCCTGGGAATGAGACCAGTGCATAACAAGGTTTTTCCATTCAATGTCTTCTAAATTTAGCACAGGAGACTTCAGCGGAAATTCGTTTATAGACTTGCCATCAAAGTGTGATTTCCTCAGGTAACACCGATACTGCTGCAATGCTTCCTTGAAAAGCACAAGCAAGCTTTGCTCGTCATGACTTTCCAGATTGACCCTCGCCTAGTTACAACAATGTAATGTAAATCATTGATGTGTTCGATCAGCAGAAAACAGGAAAATAATAACCATGAATAATAGCACTTACACGTAAGTTGGACAGGAAGATGTGAAAATGGTGTTTGTCTTCACTATAATCTTCCCATGATGGGAATATATGCACGTAGTCCCTAACAAAATTGAAAGCATTGTCTTTTAAACTGGGAATAAATGGAATGGGGTTCCAATCTGCAGGAATTGGTCGTCTCTGCTGTTGGGATAGGTCTTCGGCCGGTGGACTTGCTATACTTTTTGCTGGAGTGGGATTTTTCTGTGGTACGGCTGGTGCTATGGCAAATGAAATTGGTATACCTTTTGCTGGAGTGCAGGTCCTGTGTGGTGGGGCTAGTGGTGTGGCTAGTGAAGTATGGGTACAGTCTGCTGGAGTCGGTCCTATGTTTTGTGTCACTGGTTGTACAGCCAATATAAGTGGGGCGCTGTCTGATTTCTCCGGCACCACCATGTTTTTCAAGGACTTTGTTGGTGCTCCTTCAGGTTCGGCAATCACCCTCTTCCTTTTTGATGTCTGATGCACAAGAACATCATTTGAGTGAAAAAACATGGTATGATGACAGATGGAATATGTATTGATAATGGATGGGAATGGCATCTCGAGTTCTATGATGAGTAAACTAAGCAGATGGCGGTGCAACAAAGCAGAAGAAATGCAAGACAACATATGCAAGATACGCGCAATCAATAAAACCTTGCCAAATTAGAACAGGCACCTTGATGGGTGAACAGGACAGGCCATCTGCCTTTGACTCCTCGAGGTTAGAATAGTCATTAGGATGATATTCTGAACAAGAATCAACAGGTGGGGAGCGTACGAGTTTCATTGCTTCCAGAATGGCACTCAATGCCTTGGTGCCAATTTTGTAAGTCATTGCAGTGTTCCACAATATTCTTCTGATGCGCGGATTCTGATAAATAGTTGTGAGATTATCTTTGTAATGCAGATGATATTCTAATATAGGGGCGCCCCTGTAAACACTTATGTGCTATCACTGGATTCTGATGAGAGAGCTCATGTGTGTTGTAATATGGTGCGTGCATTTATATAATATGGTGCGTGCATTTATATAATCTGGCACAAGTACACAAAAAAATAGTCTCCATAAGTAAGGATAGATGACAGATGATAGGTTCATAATATACTGTATAGAGAGTTTATTGCCAAACCATGATAACAAGAGCACACAACAACTAGGAAGATCATAGTGTACATAACAGGGGTACACCATAACCACGATATATAAATCGGGAAAGTGGAACTAGCTTGAAAATACGGTGTTGTATTGCTGCTAGTAATTGAAAGCCTATCGATCACGTACAGGCCAGCTCTATCGAACATGGTAAAGAAGAGCAACAGATTTTGGATAATAAAATGTTGGTTGCGTAGTGCCCACACATGATGAACCAGAGCGCATTAAGAATGCAACTCCCAGCTGTCTCTCGACCATTTCAGGCGGTTGGATGAAGATCCTACGTCTCCTAACCCTTCTTCTTCCTTGTCTCTGATTCTTCCCATACAGAACACCGCACGGGCTGCCGACCGGACCACTGGCCCCCATCGCCTGTGTTCCTCTGCCACCCCCAACCCCCACCCGCGTCGAGATTTCTTCGTTTGGCGAGGCCCCACAACCACCCGAGCCCCTTGGATTGCACTGGCGAACTCCGGCGAGCTCTGAAAAATCGACTGACCCAATTTTGAAATTTATTCTACTGTGATTTAACTAGTGTGGAATATAAAAGGGGAAAACCATAAGCATTGGGAGTATAGTGTTGAGCGTGCCATGGCAGATCTGAAGGTGCAAACCGGACAAAGGCAACTTCGCAACCAAGACAAGAAATCAGAGTAAAGCAGTGGCGATCTATTTTCTTGCTGCGATAAATAAGTTTAGCAGATACAAAAGAGTACCGCCTCTGGTGCGGCACCGTGTACGCATCTGCTGAGAATTTGACGGTGCTGCGGTAGCGATGGCTGTTGACGGTGTGGAAGCAGATCTAGGAGGGTAGACGGTGGCAGCGGGGCGCGGTGGATGAGACAGTCGTAGGAGCGGTGCCGGCAAGGTGGACGACGGCGGGGATGAAGCGAGAGGACGGGATGCAAGGATCCCAGTCCGAAGGCGTGGATGAGAGAGGTCGATCTCTTGTAATGGACGGCGGCGTCGGGGTATCAGCTCCGGCATGGTGGAAGAGGACGGCGGTGGATGGGGTGGCGGATGGCGGCGGACGGAGGAGGGTGGGGTGGAGATGGTGTTTTGGCGCCCATGGAGTACGAATGGGGAAAAGGGAGGTAGAGAGGAAGGGGGGAACCATGTATTCAGGGCGCGCTTGTCTCAAATGCGAGGAAATTTACAAACTTAGCCCCCGTTTCAAATTTCTACTATATCACAGCAACATTAGTCGGTTGGGGATAGGACGGTAATCTCGCATACACCGAATATTTGCCGACGAGAGTTTGTTTTTGGCGCCCACCGTGTATGAATATGAATCAGGGAGGGAGTCGATTTCGGCCGAGGGCACACTGTGTTTTGGCGCCCACCGTGTATGAATCCGGGTGAGAGGCGCTTACGTCACGTTTGGGTGAAATTACAAACCTACCCCTATCGAAACATATAGAATTCCAGCAGATAGGCTTTGCATGGCAGGGATAGGCAGTACTGATTTCCATCTCGCAGATTTTGGTTTCGGGCGGTTACTGCGACTTTCCCCGCTTCGTTCAAATTTTGCAGAGTGCATGTTTACCGTGCCAACTCAATTCGAATCCCATTTGTATTCTACTATTTTTTTGGGCGGGATCCATTTTCAATTGGAATTACATTCTATATACATCATTTTTTTGTATATACTTTCAAAAGAACAACACCATTTATACATAAATATGGTTTAAAAATGGCATGATCTCAGATTCATCAGGTTGTACCCATATATTTGGATTTTCAAATATTTGAAACCACTTTATGTTGAAATCCAATGTATGCATTCCTCGCTAACTGTCTCCAATTAATGTGTGTTTCATGCGGTTTTTTTAACTTCTCAAACATGTATAATGTGTTTCACACACGCAAAATATAGTGTAATCCCGTTTAGACATTAATTGCATATAAACCATGCATTGTTTGTAACTGAAGAATCTATGGATCACCAGTATTGATAAACTATATAACATTACACGTGTGCCCAAATTCAAATGAATATGCATGTTTGATACACCAATTTGCGTTATGATATTATCGATGTCGTGATCTCTAGTTTAAATATTTGAATCCCCTTTAATCCAGATATTCGTCTCATATAGCTATCACTCATGCTTATATAGGACTATCTCTCTGGACCTATACGCGTTCATCGTCTCTCAGGTATCTCTCGTGCTACCTGTATGTCGACAATGATCTTTTATCTTCGTAACACACTGACGGTACGATCTCCCTCGACCTTCATCACTCTATCTCTCTCTAAGTATATCTCGCTCCCTGCTATGTGTCTCTAACTATGATTCTCCATGTGGAATCTCTTTCTCTCACACAAACACAAAACTTTGTCTCCCGGGGTCTCATTTCTCTCTACTATTCCCATGTGTGCCACTCGCACACCCCTCATATAGAGATGTCTTTCGCTCCTTAGATATGAGAACCTACGACTCTTCCTCTTCAATATCTCTTTCTCACATACAAACACAAACTCTGTCTCCCAGGGTCTCATATTTCTCCATTGTTCTCTTGTATGTCGCTCACACACACCCTCTCTCCCTAGAGATATCTTGTGTTCCCTCATATGTCTCTCTAGCTATCACTCTCGTTGTGAAATATCTTACTCTCTCGCAGACACAAAACTCCGCCTCTCTGGATCTCATTTCTCTCTGATATCTGTTTGTATGTGACTCACATGCACCCTCTCTCTATCTCTCTCACACCCACACACATAACCCAGTCTTCTGGTCCACTCGAATCCTATCTCTAACGCACACTAGCTAGCATCTTTATCTTTCTATTTATCTGTTTCTCCATCAACCTTCTTTCTCGCCCTCACTCTTGATTCCTATCACGCACACTACATATGTTTCTCTCTACATGCAGTCAAGTGCCCTCTCACACACATATATAACTTCACCCTTTGAACCACCCGACGGTCATCTCCAACACCCAAACTAACAGATGTCCCTCTAGCTAGCATCTCCATCTTTGTATCTATCTGTAGTTTCTCTGTCAACATTTCTTTCTCGCACGGAGTCTTGCTTCCTATCACCCACACTATATATGTCTCTCCATACATATGCATTTATAGGTTGATCTCTTTTGCACAATCGTTGCGCCTCACCCCCTTTGCTCGCCATAGATGCATGCTCCAGCCCACGGCACTATCTCTTAAAGATAAAAACACATGCTCAATTGTCGGGCCTTCTTCCTTGCATTCTCACATGCATGCATATTGTCATACCGATCCGTCTCTCCCATGTCATTGATCTTATGACTTATGTCTTCTTTCTTTTATCTTGATCATGTGCACGCACACACATACGCATCCCACGTATACATGTATACCTCTCACACATGCACGTTCAAGGTCTCTATGTCTCCATACGTAGTTAATTACCCTCAATCCTAACGCCACATCAAATCGTTCTCCTCTTTTGTGCACATAACTTCCGCCTGGATGGGTAAAACACACACTCACACTTAACAATCTCCTTCTAGCTACCCCCCTCCCGCGCCTCTCACTCTTCCCCTTTGTTTAATTCCCGCCTACATGAACCATCGATATATAGTAGTCTTCCTCGGTGTCTCTCAAACAAACACGTTCTCTCGATGTCGACTCCTCTCACGCGCACGCACCTTCTCTTCCCTCTCTATGGGCATTTTCTCTCTCACACCCCATCGTTGGTGGCCTCTGCCATACACATCACCTCTCTATGATGAAGCCATGCACACTTAAATTACATCCGCCACAGAGGACCCCGTGACACACACACACACACACA
>LT934114.1:136931783-136942642 GCA_900231445.1 Triticum turgidum subsp. durum
TATCTCTCTCCTCTCTCTCTCTCTCTCTCTTTCTCTCTCTCTCTCTCTCTCTCACCCCACACACACACTAAGACTCCATCTCACACACACATGCTCTAGGTGGAGCATTTGTTCCTACCACCCTTCATCCAACCTTACCCGTATGATAAACAATCACCTTTATTTACTTGCATAACATGGACAAATTCCACTTTACTTTAGTAGTCAGCAAACTTATCATCTGTACCCTTATAAAAAACAAGTTGGCGATGATGGTGTGCCTGCCATCTTGTAATACAGACCGTATGATCTATATCTGACGGATAGAAAGCAATCTATGATAATTTTACAAAAGATACCCGCACCTCTCTCCACATCATTATCTCCCGCAACCTCATTGCCCAGCAATTAAAAAAGGAATAAGTCTCTAGAACAATCTAGCATGCATGGTGGCCGCTGCCGCCTGCCGGCGTCGTCCATCCCCATGCCTCCACCCATTCCGACCACCAGTCACCACCGTGCTCCACTCCTCCTCGCCTTATCTCTCATCTTTCATTTTTTCGATGACATTCTCGAGATACCAGTTTTCCGATAAAATTCTCGAGATATCATTAGTTTTTACACATGGGATTACTCCTGCATGGGTCAATCACAACAGGTGTTTTATAAAAAAATGCATATTGATGTTCCGTGCAATGCACGAGAATCTTGCTTGTAATTATATAACGCAAATCACGAGAAGGAAGTGACATTTTTTTGACACAGCCACGTTAACATGGCCACGTAAGTCACTAGCTAAAGTAAATACCATTATACTTATATCCCGATGCAAAAGGTTAAGTACATGTCTGAAGAGTAGAGTCGCACACACGCACTCTGTCTCCCAGAATCTCTCTCTCTCTCTCTCACACACCAGTTATGTGACGCCCACTTAAGCAGACACGAGTATGTTACAATTTGTGCACCCGCGGGTACACATGATGCTGCGCATTTATTTAAGCCGAAAGGCAAACCCAAACAGTAGCTGCATTCATTCCCCTCCCGCCGCCTCTTCTCTGGTCGCCGTCGCCCGGTAGCCATGGGCCGGCTGAAGGTAACAACATACGCCATACTCCCACTGGAGCGGTGCTTTAATATGGAAATTTTAGTGGTCATGCATGCATCTTTTTGTGCTAGCACTCCTATATAAGGGTTGACCGGTCTCTTCCCGCGGACGTGCGCGGGCGGTGTAAGAGGAAGGAGAAGGGAAGCGGGCTGTGGAGTAACGTTTTTTACCACAATTTCTTAGGAAACTGAGTGCAATCATTGAGTAGTTTTGCAAACTACCAGTACTACACCTGAAACGGTTCAAAACCTATACTCCCTTGCTAGCGCGCGCTTCCCGCGTGAAATGGTCAGCGTCGCCCTGGAGCGTCAGTGCCGCATTAATGCCCGGCCAGAGCGGAGGCGACCTCTCACTGGCGCCAGCTTTGAAGTGGCGCGATGGCCGAGAGAGCGCCGCTTCCCGGTGCACGCGACTGCTCCGCGTCGAGACTGGCCATAGGCCCTGTTTGGATCCATGGGTTAGAGTTAGTTTGAGCTAGTTGGGGCTCAAATAGCCCTAAAGTATCCAAGCATGAGGGTTTAAATTGGAGCAAGTTGCAGCGAACCCACCAAAAAAAATATCCCACCCAAGAGGTGCTAACTGGAGACAGTTCTCATTGGGACCACTGAAAAATCACTTTTCTCTCTCCATGAAGTGCATTTATTGTCAATCTAACCCTGTCACCCAAACACCTCTTTGGCTACAGTTAGTTCAGGGTTAGTCATGAGTTAGTCTAACCTCTAGCTAAGTTAGAGTATCAAACAGGAGCAGTATAGGACATGCAAGTTGCTCAAAGCATACAGGCAAATCCGTACGTGAAAGGATTTTTTTTCTTTTTGAAAACGGAACGTGAAAGGAATTTTTTTAGAATGCTCTTGGCATGTCGCTAACATGTGATAGTTAACCGACCTCAATAGACGACAGAAACGCCAGCCCGCCGCACTTTGATAGAGACGAGGAGGGAGAAGCGATACAGGCTGCTGGATTACTAGAGATAGGTGTCGCACGGAAGCCAAGAAATATGGTGATAGCGTGGGTTAGCCATGTACTAGTATGATGTAACTACACTGGGCTGCCGTGTTTCGTACTCTTCCAGTCCACTATGGAGATGATTGGTTAATTTTATATCGCAGAATAATATTAAATATTATGAGTGCAGACGCTCCACCACGAGGTTCCTTGCTCCTTCTCGGTCGTCCAGAATCTATGTTCTTCCACTCTATTTTTTAGGTGAGCTTTGTTCATCCTTTTGCCAACACGTGAGACATCTAGCATCAAGGTGCACGTGTTATGCAAGGATCGTTCCATCGAACACATGGGACTGGAACTACGAGACGGACATGTACCCAGGAGTGGACGTACGAACCTGAGTAATGTAACGCAGTAAGTGAAGTAGAAAGGCACAAATGGTATGAACATGCGTGGCATATAGGGTGTGTTTGGTTGCGTTCTCGTCTCAGCATAGTTGTTCCCTCTTCATGCATGCTCAACTCAACACCCCTCTTCATGCATGCTCTCTTCATGCATGCTTTTAGTGTATTTGTGCTAAACTAGTGTGGACTCATGCACCCTCCATACACTCTACCAAACACCGAAAAGTAGGTCTAGAAGGGAACTCTTGGGCGGCATTTGTCTCTTACTACGTACTACCACTAAATGTTGTACGTGCAATGCACGGTGATGTTATGGAGTACGTGCCTAAGTACTCTACTACTACTATATTAGTTTTAGGCACATATTAACTTTTATATTTGTATACGTGTATGCCCCGAGACCTTCCAACTAGACGTGTCTTTCTCTCCAGGTCGCACTTTGTATCGTTCATACCACTAAGTACTACTACGTGTGGTCTCTGACCCAGAAGTGGAAGAAGTGGAGACGCTCTATCATGCTGTTTTTTTACGCTGGGCTCTACCACGCTGTTCATGTCCCACTCCTTTCGCTAACGTGTGGGACATCCAACACGTGTTGTGTTTGGCACCCTTCGTCATAAGAGTTGAAATGCTAGCATTCATCAGAAACAAAAAATAATTATAAATCGGCAGTGATACTATTTTTTTGCTAACCAATCAGTAGTGATACTATACCACGCGGTTTCCTTGCTCCTCGATATCAGAAAGAATACTTCCGTTCGCCAACATGTGGGACATCGACCATCCTGGTCCACTTGCCATCCACGCAGAACTCCAAGGGAGAGTCATCCATGTCATCGCGCCGCAGTAACAATGACTAATGAGCCGTCAAATCACAGGCCCACTTCCCACTTTGAAGTTGCTCGGACGAAGGAACCATCATGACTTCGTTGAATTCCGCTTCTTGAAGAAAACTACTATACCAGCAGTACTGCTAGCTATAGTATTTACTCCAACAGAGGCCTCCTTTCGTTCATAGGATAGGAATATGAAAATCATAGGAAGTGAGATGACATGCATCTCAATTCCTATATAGAAAGAGATGCCATTTGATGCTTAGATAGGAATTTTTCCATTTAGTCTAGGCTAATGTACTGGTAATTTGCTCTAAAAACTACAGTAGTAACTAGTAGTACTGGGACATGCTCGTACTCAGACACAGACACACACACTAACTACTAGTACTACTACTTCTCACATGCTGGCCAGACGCTGTCGTTCTCCTTCCCGGCTTTGTTGGTGACATCCCATAGTGCTTGGTTCTCCGCCGACCTCTCCGCAGCAGCAAGTGCATCCTTTGCTTTCTTGCGGTGGTGGGCCTCTCTTTTCTTGAGTGCTTTCTGACTTTTCCGCTCCCTCTGTGCGGCTTTGGCCGCCTCTTGCTCTACCACCCATTCGGCCTGGGCATCTTCAAATTCCTCCCACATAGTTGTGAGGTCGCGAGCGGCGATGAACTCACGGCGGGATGCCATCGCTTCCCTACCATTTTGTGTGCGGTCGTGGGCGGCGAGGAACTCGGGGCGGTGGGATGCCATCGCTGCCTTACTGGTTAGTGTGCGGCGCGGTGGCATGAACGACGCCTGGTGAGAGCTTTGGGGTGGAGTGGCCGGACAACCGTATAGTGCATTGGTTTGTCAAGAGCTCAAGGACAGAAGACGAAGCAAATTAGGATCTGCAGTTAAGTCATTGAAGTAGCGACCGCATTCACGCCTGACGAACCTACTCCGGCGCCAGTTGTCCATCCGTCTGCCGCAGCTCATTGCCATTTGCCCGCTATATTAACTTGAGCCCCAGCTCCCAGCCATAGCCAAAGACCCACACTTATTCTCCTCCGGTCCCTTCCTTCTGTCGGCACCACTTCAATCATGGCCTCCTGGCACTCTGAAGCTCTCTTGGACATACTGTCGCAGGAGCAGACGAGGGACATCGGTGGCTCCGCTCCAGACGCGCTCCAAAGCTCTCTTCGACGTACTGTCCCAGGAGCAAACGAAGGAGATCATCGGCACCCCTCCCCCGGCCTCCCTTCGCCGCCACGACCACGAAGCCGGCGTGCGTGCGTGGTCGCTGCCGGCAGCGAGGAAGAGTAGTACACGGTAGGTCGCCGCTGCTCTGGTCCCGGGAAGGCCACCGCTACTCCACTCAGTCGACGCCAAGCTTGGTGGGGTAAACATCAGTGGCCGATTAGCCGCTTGACGGCGACGTGGAGGCGGAAATCTTCAGAACCTTGTGCTCCGGAGGAGGAGGTTATCGAGGCGGATGAGGAGGAGGCAAAGGCAATGGCTGGCTTTCTCGGGTTCATGGCCGGACATGGTGGTTGGGCGCCGGCGATCGTTTAGATTAGGTTTACAGTAGGTTTAGCATGGTTTGTGCAAAATATGTAATGAATTTCGTCTAGTTTGTAGGAAAAGTTTTTCGAAATGTAATGAATTTCATTCGGTTAACTTCATCCGGTTAATTTTAAATTTGCTTTGTTTGCACGAATTTCGTCTGGTTAGTTCATATAGTTGTCGAAAGGTATGCGGGCAACATCGAATGGCATCCATCAGTGTCCTCGGACAGATGCCAGTGTAAATTTGTGGGCCAGTGCTGGAGATGCCCTAACTATCATTCTATAATCGCTAACAATCCTCCATTATTTGGCAGGGAATAGTTATCCCTCGATCAAAATCAGATCCTTGGTGTTTCGCACTCCTCCCGCGTAAGAGTGTAAACTATTGCTTACATAAAAATGGAGCAAGTGGACGGCACTGTAGCACGTCATATCACTCGAACTAGCCCGCCTAACGAGCGGTAAAGCACCACCCTCGTCATTTTGTTCTGGATTTCTATCGACCGATCGCACGAAAATGTTATGCTTCACAAGTTCTAAAGGAAAAGGCAGCACACTTACGACTTGTACGCGTCGCAACCCCGACAGTCCGGATCGCACGCCGCTCACCAGAGGGGACACACGTTGTCTTGCAATTTCACTGACATGTGGGACCGTAATTGAATAAACCGTCGATAGCCAAAATCTAATCGCTCGACGGGCGTCGGCTGAGAAGAGAGAAACGGGGGAGGGAGAAGAGATCGCCCGCCCGCCGCGCACGGACTCCAAGAAATATATGGTGATAATGTGAGGTGGGCCATGCTGGAGTCCGGACCGCTTCCGGAGCCCTCTCTCACCGCCCTGGCCCCTCAAGACGCCAGCTGCCCGCTGCATGCATAGCAAGTAGTCCCCGCTTATGTGGAGGAGAGAGAGGCATTGACAAAGTCAAGGAGTAACAGTGGACACAATAGCTTTCATCAAAAATAAACAATGAATACTCGTGGCTCGCCCTCTATATTGGAAAGAATACTTTCATTTGCCGACATGTGGGACATCGACCATCCTGGTCCACCTGCCATGCACAAAATTATCCTGGTCTACCCCGGTCGTATCGCAGGCCCAACCTTTCCCACTGTAAGTTCTTCGGACGAAGGAACCATCATGACTTCGTTGAATTCCGCTTCTTCAAGAAAACTTACTGTACCCGCAATACTGCTACCACATGCGAAGACTGGACGACACTGTACCACGTCATATCACTGAAACCCACTAGGCCAAACTAGCCCGCCTAGGTCATCTATTTTGGAACGGAGGGAGTACGTCTCTGCACTGCTATGATTTTGTGTTGCACGTTCTCTGTACTTTTGCTATGATTTTCCTACCCTATGAACCAAATGAGGCATGGATGTATGTCGACTATTGTCTGATCGATCGCTAAGCCTACAAGTTTAGGAGCTAGGGCTATTGGTCGATCGACAAGGGATAAGTATAAGCGTACCACGAGCTCATTAGCCCCAACGTTTCTCTTCGGTGAGTGTTTTGCAAGTACTATAGCTCGCACAGTAGCTAGCCTACTAACACCAAGAATCATCAAACAAGCCCTGCTGATATGATAAACAGTTCAAACTTACATCTAAGCATGCCATATAAAGCTGGTGAGGATACATCTGTTTCCATAACTCGAAGAGGGTTCGCATGATTCATCGCATGATTCACTATCAAACAAAAGTAGCAGGATCCGCCCACAAAAGACAATGCACTAGCCCTAAGATGGTTTGGTAACACGCATCATTCTGGTAATTAAACACAGGGCAATGCAAACTACCCTGAAGGATTAGCGCGACCAACTAATTCTTGTCATCGGTCTCTTGGGCAATGACCACAGCACGGACAGCGGCATGGGAATCGATTTTTGGGGCCATGTCCACAGGACTAACCGCGACATCAGAATCGATCTCTTGGGCGATGTCCACAGGATGGACAGCGGCATCATAATCGATCTCCGGGGCGATGCCAACAGGACGGGCCACGACATCGGAATCATCAAGGACAACCACCGGCACCTGCACAACCGTAACATATTAGCAAGCACATTGCAAATAATCAAAAACCACAACTACGGTAATAAGCCATTATTTTTTACCTTGTGGAGCTCACCGGGGGATCCTATCCCTCCGGGGGCCATCTCCTCGTCCTCGATGGGGGCCATCACCTTGCCAGGGGAATACTGCTTCTCAACGGCGACTATCTCCTCAAACTCGGTCTTGAGCCTCACATAGGTGGCAATCAGAGTTCCTGGAGTAGGCATGGTGGGGCCCTTGCTGTTCTTCCAACTTTCTTTGAGGAGTTCGTTGTCACGCCCAAGATGCGACCCTATCCTAAAGGAACTCGAAGGTCCCACCAAGGATAGAAGCGCATCTTGAAGACGCTTTTGCAAGGTGGATATCATTTCATCAACATTACATAATAGATGGGGATACATACAAGAGGCATACAATGCCACACGAATACAACATTATCTTACAAGAGAGCACCATCCGACTACGGATGAAACACAAACAGAAACTCAAACGACATCCACCCTGCTAGCCCAGGCTGCCGACCTGGAACCTATCCCCTGATCAAAGAAGAAGCAGAAGAAGAATTCCAAACAAGCAAACATCGCTCTCGCGTCAAGATCATCGCATAACATGTACCTGCAACTGTTGTTGTAGTAATCTGTGAGCCATGAGGACTCAGCAATCCCATTACCATGGGTATCAAGACTAGCAAAGCTTAGTGGGAAAGGAAGGGGTAAAGTGGTGAGGTTGCAGCAGCGACTAAACATGATATGGTGGCTAACATACGCAAATAAGAGCGAGAAGAGAAGCAAAGGAACGATCGTGAAGCTAGCAATGATCAAGAGGTGATCCTGAACTCCTACTTACGTCAATCATAACCCCGAAATCGTGTTCACTTCCCGGACTCCGCCGAGAAGAGACCATCACGGCTACACACGCGGTTGATGCATTTTAATTTGGATCTGGTGTCAAGTTATGTACAACCGGACATTAACAAATTCCCATCTGCCACATAACCGCGGGCATGGCTCTCGAAAGTTTAAACCCTGCAAGGGTGTCCCAACTTAGCCCATGATAAGCTCTCGCGATCAACGAAAGATATTCCTTCTCCCAGGAAGACCCGATCAGTCTCGGAATCCCGGTTTACAAGACATTTCGACAATGGTAAAACAAGACCAGCAAGACCGCCCGCTGTGCCGACAAATCCCGATAGGAGCTGCACATATCTCGTTCTCATGGCACACCGGATGAGCCAGACGTCGGGTTGGCATAGACCCTGGTTGCCCAGGGGACGCCGGACATCGCTCGATTTGGACCAACACTTAGACAAGCATTGGCCCCGGGGGGGGGGGGGCTAAAATAAAGATGACCCTTGGGTTAATTACTCCCAAGGGAAAGGTAGGTGGTGGTGAGCCAAATGGTAAAACCAAGGTTGGGCCTTGCTGGAGGAGTTTTATTCAAAGCGAACTGTCAAGGGGGTCCCATAAATCACCCGACCGCGTAAGGAACGCAAAATCCGGGAACATAATACCGGTATGACGGAAACTAGGGCGGCAAGAGTGGAACAAAACACCAGGCATAAGGCCGAGCCTTCCACCCTTTACCAAATATATAGATGCATTAATAATATAAGAGATATTGTGATATCCCAACAATAATCCTGTCCACCATGGAGCAATCTTCAACTTCACCTGCAACTAACAACGCTATAAGAGGGGCTGAGCAAAGCGGTAACATATCCAAACAACGGTTTGCTAGGAAGGGTGTCAAAGGTTAGAAGTTCATGGCAATTTGGGAGGCTTGAAGAGCAAATGATAGGTAACGCAGCATAGCGAGAGAACGAAGCAACTAGCATAGCAATGATAGTAGTGAGATCCAGGGTAGCGGTCATCTTGCCTGGAATCCCACTAGGAAGAAGAACGAGTCCATGAAGAAGATGAAGCCACGAAGACGAACCGAGCGTAGACGAACGAATCCTCACGATTGCAACGAAAACGGGAACTATCGAGAAGAAGCACACACCATGGTAAACACACCACACATGAACAAGGCATGATGCTCAACCAAGCATGATGCATGAAAAAACTAGATGAGGCTACTCATGGCAAGAGACGAAGCAAAGAAGAGCAACACATCAAAGGAAGTTTAAATGAGGCCGGAAACAACATATAACAATTCCGGTAAGTCCTCATATGCAAATTTCGAAATTGGTCCAGAACTGAATAAACATTAAGTTGAAGTTATTAAACAGCAAGTTAAGATGCACCAATATGATCTACACGAGATTCTAATCAAGTTACATATAAAGTTCATTAGATTTGGAGCTACGGCCTAGAAGATATGAGCAAAACAAGTTCAACATGGCATTGATGCAAAATGCATACAAACATCAAGCAAACACCTCAAAACATGGATGCACCATGATAATATGAAACTACATGCAAAATCAAGCAAGTTTCATATAGAGCACACTCAAAACGGAGCAACGGTGCAACACATACACTTTATACAAGGCATAACAACAATCTGTCCAAAACAGCAACTAGGCATATTGCAAGCGCCAAAACAACATGCTATAGTACCACAATATGAAAACAAAAGGCATGGTCATGATTTAAAGGTAAAGCATAACAAAACATGAACACTGAGCTTACTCTAGAAACAACTAGAACATGCTCGAAAAGACATGGTAAGATTGCATATAATAACAGTTTCAGACTTGGCAGGAATAACATCAGGTTGCAATGTTTAGAGCTATCAAACAACATGTTACAAGAACTTATCTTGGCAACCAAAGGCATTAAATGAACCTACTAATTGCATATAACAAAAGTCCCTTACTGACCATGAGCCAAAAAGGATCAGAAGATATGATGGCACCCATGTAAACATGGCAAGTTAAATGACAGATTCATACATGGCAGAAACAGCAGTAAGTAGGCCTGTTGGTGAGCTTGAACCACTCACAACAGAGCAATACATGGAATGGCAAGGCAACCAACAGTAAGAATACATGTTTATGAAGTTAAGCATGGCAAGAACAAGTTCATAGGGTGCATGGATCACTAGCAAAACACATGGCCAAAACTGAACTTAATGCTAACAGGCTGACAGCAACATTATTTAGCAGTTTTGAGAGCAAGATAACAACAAGCTACAGTAGGCTATAAATGCAACCAGGGGCATGAATGGATAGAGCATGACATGTATAACAAAACATCCTTAGTGAACATCTCCAGAATATGCATAGAATGACTAGTAGCAGCAGGTTTACATAGCATCATAATATAACAGAATCAGACTAGCAAAACAGCAACATCAAGTACCCTACTTAACAAGCTTGATGCACTTAGCACACAACTCACAAAAATACATGGATGGCACCAATGGAAAGATGGCATGGCATAGATCAAAACACATGTAGACATCAAACTCATAGGATGCACACATCAAACATGGCAAAAATGACAAATGAGCATGTTATAACAGTTCCAGCAGATTAACATCACATAGCACTATTCCAACAGCATTTCGGGCATCAAGATGAGCTCAAATGAAAATGACGCAATGGAATGAAATGAAGTACTCTTCGAGACGAACAATTTGACATATCACACGCACGACACGGAGCAGTATGCATGGAGTCATGATGCGATGAACAAGGCATGATAATGTCAAATCTCAGGGACAGTGGAATCGGGGTCAACCTCGGGTCCACACGGATTTCGAGGATGGCCGGAGATGCTCGCCGGAGATGACGGAGATGACGCTGGGGAGGGCCGGAGATGGCGGATCCGGGCCGGATCTGGGCGCTCCTCGCCGGATCCGGCCGGATCCCGCGGAGGGAGGCGGAGGGGCGCGGAGGCCATGGCGCGGCGGCGCGGTGCCGACGGCGAGGGGAGGAAGGGCCGGGCACGGGGCGGCGCGCGGTCGACGGGGCAGGGCCGGCCGGGCGCGGCGGAGGCCTAGGGGCGGTGGCGCTCGCCAGGCGGTGGCGGAGGAAGGGCATCGGGCGG
>LT934114.1:136950094-137045394 GCA_900231445.1 Triticum turgidum subsp. durum
CGGGCTCGCGCGGGCCCGCGATGGGCTCGGGCGGGTCGCGGTGGCCGCGGGCAGGGAACGGCGGCGCGGGACACGTGTCGCGCTGGGATTGGCCGAGGGGGCGGCGCCGGACGTGTCCGGCTGCGGCGGACGTGTCCGGTGGCGGCGGGAGGAAGAGGACTAGGGTTAGACCGAGAATTTCGGGGAGGCACACATATTTATAGGTAGAGGGAGCTAGGAGAGTCCAAATGGGGAGCGGTTTTCGTCCACATGATCTTGATCGAACGACCGAGAGCATGGAGGGAAGTTTGCTGGGTTTTGGGCCACTTTGGAAGGGGTGTTGGGCTGCACACAAAAGAGGCCTTTGCGGTTACCCGGTTAACCGTTGGAGTATCAAACGACCTCCAAATGGCACGAAACTTGACAGGCGGTCTACCGGTGCTATACCAAGGCCGCTTGGCAAACCTCGGGCCATTCCGAGAAAGTTTAACACCCTCTCACAACAGGAGACAAAAGGGGAATGCCGGAGGACATCGGAGTGCCGAAATGCAAAACGGACAACGGGGAAAAAGCTCGGATGCATGAGACGAACACGTATGCAAAATGAGATGCACATGATGACATGGAAAAATGCAACACGCAAGCAAAAGACAAGGCAACTACGGCGAATAACTGGCGGACACCTGGCGAATCGAATCCGGGGCGTTACATTCGTCCACCAACGTCCTTAACTCTTTGGCCAGTGCTTGTTTCTTGGAGTTCTTCGTCTCCATGGGTTGGCCTGCCAACATGATCAACTCGTTTGTCGGTGCTCGCTTCCTGGAGATCGCTATCTCCAGTGGGTTGTCCGCTGGCAACTCTTTGCCTAGTGCTCCAGGATCCATCAATGAACTGACAAACAAAAAGCAATCGAAAGGAAACCACAATCGCAATGAAAAGGGGAAAAGAATAGGATGTGAGAATCGGTCGGTGCTTCGCAAAAAGAATATTATTGGAATGAAAATATAGCGGCATAACTGATTCGCCCACCTTTCCTTCGTCGGTACAGAAGAAAAATGGCAGAAGTGAGTAGCCTGGAGTGAGGTTTTCTTCAAGAAAGGGAACAAAGGGCTTGGACGAGCGTTCCAATAAAATGATGGTTTCTTCGTCCAGTCCAACTTGGAGGCTACCTTACCACTGCTGGTAAAGGTGTGGGTTTTGTGATATGACGGGTCATGACGGCCACACCGGGGTGACAAGTGAGTCTCGACTGTAGCACGTCGCTGTGATTTGGTGGATGGCACGCGGGCCCGGATGCTTTGAAATGTCCCGCATGTAGATAGAGCGGCTAGTCATATAGGAGTGCTCAATATTGTGCACCGCGACCAAGGCGGAGAGGAAAATGAGAGAACTACATAATTAATGCATGAGTTTAATTAGGGTAGTTTTGTATAGTATGATATACTTCCTCCATCCGGGTTTATTGGGCCTGTTAGCCACGGCACGAGGACCAAGGAAGAATACTACTGGTAACCATCTGTGGCTTACGAAAGTAGCAGCAGCCAATTAGATTAATCTACAGTCATTCCAAATCCTCACAGCAGCTAATTGCCCAGCTTTACTTTCGCATGCAACCAACCACAGCGCAAGGCAGTTATTGCTCACAGCTGGTACTTTGCTGTTTTCTCGCATGCAGCGATGAAGCCGAAACGGCAGCCCAATTGTGTGCGTGCTCGGCGGAGGTGATCGAGGAAAGTAAACATGCATATTTAGCGGGGCCTTATAAAAACATATCACAGCAAACTTGCTAAGAGGCCCAATAAACCCAGACGGAGGAAGTACATTCCTCCAATCGCAAAATGCCTTGGTTCATGAGATTTGAGATTTGAGCCCTATAAACCGGAAGGGAGGGGGTACTGCACACGGTGTAGTCTAGTCACTTGTTGAAATCTCTAGAAAGGCAAATGCTCCTTTCCGGTTTACAGGTCTATACTACTCCCTCCGTCTAGGTGTGTAAGTCATCTTACGAAAACCAAATAGTCCCAAAACACTTAGGCGCGGTGCATTAACTTCTACCTTGTTTCTTGTTTCTTGACATATCAACCAATAAGAGATGAGAGGTGTGCATGCTTTTAATGACTTGCAATGGCTAGTTCACTGCATGGAATGCTATTAATTAGCAAATAAACATTGGTGACCCCAGGAGGAAACGGTGCTAAGCACGTGGACCTATGCAGAATGAGTATCAACCAATGGATAATGGAGCTTAATTGTTAAACAATAGCAATTTTGTCTCATGCAAGAGCCTGGCTAGTACTCCAAGGAACTGCACCATGCGAGCGTTCGCAACTGCCACGTTCGGTTTGTGCTTGGCTCTTCGCCTCTTCGAGAAGACGAACAATGATGTTACTCCTACTTCTACAGTATCGAATCCATTGCTGCATGTCCGTCCACCTTGTGCGGGAGGGATAGCGTGTAGCGAAAGCTTCTACTTACTGCTCCTGCCTTTGCGTCTATGATAGGTGGGCCCAACAGGTGGTTGGCCCTCCTGTCATGCGGCCAAAGGCAGGTGCAGTTAAGGCACCGGAGCTCAGTCCGCGAGGGAGAGGGCGTCGTAGTAATCAAATTTCTCGGTCTTGTACGAGTTGACGCGGCACATCAAAGCACTGCACTCGATAAAAGTCTTTTTACACATTTCAAATGGGCTACTTCGTATGTAGGAGTAGACATATTCTGCTTCGTATGTAGTCACTTGTTGCAATCTCTAAAAAGACTTATATTTGGAAACGGAGGGAGTACAACGCATGCATGCATGCCGTGACTTTCCTTTTGATACTTGCATGTGTTGATTTGATGCACCTTGCCAAATTTTGACTATAAATTTAACTAACCAAATTTTCATGCATATGTCACAAAAAATTACGGGGCTGTTTGGATTGTGACTATGTTTGTCTTATGTTGCCACATTATTTTTCCCACACTTGCCACACTTGCCTAACTTGAGTTGTTCAAATTGTTAGACACACTTTAGCTTGCCTAAGGGAATCTTGGCACAATTTTTGTGTCTATGACATGTGGGGTTCACTGCTAATAAAAAAATTCTTGTCTTAAGTGTGGCTAATAAAAAAGACTTATATTTAGGAACGAAGGGAGTAGAAAATATAAATAATAATGCATGTTGGGGCAACCCACGTTTCCGCTAATTTTAGCCGTGGGCTTGTTCACAATTTTTACGAGGGGGTGGTTGTTCATTTAATGGAGGGACTTGTAGTACCAGACTTGAACGATACAAAGTGCGACCTGGCACACCGTAACACCACTTGGAACAAGCGGGTAGCTATCTCAAAAAACAATCAACAACTAAAAAAACCGCGACCTGGCATGTAGTAGTACATAATTTTAAATGATTGTTTTGATGGAGTGAAAAAGGAAAACTACCCCACTACTTATATATATAGGCCGGAGCATCCGCGCTTGCTTGCTAGGGTTGCTCTATTCACACACTCTCATCCTCTCCAGATCTAAACAAGATAGGGGTAGTAACATTATCTTTCTCCCTTCAAAAAACACTGGCTTTCTATCCTCACCGCTGGTTACAGATCCGGACGTATCCCCCTCCGCCGGTGAAGGGGAGGAGGGGCAGCGTTTAGGCCGTCATCGACAGTGAGGGAGGAGACCCACTGCCGGCTGCACCATTATCTCTGGCCGAGCGCCGGAGCGGGAGGTCCTCCGATCCCTTCGTCGTTGCCTGTGGGCGGATCTGGCCTCCCGCCGCCCACCTATCCACATCCCGACGACCTTCAGGTATATCTTTGTTCGAAACCGCCTTAGCTCTACTTCCCCAGCTCGCTACGTTGCTGCATGTGCATCATTTTCTACCTCTCAGCCCCTCTTGATCGGATGGTCCAACGTCACCTTTTTTTCTTGTATTGTTAGAGGTAAAGCTACTTCATGAAGTCGAATCTTGTACTCCCTCCGTCCGAAAATACTTGTCATTGAAATAAAGTGGGGGTGGGGGAATTTAGTATGTACATCGGACTTAGTACAAACAGGAAGGAAAGGGGATGAAAGTAGTACAGACTGGTCATCCAACCGGTCTCTTGGTCGAAAAGGGAAATATAGGGGTAAGGTTGTACATAGTGGTATGACCAGGACTAGATTTTCTATCCACACATAGGAGTAGGTGGCTAGAGTGAACAAAAATGGGACCAACCTAGATATGTTTCTTGGATGTTTGTTTCTCGGGGCAACAAACTATGAATCACCACTTTATGCCCCTGTTTACGTACATGGTGTTGTACTGCTGGTGCACCCACTATCCCATGCCCTTATACCAAATATTTAGGCTCCGGTCGGAATAAAGGGGCAGAAAACATAGGTCTTGATGAAAATAGAGGATTAGGAAAGGAATGTAGGTATAAAACTATGGAACAGCGAACCGGAGGAAACTCCCAAGAGAATGTATTCGGATGGACTACGAAATGTACAGATTTTTTTAGAGTAGCATGCTTGGCAGTATGAGATGCTATTTGTTTATTCAGCTGCACAATGACTACTCTTGTCCTCACCTCACGTACCACACATAGGTTGATTTTTTTATTCCGGCAAACACAACACAACAACCTGTCTAACGCATGGCAGCGAGCGCCTGCCTCGGGCTTCCGCCCAAAAAATGAGCAGCGCGTGGATGTTTCTAATCCGATGGAATCAGTACTACCAGACCAGCTTTCCTATGAAACATTATTCACCTTTCCCGTGTTCCGAACGGTTGGAAGGGAAAGAATACCGTAGGAATTGTGTTCCTACGAAAATCCTGCACCAAACCTGTGAACTGAACGCAGCCCTAGCTGTTCTTAATATAATGTCCCTGGTAAAAATGAAGCCATGCCACTGTTTTTGCCTGTAATTGTTTGAGACTCTAACAAGTTTAGCCAAATGTTTTTGCCTGTAATTGTTTGAGACTCTGACTGTTTCCTCTGTGCCTTTTTGTGCAAACAGGGATATCCAATTCACCTGGTTGTTGTTGTGACCTTTTGGTGCACTGCACAAAACTCTTCTTAAAAGAAGTGACTTTTGTGTTGTTTAACTGGAATGTCAGAATGGAACAGTTGGTTCATTGTGGTGGAACTGCACAAAGGGAGATCTGTGTTCCAATCCTCATCATCCATATTGGCACCATAACCTTCCTTTAGGTAAGAATGATATTTAATGCATGTGTTCATCTCTATTTTCCGACTGCCGTGAGAAAATAATGCTGTTTTTTACTAGTACACTTGTACTCCCTCGCTGACAAAACCAATTCTGAATTAGAAGGCCAATCATGTACTTGGTTTCACCAACTGGTGAGGAGAAAGAGAAATAGAGCATGAAGAGGAAGAAGAAGAAGAATAAACAGCGCCAAGGCAATCTTGCTAAAGCCAGAGGCCTCAGTCGAGGCTATTCAAGGGCTTCAGCAATGACTACCTTACATGTGAGACGATTCTCCAGGGAGCCCTTCCACTTCTGATGTCTCACTTAATTAATTAGGAGTACTTAAGTACAACTAATTTATTACTGCCTAATTTTCCTGTTGGAGTTAAACAAATCTTTAGTAGGACCCTATGCTGAATCATGTACGTGTGAATGTTTGTCTATGGAGGTGAATCATGTGGTGGAGCAGGGAGGGAATATTATTAGTGTCATGACATAATAGTGCTATTGTTTTGCATGTCAATTTATTGCCATTGGTTCAATGAGGCAATGTTTTGCGTATTGTCCATCATGAATTTGATGCTACTGTTTGAGTAATATGCTAATGTCTTCCTATCCTTTCTCACTAAGCTAATGAAGGTTTCACCTTGTTCCTACTTGTGCAAACAGGGATCATGTTGTGCCAATCATACATTTTAGTGGAACTACACAAGACAATACAAAGAACTGTATCCCAGCTAGTGCTTTAACTCTGCTGGAAGTTCTTGATAATCTTTCGATATAATCTTAGCACTAGTAAACAAGAGTGATTTCAACCATACATTTGAAGTGCACAAAAATATATACTATTGTGTGATTCCAGTGAGTGCTTTATCATCTCTTATGGGACTACATGAATAAGCTTTTTTTCTCAGGTTGGTACGGGCCTAAGGCCTTCATCCATATTAGTTTGCTGTCATCTCTATTTGTATCGTGCTATTGTCATGAGAAACTCCTTTATCTTTGCACTTTTAAGTTTTGCAACCTATGATAAATGGAAATGCTTTGAGTGTTGAGTTGAGCTAATTGGCACTGATTAAATAAACTAATACCTCTCTTTAAGCAAGACTACTATGTTGCTAACTTTACCCATTAAGATAATGAGGGTGCTTCTATTTGTTAGTGTATGTTTCATCAACTAGTCCCACTATTACAGTAATCTCACTCTCTCAATATATGTGCCAACAGGGATGCTCGATTTTGTGGAATTGCACAAAAAATTTGGGTGCTTCATTGCCTCGACAGCTTCCGTCCTTTCCTGTCAGTCGCTAATCTCCGCTTGCTTTCTTCCTTTGCTATCAGTCACTTGGCTTATCTCGGCTTCCAGTCAAAGGAAATAGTAATTGATATGCTACCTCACACAGGTTCGTACTGGTCTTTATCCTGATTTTTGTGCCTGTCATATGTATTGGTAATTTGGTATTGTCCTACTGTTTGCCGATTTCATAAAGGAGCAATTTGGAGCCTGAACTCGCAGGAAAATCATTACATCGGGTGATTTCAGTAGAACTGCACAAAATGATCAGATGGACAGGTACTTATGCTGCTGCTATGTACTCCAAAGTTCACTCAGACAAGCACCGATGTTGACAAGAAGTGCCTATATTCATTCAAGTATCAACCGGTGTCAACCAATTGTCAAACTCCAAGTATTAGGAGAGTGAACGCCAAAAATATTGCTTGGTGCATAGCCCAGAAAAATGCAGTCCAGTCTTTGGTCCCAACTTGTGCCCTTTGGTTATCGGCACATATGGTAGCGAACTATATGGCATGGAGTCTAAAGATTCCAGGAAAGTTGGTTGACGCGTATATTCATCTGGCACTTAATCAGTCTGCATGCCAAGGATGCTCCATTTCAGTTGAACTGCACAAAAAATTTGGGTGGTTCATTTTCTCAACCGCCTCCTTTCTCATCTGCAATGTAGAATTTCGGCAAGATACAGGACCAAGATGAGCCAGTAAACTAGTTGGATGAAAGTATATCTGAATCTTTTTGTGAATTATGTATGAATATTGTCGTGTGATCTATCAATCATTTGGATGCATAGATATGCTGAGCTTGTGTATATATGAATCTTTTGAGTTGTTGATAGTGAATGTTGGCTATGAATATGAACGTGTCCTGTGAACCTGAGTTTGATATGAATGTTTACCTTTTCTGTTGTATTTGTGTGTGAACTTGTTAGTATGCCTACTGTGGGGTATAAAACGCAGGTCTCTTATAAAAGTAATGATGTGTCCAATTTATTTTGAGCAATAACTCGCTAATTTCTTAATTATATATATATATATATATATATATATAATGTGCCTCTCTGGTTTATTCTTTGATATTACTTGCTCCTTCTAACATAACATTATATATATAACGAGCCCACCTAATACATGTATTTCAAGGAAGTGCAAATGGGCTGGGATTTCTTAGAAAATATAAATGGGCCTGATTGACACGAAATTATTTGTTCACCCAACCCAGCAAATGGAATGTACATTCTAGAAAACATGGGTTAAATATATGCCACATTTTTGCAGGCTGACATGTGAGCCAATAGGTCGAAGCCTACGCAGGGCGTTATCAACTTGGTCAACAAATGATTGTGTCATCCACAACCATTGGATTTATATCAAACGGCCGACATGCACCTTCAATCTCTCATCTTCTTCCTCCAGCATCGTCGGGACCGCCTGGTCCGGCCTCCGACGCCTAGCGACTCTGCTTAGCATGCATCGCTGCGAAGCGCTACCCCACCGCCGGCCAGGCTATCCCTCCACCCCTCGACACCTCCTGTTATTCTCCACAGACTACAGCCCCACGCCGCAACAGAACCAGTTATAACCCTTCTCCTCCTCTCAATCTACAACTCCACTGCCGCATTTTACCATGTCCGAGTCGTTCCCGTCTGGGGCCTCACCGTTGTCCACCGCCTCGCTGTGTTCGGTGCGGCATGGTCAACAAACGAGAGTCATCGGAAGAGGACTGTACGTGGAAAGCCTGACAGCTGGGACCCACGAGGTCCATGGTCGCACGCAAGGAAAGTTCCTCCTTATTAAGTTGAAAAAAATGTTTCCTCCACCTGACAGCTGGGACCCACCGGCTATATCTTCGCATTGAAGGAAGTGCCTCCTTGTTTTGCAAAAAAATTATTCATCCCATTGACAGCTGGGACCCGTCAGATTTGGTGACTGACTTGTGGGCCTACTAAGTGGACGTGTACGCACGGCTTTGTCAACTTAATCAACAAATGATTCTAGCAGCTGGACCGTTGGATGTTAATCCAACAGCAGTGCTCCTTCTTCAACCTCTGTTCTTGCTCCTGTCTCCCGTGGGCGGCACCGCGGCTGTGCTGCCGTGCACCCGAACCAGTGAAGTTTCCCACTCCTCTCCATCTATGACTCCACTGCCACGTCTTCCCCATCTCCGGGCCGTTCCAGTCTGGGTGCGCTTGGCACGGTGTGGTCAATGTGGTCAACAACTGAGAGTCATCGAAAGATGACTGTACATGAGAGGCTGACAGTGGGGACGCACCATGCCCATGGACGCATGCATGCAACGGAATGCGGCGAGGTCAACGTGGTCAAGGAACGACTTCCATCGGAAGTATACTGTACGTGGAGAGTCTCAGCTGGGTCCACGTCCGCAGCAAGTAAGTGCCTCCTTATTACGCGGAAAATAATGATTCCTCCAACTGACAGCAGGGACCCACTGGACGGGCCACCGTATTTTGCAAAAAAAAATTTGCCCCCTGACTGCTGGGACCCACCTGACGGGCCACCGAATTTTGCAAAAAAACTTTCCCCCCGCTGGCAGCTCGAACCCACCGGAAGTGCCTCCTTATTACGCACAAAAAAATGAATACTCCCCCTGCTAGCTGGGACCCACCTTGGTGGGAGGCTGACTTGTGGGCCAACTAAGTTGACGGGGACGAAGGGCTTTGTCAAGTTAGTCAATATGAACGATTCTAGCTCCAGTGACTGTACGATGTCCATCCAACGGTCGTAGTGCTTCTTCAACCTCTGGTCTTCTTGCTCCAGCCGCCCAAACCAGCACCGGTCGTGCCTCATGCTCCTGCCTCCCGTGGCCGGCAGTGCTGCCGTGGAGGCCTCACCGCCCCCTACTATTCCCACCGCTGGCCAGGCCCTACGGCGACGGCAGCCTCACACCGCAGCCGAACCAGTGAACCCTCGTACTCCTCTCCGCGTGGGCATCCATTGCCGCCTCTTCCCCGGCTCCGCATCGTCCCCTTCCTAGGCCTCACCGTCGTCCACCGCCATGGTGCTCTCAGCGCGGCGTGGTCAACGTGGTCAAGGAACGACTTCCATCGGAAGAGCACTGTACATGGATAGGCTGACAGCTGGGTCCACGGCCACAGCCCAGTTTTTTTTTATTTGCCAAGTAATTAAGTCGCTTTGTCAGGCCTCTTGGGATGCAAATCTTTCAAGACGAGGAGAGCTTTCATTCGGCTGGCCGAGAAAATGGCCCATCAGTAATGAGAAATGGGTTGTACATTTTTAAAACACATCGAACCGGCAATTAGTTTCAAATATCTTTTTTTTCATTTCGAGATTTTAAATTACATTAATTTTTATGCGTGGAGAATTTGTTGGATTTTATATTGATATACATTTATTTTTAAAATCAGTTTGAATGTGAGTCAAAATTTCAGGATTAAAAATAGTTCGAACCGCACCGAAATATGCAAAAATTCGTATAATTTTTTAACCGTGGCCACAATATGGGCTGTAATGCTAACAGAAAGAATATGGGCTCCAAAAAAACCTTAAGAATTAGAAAATGGGCTGTAAATTATTAAAAATAATGGCAGATGTGTTGTATGCCATTTTCCATAGATTTGAGGCTTTCCTAAAAAAAGGTTGACGCACAAGCAGTGACTATTAGATGGCCATCCAACGCCCGTCGTGCTTCTTCAATATCTGCTCTTCCTGCTCCAATCGCTCAAACAAGCGTCGGGGGACTGCCTGCTCCCTCCTCCCTGCGGCCAGCTCTGCTACCGCGCAGGCCTCACCGCCCCACCATACTCCCATCGCTTGCCTAGCCATCCCTCTACTCACCCACACCTGTTGTTATTCTCCGGCGACGGCAGATGAACCAGTAAACCCTCCTACAGTCGTACTCCCTTCCGTGTGGGAAACAACTGCCAAGTCTTCCCTGCCTCCGTGTCGTTCCCTTCCTAGGCCTCGCCGTCGTCCACCGCCCTGGTGCTCATCGGCGCGGCCTGGTCAACGTGGTCAACGACCGACATGCATCTGAAGTGGACTGTACATGGAGAGGCCGACAGCTGGGTCCACGGCCGCACACAAGTAAATGCCTCCTTATTACGCGCAAAATAATGATTCCTCCACCTGACATCAGGGACCCACCAAAAGGGCATCTATATTTCGTGAAAAAAAGTTACCGCCGCTGACAGCTCGGACCCACCAGCTATATCTTCGCACGCAAGGAAGTGCCTCCTTATTACACACAAAAAATGAATACTCCGCCTGTTAGCCGGGACCCAGTATAGTGGCAGGCTGACTTGTGGGCCTACTAACTTGACGGGGACGGAGGGCTTTGTCAACTTAGTCAATATGCACGATTCTAGCTCCATTGACAGTACGATGTCCATCCAACGGCCGTAGTCCTTCTTCAACCTCTAGTCTTCTTTCTCCAGCCGCCCAAACCAGCGCCGGTCCTGCCTCGTGCTCCTGCCTCCCGTGGCCGGCTGTGATGTGGCGGAGGCCTCACCGCCCCCTACTATTCCCACCGCTGGCCAGGCCATCCCTCTACTCGCCCACACCCCCTGTTATTCTGCAGCGACGGCAGCCTCACACCACAGTGAACCAGTGAACCCTCTACTCCTCTACGCGTGGGCATCCACTGCCGCGTGTTCCCCGGCTCCGCGTCGTCCCCTTCCTTGGCCTCACCGTCGTCCACCGCCCTGGTGCTCTCAGCGCGGCGTGGTCAACATGGTCAAGGAACGACTTCCATTGGACGTGGACTGTACATGGAGAGGCTGACAGCTTGGTCCACGGCCGCAGCAAGGAGGTGCCTCCTTATTACGTTCAAAAATAATTATTCCTCTACCTGACAGCAGGGACCCACCGAACGGGCCACCGTATTTCGTGAAAAAAACGATTCACCCCCTGACTGCTGGGACCCACTAGCTACATCTTCGCATGCAAGGAAGTGCGTCCGGGCCAAAAAAAACATTCGCCCCCCTGACTGCTGGGACCCACCAGCTACATCTTCGCACGCAAGGAAGTGTGTCCGGGCAAAAAAAACGATTCGCCCCCCTGACTACTAGGACCCACCAGCTACATCTTCGCACGCAAGGAAGTCCTGACAGTCGGGACCCACCTGGTCGAAGCGTACGTAGCGTTGTCATTCTGGTCGAGAACGTGTACGTACATATATACTGGTCGATGTAGAGGCGCACATGTGTCGTAGTAGAGGCGCGTACGTGTCATAGTAGAGGCGCGCACGTAGCATGTAAACGTACGTACAAAGGCCAGGGTGCAAGAAAGAAAATACGGCCATGTACGTACATACGGGCGGGGTCTCGAACGCCTACTCACGCATACGTACGGCCAGGGCTCATGTACATGGCTGGGTCGGAACGGAGAAATAGAGTCGTCGTCGTGTTCATGGGGAGGCAACGGAATGCGTCATGTTCATCGGGAGGCAACGGAATGCGTCGTGTTCATCGGGAGGCAACGGAACGCATGGGAGCCAACCGGCTTGGACGGAACAGGCGATGGAAACGAGGCCTGGCGTACTGCACAATGGAGGAAACAGACCTCCTAAGTTCGGAACGGGGTCCTGTTGATCAGGAGGGGTGTGTTGTACCGCAAAATGGAGGAAACAGACCTCCTATAGTCGAAACGGGGGTTCTGTTGATCGGGAGGGGTGTGGCGTACCGCAAAACGGACGAAACGGACCTCCTACATTCGAAACGGGGGTCCTGTTGATTGGGAGGGGTGTGGCGTACCGCAAAACGGATGAAACGGACTTGTGTTGGAGCTCTACGGTCGAAATGGGGGTCCTGTTCATCGGTAGGGGTGTGGCGTACCGCAAAACGGGACTCCACGGGATACTGTTCATCTCCACCGCCGACCTCCTTCAGCCTCCACGGGCTACCGTCGACCTCCTCCAGCCTCCATGGGCTCATGTTCATCCAGCCTCCACCGTGCGCTACTCCACCGGCTACTGTTCAACCACCCCTCCACGGGCACCCCTCCACCGTCTATTGTTCATCCAGCCATCCACACCACGGGGTCCTGTTCAACCACCCCTCCACGGCCATCCCTCCACTGTCTATTGTTCATCCAGCCCTCCACACCATGGGGTCTTGTTCATCCAGAGGCAACGCCACCGCTCACTGTTCATCCGAAACCCCCCCACAATGCTCACTGTTCATCGAATTGATCGGCTTCAGTTAGTAGCAGTAGCAAAGGAATTGCTCGATCGGGTTCAGTTAACAGCCATCGATCGATCGCTCGGGTTCAGTAACGCGTAGCCTGCAGTGCAATCGCTCGGGTTCAGTTAGAGCCCAACGCCTCGCTCGGGTTTAGTTAGAGCCAACGCCTTGCACACACGCGCGTACGTGTACGAGAGAAACACGCATCGCTCGGCCCCCGACCTCCCACCATAACCGGCAACTCCCCGAAATTTTCCTCCCTGAGGGAGTCCTGGACTAGGGGGTGTCCGGATAGCCGAACTATCATCATCGGTCGGACTCCAAGACTATGAAGATACAAGATTGAAGACTTCATCCCGTGTCCGGATGGGACTTTCCTTAGCGTGGAAGGGAAGCTTGGCGATACGGATATGTAGATCTCCTACCATTGTAACCGACTCTGTGTAACCCTAGCCCTCTCCGGTGTCTATATAAACCGGAGGGTTTTAGTCCGTAGGGGACAACAACAATAACAACAATCATACCATAGGCTAGCTTCTAGGGTTTAGCCTCCTTGATCTCGTGGTAGATCCACTCTTGTACTACCCATATCATCAATATCAATCAAGCAGGAGTAGGGTTTTACCTCCATCGAGAGGGCCCAAACCTGGGTAAAAACATCGTGTCCCTTGCCTCCTGTTACCATCCGCCTAGACGCACAGTTCGGGACCCCCTACCCGAGATCCGCCAGTTTTGACACCGACACTCACCCTCACTTCTACCATGGTTTTTTCCGTCATGGACGGCCCAAAGAATGTCATGCAGCTGCGTCTCCGGCCCGCCCAGGACGAAAAGCCCATTTTCTGTCATGATTTTTTGTCATAGAAGTAGGAGCCCACCACATCTATGATGATATCGGGTTTTGTCACAATTATCGTCATAGAAGTGTCATATGTATGACAGAAAAAAAATTCGTTCGGCCCAAAATGTCACGGATGTGTCTTTTTTTGTAGTGCACCACAAAAAACTATTTCCACCGCCGTAACCTTCTGTATCCGCGAGATCCCATCTTGGAGCCTTCGCCGGCGCTCCGCCGAAGGGGGAATCGACCATGGAGGGCTTCTACATCAACACCATAGCCCTTCCGATGAGTTGTGAGTAGTTTACCATAGACCTTCGGGTCCATAGTTATTAGCTAGATGGCTTCTTCTCTCTCTTTGAATCTCAATACAAAGTTCTGCTCGATCTTCTTGGAGATCTATTCAATGTAACTCTTTTTGCGGTGTACTTGTCGAGATCCTAAATTGCGAGTTTATGATCAAGTTTATCTATGAGAAATATTTGAATCTCCTCTGAATTCTTTTATGTGTGATTAAGTTATCTTTGCAAGTCTCTTCGAATTATCAGTTTGGTTTGGCCTACTAGATTGATCTTTCTTGCAATGGGAGAAGTGCTTAACTTTGGGTTCAATCTTGCGGTGTCCTTTCCCAGTGACAGCAGGGGCAGCAAGGCACGTATTGTATTGTTGCCATCGAGGATAAAAAGATGGGGTTTTTATCATATTGCATGAGTTTATCCCTCTACATCATGTCATCATTCTTAATGCGTTACTCTGTTCTTCATGAACTTAATACTCTAGATGCATGCTGGATAGCGGTCGATGTGTGGAGTAATAGTAGTAGATGCAGGCAGGAGTCGGTCCATGTGTCACGAACGTGATGCCTATATACATGATCATGCCTAGATAATCTCATAATTATTTGCTTTTCTATCAATTGCTCGACAATAATTTGTTCACCGACCGTAATACTTATGCTATCTTGAGAGAAGCCACTAGTGAAACCTACGGCCTCCGGGTCTATCTTTTATCATATAAGCTTTTCATTTACTTTTACTTGCATCTTTTATTTTCCAATCTATATCATACAATACCAAAAATATATTTATCTTATCATATTATCTCTATCAGATCTCACTTTCGCAAGTGGCCGTGAAGGGATTGACAACCCCTTTATTGCGTTGGTTGCGAGTTCTTGTTTGTTTGTGCAGGTGCGTGGGACTTTTGAGGAGCCTCATAATGGATTGATACCTTGGTTCTCAAAAACTGAGGGAAATACTTACGCTACTATTGCTGCATCACCCTTTCCTCTTCAAGGAAAACCAACGCAAGCTCAAGACGTAGCAATCTCCATCGTAGTGTCGTGGTCGTCTCGCCAACCATTGCTTATACGACTATCTCTATCGCTTAGTGATAAAGTAAAGCAATTACATAGCGCTTGTATTTCATACAATAAAGCGACAACCATATGGCTCCTGCCAGTTGCCGATAACTTTTACAAAACATGATAATCTCATACAACAATCTTTAGATAACATCATGTCTTGACCATATCACATCACAACATGCCCTGCAAAAAACAAGTTAGACGTCCTCTACTTTATTTGTTGCAAGTTTTATGTGGCTACTACGGGCTTCTAGCATGACCCGTACATACCTACGGCACAAAAACCACAACAGTGATTTATCAAGTTTGTTGTTTTAACCTTCACAAGGACCGGCCGCAGTCAAATTCGATTCAACTAAAGTTGGAGAAACAAACACCCGCCAACCACCTTTATTGCATGTCTTTCGGTGGAACCGGTCTCATGAACGCGGTCATGTAAGGTTGGTCCGGGCCGCTTCATCCAACAATACCGCTGAATCAAAATAAGACATTGGGGGTATGCAGTATGACGATCACCGCCCACAACTCTTTGTGTTCTACTCATGCATATCATCTACGCATAGACCTCGTTCGGATGCCACTGTTGGGAAACGTATCATGCAATTTCAAAAAAATTCCTATGCTCACGCACGATCTATCTAGGAGATGCATAGCAATGAGCGGGGGAGAGTGTGTCCACGTACCCTCGTAGACCGAAAGCGGAAGCGTCAACCTAACGCGGTTGATGTAGTCGAATGTCTTCTTGAATCAACTGATAAGGTACCGAACGTATGGCACCTCCGAGTTCTGCACATGTTCAGCTCAATGACGTCCCTCAAACTCTTGATCTGGTAGAGGCATGATACGTCTCCAACGTATCTATAATTTTTGATTGTTCCATACTATTATATCCCGTTTTGGTTGTTTATGGGCTTTACTTTACACTTTTATATCATTTTTGGGACTAACCTATTAACCGAAGGCCCAGACCGAATTGCTGTTTTTTTGCCTATTTCAGTGTTTTGAAGAAAAGGAATATCAAACGGAGTCCAAATGGAATGAAACCTTCGGGAGCAATCTTTTTGGAACAAACATGATCCAGAGGACTTGGAGTGGAAGTCAAGAAACAAAGGAGGCTGCCACGAGGGTGCCCGGCGCGCCCCCCACCCTCGTGGGCCCCTTGAGCATCCACCGACCTACTTCTTCCTCCTACATATACCCACGTACCCTGAAAACATCAGAGGACACCACGAAAACCTAATTCCATCGCAGCAACCTTCTGTTTCCGTGAGATCCCATCTTGGAGCCTTCGCCGGTGCTCCGTCGGAGGGGGAATCGACCATGGAGGGCATCTACATCATCTCCAAGGTCTCTCCGATGAGTTGTGAGTAGTTTACCATAGACCTTCGGGTCCATAGTTATTAGCTAGATGGCTTCTTCTCTTTCTTTGAATCTCAATAAAAAGTTCTCCTCGATCTTCTTGGAGGTTTTTTTGATGTAACTCTTTTTGCGGTGTGTTTGTCAAGAACCGATGAATTGCGGATTTATGATCAAGTTTATCTATGAGAAATATTTGAATCTCCTCTGAATTATTTTATGTATGATTAAGTTATCTTTGCAAGTCTCTTCGAATTATCAGTTCGGTTTGGCCTACTAGATTGATCTTTCTTGCAATGGGAGAAGTGCTTAGCTTTGGGATCAATCTTGCGGTGTCCTTTCCTAGTGACAGCAGGGGCAGCAAGGCACGTATTGTATTGTTGCCATCAAGGATAAAAAAGATGGGGTTTATATCATATTGCATGAGTTTATCCCTCTACATCATGTCATCTTTCTTAATGCGTTACTCTATTCTTTATGAACTTGATACTCTAGATGCATGCTGGATAGCGGTCGATGTGTGGAGTAATAGTAGTAGATGCAGGCAGAAGTCGGTCTACTTGTCACGGACGTGATGCCTATATACATGATCATGCCTAGATAATCTCTTAACTATTCGCTCTTCTATCAATTGCTCGACAGTAATTTGTTCACCCACAGTAATACTTATGCTATCTTGAGAGAAGCCACTGGAGAAACCTATGGCCCCCGGGTCTATCTCTTATCATATAAGCTTTCAATCTACTTTTATTTGCATCTTTAATTTTCCAACCTATATCATAAAATGCCAAAAATGTATTTATCTTATCATATTATGTCTATCAGATCTCACTTTCGCAAGTGGCCGTGAAGGGATTGACAACCCCTTTATTGCGTTGGTTGCGAGTTCTTGTTTGTTTGTGTAGGTGCATGGGACTTTTGAGGAGCCTCCTACTGGATTGATACCTTGGTTCTCAAAAACTAAGGGAAATACTTATACTACTATTGCTGCATCACCCTTTCCTCTTCAAGGAAAACCAACGCAAGCTCAAGACGTAGCAAGAAGGATTTCTGGCTCCATTGCCGGGGAGGTCTTTGCTCAAGTCAAGACATACCAAGTACCCATCACAAACTCATCTCCCTCGCATTACATTATTTTCCATTTGCCTCTCGTTTTCCTCTCCCCCACTTCACCCGTGTCGTTTTATTCGCTCTCTCTTTTCCGTTTTCCTTCCCGTTGCCATGGCCGAATCGAAAAGAACTAAGGGTCCTTTCCAGGGTTTTAGTACCTTGGATAGTCCCTCTATCCTCTCTAAGCTCATAAATAATGATGCTATGGAAACACCCACCGGGGTCACCAATGGGAGCATGAATAATTTTGATGAAGATGACTCCGAAATTTTTCGTTATTTACTTGATGAGTCTTTAAAAGATGCTTGCGATAGGTTATTAAGGATTCGGGCTAGCTATGTGCCACAAAATCAAATTGAAGTTTACCTAAAAAGTTTCTATGTTGGCTTACCCACTTCTTTCAAGCAAGTTCTAGATTCTATTTTTGAAGAAGATTTTCTTGAGGGGGATGCTATAGATACCTATGAAAAAATGAAAACTATATTTGGGCACCCTATGAATGATAAGGTTGAATCTACCACTCTCTTATGCTTTTATCAAAATGAAATTATCAAAGAGATGAAGGCTAGCTTAGATGCAAATTTCCGTAACGTGCTAAATCTTACTTCATCCATTAATGGAAATGTGCTTTCCCAAAATAGAAGAATGAATGCCATAGAAAGGAAATTCTCTCTTTCCTTTCCGAATGCCAAAGAGGGCACTACTTAGATCTTTCCTCGCTTTTATGCCTAGCTTGGGACGTTAAACAATAGAGCTAGTTGGGAGGCAACCCAATTTTATTTTAGTTTTTGTTTTCGCTTCTGTTTAGTAATAAATTTTTCATCTACCTTATGTTTAGATGTGTTTTTATGTTTTAATTAGTGTTTGTGCCAAGCAGAACCTATAGGATAACCTATGGTGATAGTTAATTTGCTTCTGCTGAAAAACAGAAACTTTGCACGCACGAGAATAATTTTATTAATTCACAGAAACGTGATTTTGCGTTGACTCTTTTTGCTGTAGATCAATAGACAAATTGCACAGGACATTCTATTTTGGTAGGAGTTTTAGAGTTCCAGAAGTATTTGAGAGTTACAGATTGCTACAAACTATTCTGTTTTTGACAGATTCTGTTTTTCGTGTGTTCTTTGCTTATTTTGATGCATCTATGGCTAGTATGTAGGGGTATGAACCATAGTGAAGTTGGAATACAGTAGGTTTAACACAAAAATAAATAAAGAATTAGTTCATTACAGTAACTTATGTGGTGGTTTTTCTTTCTTGCACTAACGGGCTTATGAGAGTTCCTATTGAGTTTTGTGTTGTGAAGTTTTCAAGTTTTGGTTAAAGATTTGATGGACTATGGAACAAGGAGTGGCAAGAGCCTCAGCTTGGGGATGCCCATGGCACCCCAAGATATTCAAGGATAACCAAAAGCCTAAGCTTGGGGATGCCCCGGAAGGCATCCCCTCTTTCTTCTTCATTTATCGGTAACTTTACTTGGAGCTATATTTTTATTCGCCACATGATATGTGTTTTCCTTGGAGCGTCCTGTATGATATTAGTCTTCACTTTTTAGTTTACCACAATCATCCTTGCTGTACACACCTTTTGGATAAGCCCACTTGATTTAGAATTTATTAGAATACTCTATGTGCTTCACTTATATCTTTTGAGCTAGATAGTTTTGCTCTAGTGCTTCACTTATAACTTTTAGAGCACGGCGGTGGCCTTATTTTGTAGAAATTGTTAATCTCTCATGCTTCACTTATATTATTTTTAGAGTCTTTTAGAACAGCATGGTATTTTCTATGGTTATAAAATTGGTCCTAGAATGATGGGCATCCAAGTTGGGTATAATAAAAACCATCATAGAAAGTGAATTGGATGCTATGATCAATTTGATACTTGATAATTGTTTTGAGATATAGAGGTGGTGATATTAGAGTCATGCTAGTTGGGTGATTATGAATTTAAAGAATACTTGAGTTGAAGTTTGTGATTCCCGTAGCATGCACGTATGGTGAACCGCTTTGTGATGAAGGTGGAGCACAATTTTATTTATTGATTGTCTTCCTTATGAGTGGCGGTCGGGGACGAGTGATGGTCTTTTCCTACCAATCTATCCCCCTAGGAGCATGCACGTAGTCCTTTGTTTTCAATGACTTGTAGATTTTTGCAAGAAGTATATGAGTTCTTTATGACTAATGTTGAGTCCATGGATTATACGCACTCTCACCCTTCCACCATTGCTAGCCTCTCTTGTGCCGCGCAACTTTCACCAGTACCTTACACCCACCATATACCTTCCTCAAAACAGCAACCATACTTACCTATTATGGCATTTCCATAGCCATTCTGAGATATATTGCCATGCAACTTTCCACCGTTCCGTTTGTATCACACACATCATTATTGTCATATTGCTTTTGCATGATCATGTAGTTGACATCATATTTGTGGCAAGGCCACCTTCATGATTTTCATACATGTCACTCTTGATTCATTGCATATCCCGGTACATCGCCGGAGGCATTCATATAGAGTCATATCTTGTGCTAAGTGTAATCTTCAGTTGTGAGTAAATAAAAGTGTGATGATCTTCATTATTAGAGCATTGTCCCAGTGAGGAAAGGATGATGGAGACTATGATTCCCCCACAAGTCGGGATGAGACTTCACACTTTAAAAAAAAGAGAAAAAAGAGGCCAAGGAGCCCACCAAATAAAAAAAAGAAGGGAAGGCCAAAAAGAGAAAGGCCAAATAAATAAAAAAAATAAAAAAATAAGGAGAAAAAAATGAGAGAAAAAGAGAGAAGGGACAATGCTACTATCCTTTTTACCACACTTGTGCTTCAAAGTAGCACCATGATCTTCATGATAGAGACTCTCCTATGTTGTCACTTTCATATACTAGTGGGAATTTTTCATTATAGAACTTGGCTTGTATATACCAATGATGGGCTTCCTCCAAATGCCCTAGGTCTTCGTGAGCAAGCGAGTTGGATGCACACCCACTTAGTTTCTTTTGTTGAGCTTTCATACATTTATAGCTCTAGTGCATTCGTTGCATGGCAATCCCTACTAACTCACATTGGTATCTATTAATGGGCATCTCCATAGCCTGTTGATACACCTAGCTGATGTGAGACTATCTTCCTTTCTTTGTCTTCTCCACAACCACCATTCTATTCCACATGTAGTGCTATGTCCATGGCTCACGCTCATGTATTGCGTGAAAGTTCAAAAAGTTTCAGATTACTAAAGTATGAAACAATTGCTTGGCTTGTCATCGGGGTTGTGCATGATTAAATACTTTGTGTGATGAAGATAGAGTAACTGCCAGACTATATGATTTTGTAGGGATAACTTTCTTTAGCCATGTTATTTTGAGAAGACATGATTGCTTGATTAGTATGCTTGAAGTATTACTATTTCTTATGTCAATATGAACTTTTATTTTGAATCATTTGGATTTGAACATTCATGCCACAATAAAGAAAATTACACTGAGAATTATGCTAGGTAGCATTCCACATCAAAAATTCTGTTTTTATCATTTACCTACTCGAGGACGAGCAGGAATTAAGCTTGGGGATGCTTGATACGTCTCCAGCGTACCTATAATTTTTTATTGTTCCATGCTATTATATTACCCGTTTTGGATGTTTATGGGCTTTACTTTACACTTTTATATCATTTTTCGGACTAACCTACTAACCGGAGGCCCAGCCCGAATTGCTGTTTTTTTTTCTATTTCAGTGTTTCGAAGAAAAGGAATATCAAACGGAGTCCAAACGAAATGAAACATTCGGGAGCGGTCTTTTTGGAACAAACATGAGCCAGAGGACTTGGAGTGGAAGTCAAGAAACAAAGGAGGCGGCCATGAGGGTGCCTAGCATGCTCCCTACAGGTTGGCGCGCCCCACCCTCGTGGGCCCCTCGAGCGTCAACTCACCTACTTCTTCCTCCTACATATACCCACGTACCTGAAAACATCAGAGGGCACCATGAAAACCTAATTCCACCGCCGCAACCTTCTGTACCCACGAGATCCCATCTTGGAGCCTTCGCCGGTGCTCCACCGAAGGGGGAATCGACCATGGAGGGCCTCTACATCATCACCAAGGCCCCTCCGATGAGTTGTGAGTAGTTTACCATAGACCTTCGGGTCCATAGTTATTAGCTAGATGGCTTATTCTCTTTCTTCGAATCTCAATACAAAGTTCTCCTCGATCTTCTTGGAGATCTATTCGATGTAACTCTTTTTGCGGTGTGTTTGTCGAGATATGATGAATTGTGGGTTTGTGATCAAGTTTATCTATGAGAAATATTTGAATCTCCTCTGAATTCTTTTATGTATGATTAAGTTATCTTTGCAAGTCTCTTCGAATTATCAGTTTGGTTTGGCCTACTAGATTGATCTTTCTTGCAATGGGAGAAGTGCTTAGCTTTGGGTTCAATCTTGCGGTGTCCTTTCCCAGTGACAGCAGGGGCAGCAAGGCATGTATTGTATTGTTGCCATCGAGGATAAAAAGATGGGGCTTATATCATATTGCATGAGTTTATCCCTCTACATCATGTCATCTTTCTTACTGCGTTACTCTATTCTTTATGAACTTAATACTCTAGATGCATGCTGGATAGCGGTCGATGTGTGGAGTAATAGTAGTAGATGCAGGCAGGAGTCGGTCTACTTCTCACGGACGTGATGCCTATATACATGATCATGCCTAGATAATCACATAACTATTCGCTTTTTATCAATTGCTTGACAATAATTTCTTCACCCACCGTGATACTTATGCTATCTTGAGAGAAGCCACTAGTGAAACCTATGGCCCCCGGTCTATCTCTTATCATATAAGCTTTCAATCTACTTTTATTTGCATCTTTACTTTTCCAATCTATATCATAAAATACCAAAAATATATTTATCTTATCATATTATCTCTATCAGATCTCACTTTCACAAGTGGCCGTGAAGGGATTGACAACCCCTTTATTGCGTTGGTTGCGAGTTCTTGTTTGTTTGTGTAGGTGCGTGGGACTTTTGACGAGCCTCCTACTGGATTGATACCTTGGTTCTCAAAAACTGAGGGAAATACTTACGCTACTATTGCTGCATCACCTTTCCTCTTCAAGGAAAACCATCGCAAGCTCTAGACGTAGCAAGGCATGAAGGAGTCGATGAGTTCCGTCAGCACGACAGTGTGGTGACGGTGTTGGTGATGTGATATGCGCAGGGCCTTGCCTGAGCACTACGACAATATGACCAGAGGAGTAAACGGTGGAGCGGGCACCGCACACGGCTAAGAAATAACTGTTGTGCCTTGGGGTGCCCCCTGCCCCCGTATATAAAGGAGGAAGAGGAGGCCACCGGCCCTAGGGGGCGTGCCAAGTGGGGGAGTCCAAATAGGATTCCCAATCTTAGTCGCCCCCCTTCCTTTCCAATGGAGGGGGGAGAGGGAAAGAGAGGGAGAGGAAGAAGGAAAGGGGGGGTGATACGTCTCCAACGTATCTATAATTTTTTATTGTTCCATGCTATTATATTAGGGATAATTAATTTGGTGCCCTTAGTTGTGTCCCACTCGGCAGGTTTACCCCTAGTTTCCGAAAACACTTTTTCATGCCCAAACCACTTTGATCCTCTTATGCTTTTGCCCTTTGACCGTTTGACCATCAGTTTGAAAACTTCATAAAAAATTCATACTAACTCAGAAAAATTCACCTAAGATATCAAAATGTTCAGAAAAGCATAACCTATCTGTGCATGTCATTTGCATTCATGAAAAACGTGTTGGCCAGTCCCCATCTCAGTTTTAGCTCATATGATCTTAGCATGAACAGTAAAATCTAAAAAAATCTAAGAAATCTAAAAAAATTGGTGGCAAACTTTGACCAATCTTTCGAGTGCTTGGCAAGTTTCATATGGGAATGGCATTTGTGGAAGTCATGACAAAAAATGAAATTTTGGAGCATTGTTTTTTGTTTTTTTTGCCACGACTTCCACGAATGTCATTCCCTTATGAAACTTGGCAAGCACTCAAAACATTGGTCAAAGTTTGCCACCAATTTTTTTTTAGAATTTTTAGAATTTTTTTAGATTTTACTGTTCATGCTAAGATCATATGAGCTAAAACTGAGATGGGGACTGGCCAACACTTTTTTCATGAATGCAAATGACATGCACATATAGGGGATGCTTTTCTGAACATTTTGATATCTTACTTGATTTTTTCTGAGTTAGTATGAATTTTTTATGAAGTTTTCAAACTGATGGTCAAACGGTCAAAGGGCAAAAGCATAAGAGGAGTAAAGTGGTTTGGGCAGGAAAAAGTGTTTTCGGAAACTAGGGGTAAACCTGTCGAGTGTGACCCAACTAGGGGCATAAAATCAATTATCCCATTATATTACCCCTTTTGGATGTTCATGGGCTTTATTTTACACATATATATCATTTTTGGGACTAACCTACTAACCGGAGGCCCGGCCCATATTGATGTTTTTTTGCCTATTTCAGTATTTCGAAGAAAAGGAATATCAAATGGAGTCCAAACGGAATGAAACCTTCGGGAGCGTGATTTTTGGAACGAACGTGATCCAGAGGACTTGGAGTGCAAGTCAAGAAGCAGCCGAGGCTCCCACGAGATAGGAGGCTGCCCCCCCCCCCTGTAGGGCGCGCCCCCTGTCTCGTGGGCCCCTCGGGCGGCCACCGATGTACTTCTTCCTCCTATATATACCTACGTACCCCGAAAACATCCAGGGGCACCACGAAACACAATTTCCATCGCCGTAACCTTCTGTATCCGCGAGATCCCATCTTGGGGCCTTCGCAGGCACTCTGCCGGAGGGGGAATCGACCACAGAGGGCTTCTACATCAACATCCTTGCCCCTCCGATGAGTTGTGAGTAGTTTACCATAGACCTACGGGTCCATAGTTATTAGCTAGATAGCTTGTTCTCTCTTTTTTGATCTCAATACAATGCCCCCCTCTCTTGTGGAGATCTATTCTATGTAAACTCTTATTGCGGTGTGTTTGTCGAGATCCGATGAATTGTGGGTTTATGATCAAGTTTATCTATGAATAATATTTGAATCTTCTCTGAATTCTTTTATGTATGATTGAGTTATCTTTGCAAGTCTCTTTGAATTATCAGTTTGGTTTGGCCTACTAGATTGATCTTTCTTGCCATGGGAGAAGTGCTTAGCTTTGGGTTCAATCTTGCGGTGTCCTTACCAAGTGACAGAAAGGGTTGCAAGGCACGTATTGTATTGTTGCCATCGGGGATAACAAGATGGGGTTTATATCATATTGCTTGAGTTTATCCCTCTACATCATGTCATCTTGCTTAATGCGTTACTCTGTTCTTATGAACTTAATACTCTAGATGCAGGCAGGAGTCGGTCGATGTGTGGAGTAATAGTAGTAGATGCAGGCAGGAGTCGGTCTACTTGTTATGGACGTGATGCCTATATACATGATCATGCCTAGATAATGTCATAACTATGCGCTTTTCTATCAATTGCTCGACAGTAATTTGTTCACCCACCGTAACACTTATGCTATCTTGATAGAAGCCTCTAGTGAAACCTATGGCCCCCTGAGTCTATCTCTTATCATATTTGCTTTCAATCTACTTTTTATTTGCATCTTTACCTTTTGCATCTATATTATAAAATACCAAAAATATATTTATCCTATCATACTATCTTTATTAGATCTCACTTTCGCAAGTGGCCGTGAAGGGATTGACAACCCCTTTATCGCGTTGGTTGTGAGTTCTCAGTTTGTTTGTGTAGGTGCGTGGGACTTTTGAGGAGCCTCCTACTGGATTGATACCTTGGTTCTCAAAAACTGAGGGAAATACTTACACTACTATTGCTGCATCACCCTCTCCTCTTCGAGGAAAACTAACGCAAGCTCAAGACGTAGCAAGAAGGATTTCTGGCGCCGTTGCCTGGGAGGTCTTCGCTCTAGTCAAGACATACCAAGTACCCATCACAAACCCATCTCCCTCGCATTTACATTATTTGCCATTTGCCTCTCGTTTTCCTCTCCCCCACTTCACCCTTGCCGTTTTATTCGCCCTCTCTTTCCCAATCTCCTCTTCTCTTCCGCTCGCTTTCTTCCCCTTGCTTTTATTTGCCATTATGTCTAAAAGTGGGGAGATTATCGTCAATATGGACAACCATGATAACATGGAAAATTCTGATGCTCCGGCTGAAGAACCCCCTATCTTGCATACTAAAAAGTTTCCAATCGGTAGTGGTAATATCATTGGAAAGGGTGTTATTCAGGATTTCTTTACTTGTGTCGCTGCTTTACCTTCCATGGGTGGTTCTATTCTTCATAGAACTAGTAGTCTTGCGGATGCCATCGCTATGCTTGTAGTTGAGCTTGAAAGACAATTTATGCATATGCATCCTTGCATACAAAGAATTTTTCTAGAATTTTCCAATATTGAGCATTCTTCTGTTAAACGTGTTGTCACTATCTTTTTGGCTCATGAGTTTAGGTTTATCATAAGAGAGGCCAAAGAAATCTTTGTGCACTATAGGGTGGACGCCGGTCGTCCTCCCATAGAGGCGATCCTTTATGATCAAGAGGAATTTAGGCGTTTTCAATCTTCGGACTATGTTGCTTTTAATGAAAACCTTAGAAAAAAGGTTCCTACCAATGTCTTGGCTGATAGCATTAACAAGCTTAATAATGATTTTGCCCTTCGAAACAATGAGCTAGGTTACTCACTTGAGTATAGGCTCACAAGATTTTGCCAAAAGAATGCTTTTAGTGATGAAATAGTTGTGCAATATGAAGGGCCAAAGGAGGAACCCGTTCCTCCTGTGATTGACCTTGGGGACCTTTGTCCCACTAAATTTAGCCCTTTTGATTACTTTTGCTTGCCTCAAAGAAAACTTGCTGCCGAACGTAGAGAATATGAGATGAGCTTTCAAGATCTATCTTATTATTATGGCACTACTTAGATCTATCTTCGCTTTTATGCCTAGCTAGGGGCGTTAAATGATAGCGCTAGTTGGGAGGCAACCCAATTTTCTTTATGTTTTTTGTTTTTGCTCCTGTTTAGTAATAAATATTGCATCTACCTTCTGTTTAGATGTTTTTTTATCTTTTAATTAGTGTTTGTGCCAAGTGGAACCTATAGGATAACCTACGATGATAGTTGATTTGATTCTGCTGAAAAACAGAAACTTTGCGCGCATGAATATAATTTTGTTAAATCACAAGAACGTGATTTTGCGTTGATTATTTTTGCTGCTGTTCAATAAACAAATTGTCTAGGACTTCCTATTTTGGTAGGATTTTTAGAGTTCCATAAGTTTGCGTTAGTTACAGATTGCTACAGACTGTTATGTTTTTGACAGATTCTGTTTTTCGTGTGTTGTTTGCTTATTTCAATGCATCTATGGCTAGTAAATTAGTTTATAAACCATAAAGAAGTTGGAATACAGTAGGTTTAACACCAAAATAAATAAAGAATGAGTTCATTGCAGTACCTTATGTGGTGGTTTTGTTTTCTTTCACTAACGGAGCTTATAAGATTTCCTGTTGAGTTTTGTGTTGTGAAGTTTTCAAGTTTTGGGTAAAGCTTTTATGGACTATGGAACAAAGGGTGGCAAGAGCCTAAGCTTGGAGATGCCCATGGCACCCCAACATATTCAAGAATAGCCAAAAGCCTAAGCTTGGGGATGCCCTGGGAAGGCATCCCCTCTTTCGTCTTCGTTCATTGGTAACTTTACTTGGAGCTATATTTTTATTCGCTACATGATATGTGTTTTGCTTGGAGCATTGTGTATTATATTAGTCTTTTTCTTTTAGTTTACCACAATCATCCTTGCTGTACACACCTTTTGGGAGAAGCCTATTTGATTAGAATTTGCTAGAATACTCTATGTGCTTCACTTATATCTTTTGAGCTTGTTAGTTTTTGCTCTAGTACTTCACTTATATCTTTTAGAGCACGGTGGTGTCTTAATTTTGAAGAAATTTCTAGTCTCTCATGCTTCACTTATATATTTTTGAGAGTATTTTAGAACATCATGGTATTTGCTATGGTTACAAATTTGGTCCTAGATGATGAGCATCCAAGTTGGGCATAATAAAAACTATCATAGAAAAAGAATTGGATGCTATGATCAATTTGATGCTTAATAATTGTTTGAGATATAAAGTAGTAATGTTAGGGTCATGCTAGTGGGTAATTATGAAATTGAGAAATACTTTTGTTAAAGTTGGCAAGTCCAGTAGCATGCACGTATGGTAAAAGTTGTGTGACAAATTTGTTGCATGAGGTGCTCTTTTGAGTGTCTTCCTTATGGATGGCAGTCGGGGACGAGCGATGGTCTTTTCCTACCAATCTATCCCTCTTGGGGCATCCGTAGTAGTACTTTGCTTCGAGGTCTAAGTAGGCTTTTGCAATAAGTATATGACTTCTTTTTGACTAATGTGAGTCCATGGATATATGCACACTCAACTTTCCAATTTGCTAGCCTTTATTATTACTGCGCAACTTTCGCCGGTATCATAAACCCCTTATTTACCTTCCTCAAAACAGCCACCATACCTACCTATTATGGCATTTCCATAGCCATTCCGAGATATATTGCCATGCAACTTTCCACCGTTCCGTTTACTATGACACGTTCCATCATTGTCATATTGCTCTTTGCATGATCATGTAGTTGACATCGTATTTGTGGCAAGGCCACTTTCATAATTTTCATACATGTCGCTCTTGATTCATTGCATATCCCGGTACACCGCCGGAGGCATTCATATAGAGTCATATCTTGTTCTAGCTTTGAGTTGTAAATCCATAAAAGTGTGATGATCTTCATTATTAGAGCATTGTCCTAGTGAGGAAAGGATGATGAAGGCTATGATTCCCCCACATGTCGGGATGAGACTTCGGACTTTACAAAAAGAAAAAAATGAGAAAAAAAATAGAAAGGCCAAAAAGAAAAAAAGAAAGGCCAAAGAAAAAAAAGGAAGAAAGAAAAAAGAGAGAATAAGAAAAAAAGAAAAAAATGAAATGAGAGAAAAAGAGAGAAGGGACAATGCTACTATCTCTTTTTCCACACTTGTGCTTCAAAGTAGCACCATGATCTTCATGATAGAGAGTCTCCTATGTTATCACTTTCATATACTAAGTGGGAATTTTTAATTATAGAACTTGGCTTGTATATTCCAATGATGGGCTTCCTCAAAATGCCCTAGGTCTTCGTGAGAAAGCAAGTTGGATGCACACCCACTTAGTTTCTTTTGTTGAGCTTTCATATATTTATAGCTCTAGTGCATCCGTTGCATGGCAATCCCTACTCACTCACATTGATATCTATTAATGGGCATCTCTATATAGCCCATTAATATGCCTAGTTGATGTGAGATTATCTTCTCCCTTTTTGTCCTCACAACCACCACCATATACCACCATAGTGCTATGTCCATGACCTGCGCTCATGTATTGGGTAAGAGTTGAAAAAAGCTGAAGCGCATTAAAAAGTATGAAAAAATTACTCGGCTTGTCATTGCGGTTGTGATTGATGGGAGTATTTTGTGTAATGAAAATGAAGCATGGCCTAACTATATGATTTTGTAGGGATAAGCTTTCTTTGGCTATGCTATTTTGATAGGACATGATTATTTGTTAGTATGCTTTGAAGCATTATTATTTTTATGTTTTATAAGATTTTATTTTGAATCATTTGGATCTGAACATTCATGCCACAATAAAGAAAATTACATTGAGAATTATGCTAGGTAGCATTCCACATCAAAAATTTCTTTTTTATCATTTACCTACTCGAGGACGAGCAGGAATTAAGCTTGGGGATGCTTAATACGTCTCCAACGTATCTATAATTTTTGATTGTTCCATGCTATTATATTACCCCTTTTGGATGTTTATGGGCTTTATTTCACACATTTATATCATATTTGGGACTAACCTACTAACCGGAGGCGCAGCCCATATTGTTGTTTTTTTTGCCTATTTCAGTATTTCGAAGAAAAGGAATATCAAATGGAGTCCAAACGGAATGAAACCTTCGGGAGCGTGATTTTTGGAACGAACGTGATCCAGAGGACTTGGAGTGCAAGTCAAGAAGCACCCGAGGCTCCCACGAGATAGGAGGCTGCCCCCCCCCTATAGGGCGCGCCCCCTGTCTCATGGGCCCCTCGGGCGGCCACCGACGTACTTCTTCCTCCTATATATACCTACGTACCCCGAAAACATCCAGGGGCACCACAAAACACAATTTCCATCGCCGTAACCTTCTGTATCCGCGAGATCCCATCTTGGAGCCTTCGCCGGCACTCTGCCGGAGGGGGGATCGACCATGGAGGGCTTCTACATCAACATCCTTGCCCCTCTGATGAGTTGTGAGTAGTTTACCACAGACCTACGTGTCCATAGTTATTAGCTAGATGGCTTCTTCTCTCTTTTTGGATCTCAATACAATGTTCTCCCCCTCTCTTGTGGAGATCTATTCGATGTAAACTCTTTTTGCGGTGTGTTTGTCAAGATCCGAGGAATTGTGGGTTTATGATCAAGTTTATCTACGAATAATATTTGAATCTTCTCTGAATTCTTTTATGTATGATTGAGTTATCTTTGCAAGTCTCTTCGAATTAACAGTTTGGTTTGGCCTACTAGATTGATCTTTCTTGCCATGGGAGAAGTGTTTAGCTTTGGGTTCAATCTTGCGGTGTCCTTACCCAGTGACAGAAAGGGTTGCAAGGCACGTATTGTATTGTTGCCATCGAGGATAACAAGATGGGGTTTATATCATATTGCTTGAGTTTATCCCTCTACATCATGTCATCTTGCTTAATGCGTTACTCTGTTCTTATGAACTTAATACTCTAGATGCAGGCAGGAGTCGGTTGATGTGTGGAGTAATAGTAGTAGATGCAGGCAGGAGTCGGTCTACTTGTTATGGACGTGATGCCTATATACATGATCATGCCTAGGTAATCTCATAACTATGCACTTTTCTATCAATTGCTTGACAGTAATTTGTTCACCCACTGTAATACTTATGCTATCTTGAGAGAAGACTCTAGTGAAACCTATGGCCCCCGGGTCTATCTCTTATCATATTTGCTTTCAATCTACTTTTTATTTGCATCTTTACCTATATTATAAAATACCAAAAATATATTTATCTTATCATATTATCTTTATTAGATCTCACTTTCGCAAGTGGTCGTGAAGGGATTGACAACCCCTTTCTCGCGTTGGTTTCGAGTTCTCAGTTTGTTTGTGTTGGTGCGTGGGACTTTTGAGGAGCCTCCTACTGGATTGATACCTTGGTTCTGAAAAACTGAGGGAAATACTTACGCTACTATTGCTGCATCACCCTGTTCTCTTCGAGGAAAACCAACGCAAGCTCAAGACGTAGCAGGGGGCGCGCCCCCTCCCCCTTGTCCAATCCGACTCCCTCGGGGGCGCGCCACCTCTTGTAGCCTGCCTCCTCCTCTCCACTATGGCCCAATAAGGCCCAATACTTCCCCGGGGGGTTCCGGTAACCCCTCGGTACTCCGAAAAATACTCGAACCTCTTCGTAACCATTCCGGTGTCCGAATATAACCTTCCAGTATATCAATATTTACCTCTCGACCATTTCTAGACTCCTCGTCATGTCTGTGATCTCATCCGGGACTCCGAACAACCTTCGATTGCCAAAACACATAACTCATATAATACATATCTTCATCGAACATTAAGCGTGCGGACCCTACGGGTTCGAGAACTATGTAGACATGACCGAGACACCTCTCTGGTCAATAACCAATAGCGGAACCTGGATGCTCATGTTGGTTCCCACATACTCTATGAAGATCTTTATCCGTCAAACCACAATGTCAACATACGTTATTTCCTTTGTCATCGGCATGTTACTTGCCCGAGATTCGATCGTCGGCATCCTCAACCTAGTTCAATCTCGTTACTGGCAAGTCTCTTTACTCATTCTGTAGTGCATCATCCCGTAACTAACTCAGTAGTCACATTGCTTGCAAGGCTTAATATGATGTGCATTACCGAGAGGGCCCAGAGATACCTCTCCGATACTCGGAGTGACAAATCCTAATCTCGATCTATGCCAACCCAAAAAACACCTTTGGATATACCTGTAGAGCATATTTATAATCACCCAGTTATGTTCTGATGTTTGATAGCACACAATGCATTCCTCCGGTGTCCGGGAGTTGTTTAATTTCATAGTCGAAGGAATAAATATTTGACATGAAGAAAGCAGTAGCAATAAAACTGAACGATCATTATGCTAAGCTAACGGATGGGTCTTGTGCATCACATCATTCTAATAATGATGTGATCCCATTTATCAAATGGCAACTCATGTCCATGGCTAGGAAACTTAACCATCTTTGATCAACGAGCCAGTCAACTAGAGGCATACTAGGGACACGGTGTTTTGTCTATGTATTCACACATGTATCAAGTTTCCGGTTAATACAATTCTACCATGAATAATAAACATTTATCATGAATAAGGAAATACAAAATAACAACTTTATTATTGCCTCTAGGGCATATTTCCATCAGTGACACACCCTACATCTCCCTTTATTTTCTGCCCCGATGTGTTGCATAATGCCGGCATATCGTGAATGGTGTGCACCAGCATCGCATGTAGATCGAAAATCTCCTTTCTGTAAGCATCGTAACATTTTACAGCACGCGCATCTATCCACACTGTCAGCAATTCTTTTACTAGTAGCTGAAAGTAAATGTCGATGTCATTTCTAGGTTGCTTCGGGCCTTGGATAATAATTGACATCATAATGTATTTTTTCTTCATACACAACCAAGGAGCTAGATTATATATGCACAGAAGCATTGGCCATGTGTTGTGATTGGTTCTCATACTGCCAAAAGGATTCATCCCTGTCGGTGGGAAACAACACCTATGGGATCACAAGAATCCCTACTACAGTTGCGGGGCGCGGGGTGATGAGAAGGGCGGGATTAGCAGTCAGTACGAGCACGCGGGTCGTTTACCCAGGTTCGGGCCGTAGGGATGCGTAATACCCTAGTCCTGCTTTGATGTGTATATTTGTGTTCTTGAGGTTCTTGAACTAGCTACAAAGGGTGTAACTTGTACCAAAGTCCAAATCCTTCTCCTGGATGCCTCGAGCCTCCTTTTATAGGAAAGGGGATTGCCATAGTGGCACACAAGAGGTGGCATCGGGGTACTGTGATTAAGCTTATCGCTTTCCATTACGGGACAAGACGCATTTAATGCGCCTCTGACGTGTCCCCTTCACTTTACCGCCGCTTCGCCCTGCCTTGACACGTGCCTGGGCCAGCGAGGCGGTCAGCGCCATGTAGGCTGGCAGGCTGCTGAGGTGGCGCGGTGGTAGGGCCTTCACGAAGGTTTGCATGCCACCACATAGGCATGTGCTGAGTTGGCCGAGAAGCCTCATGCCGACACGCAGGCGCCTGCCCAGCTATAGGGCTGGCAGCTGCATGGGAGCGGTGGCAGAAGCTTGGCGGGTGCGGGCTTGGCTATGGCCTCACGGACGTCCTCGGCAAGGGCCTTGCCGTGGTGTTGCGGTCGTCCCCAGCAAGGATCTTGCCGGGGGTCTTGTGGGGTTTCCTCGGCAAGGATCTCGCCGAGGTCCGTCTTCTTCTACTCTTCTGATTTGAAGTGTTCTTGTCTTCACAAAGATCTGCATGCCATCACGGAGGCACCTCCCGAGCCTTGGCCCCAACGCGGTTGTTGGCGCTGGAGGAACTGGGGCTCAAGGGTAGCGCGCTCCGCTGGCGTCGGGTAGGCTGCCCTGGCAAGGTCCTTGCCGGGGCTGTGGAAGCCACCCCGACAAGGGTCTTGCCAGAGAAAACCACTTCGCCTTCTTGCTCTTTATGCCTCCGCCTTCGTGTTGCTTTGACCGTCTTGCGGCTTTGATTCTGTGTCTCTGCCCTGCTTAAGTGTGGCCATGGGCGCGGCTCTGACTGCCCGTGCACGAGTAAGGGGTACAAAGAGCGCCCCTACTTTAGTACACCGACAGGAGCCCCCGGGCCTGGGCCAGACATCAGCGCAACACATTGTTGGGCCAGGCCTAGAACGGTGCGCGGGCAGGCGGGGCGGATTTTACCGCGGTAGCTTTCCGTCCGCTGCGCTTCCCCACGATGACCGTTGAATGCACGACATGGGGGTCGTGCGTGACGTGGGGGCATGCGTGGGGCAGTCGCAGCAGGCATGCATCATGTTGCAATAAATGGGAAAAGAGGTGGCCCGCGTTCTCCCCATAAAAAGGAATAACCGCGGGCACGCGGCTCATTTACCCATCGTGCCTTCCCCAATCTCGCCATGCCGTCCCCATCTTCTTCCTCTCCAAGCTCTTGCTCACCGCTGTTGTGCCCCCCACTGCCCCCAACCCCTCGCTCTCTTCCCAGCCGCCATGGCACCCAAATCTGGCAAGGGCAAGGGCGTGGCCAAGGATACGAGGGAGAAGGAGACGCCGGAGAGCGAGGCGGCGGCGCGGCGGGTGCAGGCCGCCTATTTCGTCATGTCCTCTTCGACGTCCTCGAGCTCAGGGACTACGTCAAGCCTTTGTGGGGGGCGGCAACGCCGGCACATCCGGCCACACGGGCCCTCCCCGCGGATTGCAACAGGGGCGGCCAAAAAGGTACCCCTTTTTTGTTGACTTCTTCTACTGCGGGCTCTGTCCCCCTTTTTCGACTTCTTCAATGACATCATGTGCACCTTTGGCTTCCACTTGTTGGACCTCACGCCGAATCCCGTGGCGCACCTGGCGTATTTTTCCCATCTCTGCGAGGGCTTCGCCGGGGTGGTGCCCAGCACGACGCTCTTCTGCCATTACTTTTACCCCCGCGTCCATCCCGGGGGCGCCCTTTCTGGAACCGTCGCATGGATCCCGAGGAGCCAGGAGAAAGGCGCGTACCCAAAGGGTGCCACGAAGGAGAGATGGGAGGAGTGGTGGGCCCGGTGGTGCTGGATTGTGGAGGAGAACCCACCGGAGTTCTGCTGGGGTGTTCGTCAGGAGCCGCTGCTCCGCGATGCGGACTGGAGCGACCTCGACCCCAACAACAAGAAGTTCTCGATCACCGAGGCCGGGCTCACCCTTGAGATGATCGCGGCGGATTTCATCCGCCACCGAATCGCTCTGCTGTACAAGAAGGGGAGGCCGCCCTGGGATTTCAGGAATGCGGCCGACATCATGAGGCTCCGCATCGGCCTGCAGAACAATCTCACGGTGCTGGAGCACTCCTGGTATTGCCGAAGGCTCTTCCAGCTTGAAGTGTATGTTGACGGCAAGGTGGAGAGGACTGGCAAGGCCGCGAAGTCCGGCAAGGTCGTCAAGGGGCCCTTGTTCGGGCTGCCGCTGGGAGTGGTCCCGTTGAGCAACAACTCTCGGCAGGCCGAAATCCTCGCCATGATGCCGCCCTTCAACGTGCACGGTCTCGACCCGGGCTCGGTCGATCCCTCGGCATGCAAGGTGGGGGAGTTTTTCGCCAATTTGGTTAAAGAACTCGACCATGACGAACTGCGGCTCATCCAGGACACCACCCAGGAGGAGCTGAACTACATCGCCGCCAGGGCGATAGAGGCGGAGCTCACCGGGCTTGCCGGCGACGCCGGCGGCGTGGAGGCCGCCGTGGCCATAGAGGAGGAGGAGCTCGCCGAGTGGGTGAAGTCCACCAAGGAGGCGGGCGGTGCCAGCACCAAGGCCCTCCTGCCGAGGGCATGGGCGAAGAATCATCCGAGGAGGAGGCCGAGGCTGGCGACCCCCCGGCTACGCAGAAGAGGTGCGTCCTGCGTCGGGCCAGCTCCGGCGAGCCGGTCCAGCCTGGCAGGGCTGAGGTGTGGCAAGGGGCTCCGGGGGAGACCGCGTGCGTGACAAGGGCCGCGGTGGCGAAGAAGAAGACCGCGGTGCTGAAGAAGAAGACGACAGCCTCTTCTTCATCCAAACGCTATCGGACTCCATCACCTCCCCCTCCCCCCGCAGACGCTAGCACGGATATCGGCTTTGACTTTTTGTCCCTCAGCCCGAGGGGGAAGAGGAAGGCAGCAGAGGACGACGACGAGTAAGCACTCTGCCCTTCGTTGTTTCCATCCTTACGAATCGTGCTGCCCTCCTTGATTCGGCTTGTTCTTGTAGGGAGACGGAGACACTGGCCCAGCAGGCAGCGAAGAGGGCCAAAGCCTCGATGGGCAGCCCGCCCCCGATGGGTACTTCAAAGGCGTCACTGGTGGTGGAGAGCAGCCCGGACAGGAGCTCGCGACGCAGCCCCCAGCGTGAGTTCACCACCCACCTCCTATCACCATGCGCCGGGGCGTGATTTCTAGGTACTGACCTTGTCGGGCTGCAGGAGGAGGACAGCAGCAACAAGAGGAGCCACCAAGGGCCACCCCCACCATGCCACCCCCATCGACCACGGCGCCCCGAGGGGCGTCCCCAGCAAGGGTGCTAGACACCGATCCCATGCGCGCGGAGGAGGAGGAGGTGAACTTGGGCGCTGGTGACCCCGTCCCGGCAACAAATGTTGGCGGGGAGGGGGCCACCTCTTCCCAGCCCGGCATGAGTGAGTCATTTGTTTTCCCTTGCTCTTCTTCCTTTTCTACTGAATTTTGGTTTGGGCCCTGCCTCATTTTCTCCTTCGGCATCCAGGTCCCCCCCCTGGCGAACCAGGAGGACACCGACACCATCATCAATGAGGTCGCCGTGGACGCCGCGGCTGAGGCTGACAAGGTCGCCGCCAAGGAAGCCGCGAGACCGTGACTGAGGATACCGCCAAGGGGCTTGCCGGAGAGACCGGCGAGGGTGCTGCCGAGGAGGCCGGCAAGGGCGCTGCCGAGGAGTAGGCTGGCAAGGCCGCTTCCGAGGAGGAGGCCGGCAAGGCCTCTTCCGAGGATGAGGTGGTTGACGACCAACCCTCCTCGTCTGCTGCCTCCGGCTTAGACAAGTACCTGAAGGTGAGCGACGACGTGTTTGTCCACCTCCCAAGGATGGCAAGCACCAGGGCGCCGGCTAAGGGGGAGGTGTTTGACGACGAAGTGCTCGCCGCCGCCAGGCTCAAGGTCGTCGAGGAGCCGAGCGCCGGTGGCGGTGTCACCCAGGAGGAGGAGCTTCTCTGGGCCATGGGTGCCAGCTTCTGGAAGCTGCACGCGCTCCATCGCGCTCGCCTGGACAAAGCGAAGTCCAGGGAGGCGGTGGCGGGCCAGGCGGAGGCGGACATCGAGAAGCGCGTTGCCGAGACACAGGCCTGGTTCCAGCAGGCCCATGAGGAGATGAAAGCCGCCCAAGGCCAGCTGGCGCGACGCGAGCTGGAGCTCCTCCTGAAGCAGGCCGACATCGAGAAGGCCCGGGAGGAGGCGAGGGAGGAGGCCTCCAAGGCCGAGGCCGTCCGCTCCCAGCGCGAGGCCGAGCTGAACTCCCAGGAGGAGGACCTTGTACCGTGAGGCGAAGCTTGCTGTCGCACTCCACGGCAAGGATGAGGAGGTCGAGAAGCTTGTCGCGGCGCGGACCCAAGAGCTGGAGCAAAAGCACAAGGAGGCGCTTGATGCCCAGGCCCTGGCCCACGGCAACAAGTTGAAGGAGCTGGAGGTGGAGTAGGATGGCTTGAAGGCCAGGGCAGATCAGCTGGTGAAGGATAAGGACCCGGCCCGCTGCACCTTGTTGGCGGCGCAGGATGAAAACCTGGCCACGGACGAGCAGCTCTCCCACGCCAACGACTCCATCGACGACCTGAAGCTGAAGCTGGAGGGTCTTGAGAAGATGCTCATGGAGGCCACAGCCCGGGAGGGAGCCCTGTCCAAGAGCATGGTGGAGGAGAAATAGCAACGGAAGAACGATGCTGCCAACCACGCAGTTTACGTGAAGGGCGAGAACATCTGGATCGGTCACCTCGCCGACGTCGCCAACAGGATCACCAAGCAGTTGGCCGACATGAAGATGCCGGAAGTGAGTACGCCCCAGAACCGGACACGAGCCCCAATGCCAAGCTGACTTTGTTCTTCGAGGGCGTTCTTGGTGCCCTGGAACGGCTCGACTCCAACCGGGCGATCTCCTTGGCCAACGAGTCCCGGATACTTTGCCAGGGCGCCATGACCAAGGTCCTCACCAAGCTGGCATACTGGAACCCCGACCTCGACTTCGACGCCGCGCTGGACAGCTTGCCGGGCGATGCATACCTCTCGGGGATCAAGGAGCGCATCGAGCCCATCATCAGCCGCGTCGGCAGAATTCCGAGGATAGAGGGCCAGTGCCGGGATTAGGCACCCCGTTTCTTGTTGCCGCTGTGGGTTCACTACCAAGACAATTCATATCTTTAGTTAGAACCGCAGCAAAAATTGATCTAATATAACTCTGTAGTGTTTTAAATTTGATGCATGTTATTCCCCCTGTTCAACCCTTCCTTGTATGTCCACCCTATGCAAATTGGGTAGGCTTGTCGGCGCGCGAACCCAAACCGCAACGCTTTGAAGGACGGATCCTTTAGCGGTTGGCAGGGTGTGCTTGCTGCCGTGGGAGCCACCTTGCCGTTCTCAACGTGGCCGCTCGGACTGTCGAGCGGACTCGAGACAGAGCGAGAGCGTTGCTAATAGCAGAAGGCCACCCTGTCGTTCTTGAGGCAGCCGCTCGATCTGTTGAGCGGACTCGAAATAAACCGAGAGCGTTGCCAATAATGGACGGGCCCCACTGCGTGCAGGCTTCTCGTACAAAGGAAGGATCTCCGAGGAGGATAACCTTATATAAAAAGGAGTTACTCAAAGTTGTTCATGACTTAGCTTTTTTTTGTCGTCGCGCGAACGCTTGCCGCATCCGCCGACGGAGCTGCCCGCTTGGTCGCCTTCTTCCTCGGAAGCCATGGCGATGAGAAACTGCTCGACCAACTGCTGAACCAGATGCTCACTACTATGCCCCCTACCAGATGTCAGTGGGAAACGACGCCTATGGGATCACAAGAATCCCTACTAAGGTTGCGGGGTGCGGGGTGATGAGAAGAGCGGGATCAGCAGTTAGTACGAGCACGCGGGTCGTTTACCCAGGTTCGGGCCACAGGGATGCGTAATACCCTAGTCCTTCTTTGATGTGTATATTTGTGTTCCTGAGGTTCTTGAACTAGCAACAAAGGGCGTAACTTGTCCCAAAGTCCGAATCCTTCTCCTAGATGCCTCGGGCCTCCTTTTATAGGCAAGGGGATCGCCACAGTGGCACACAGGAGGTGGCATCGGGTTACTGTGATTAAGCCTATCGCTTGCCATTACGGGGCAAGACGCATTTAATGCGCCTCAGACGTGTCCCCTTCACTTTACCACTGCTTCGCCCTGCCTTGACACGCGCCTAGGCCAGCGAGGCAGTCAACGCCATGTAGGATGGCAGGCTGCTGAGGTGGCGCGGTGGTAGGACCTTCACGAAGGTTTGCATGCCACCACGTAGGCATGTGCTGAGTTGGCCGAGAAGCCTCATGCCGACACGCAGGCGCCTGCCCAGCTGGTGGGCTGGCAGCTGCATGGGAGTGGTGGCAGAAGCTTGGCGGGTGCGGGCCTGGCTGTGGCCTTGCGGACGTCCTCAGCAAGGGCCTTGCCGGGGCCTCGGCAAGGGTCTTGCCGTGGTGTTGCGGTCGTCCCCGACAAGGATCTTCCCGGGGGTCTTGTGGAGTTTCCTCGGCAAGGATCTCGCCGAGGTCCGTCGTCTTCTACTCTTCTAATTTGAAGTGTTCTTTTCTTCACAAAGATCTGCATGCCATCACGGAGGCGCCTCCCGAGCCTTGGTCCCAACGCGGTTGTTGGCGCTAGAGGAACTGGGGCTCAAGGTTGGGGTGCTCCACTGGCGTCGGGAAGGCTGCCCCGGCAAGGTCCTTGCCAGGGCCGTGGAAGCCGCCCCAGCAAGGGTCTTGCCGGAGGAAACCACTTCGCCTTCTTGCTCTTTATGCCTCCGTCTTGGCATTGCTTTGACCATCTTGCAGCTTTGATTTTGTGTCTCCGCCCTGCTTAAGTGTGGCCGTGGCCGCGGCTCTAACTGCCTGTGCACAAGTAAGGGGTACAAAGGAGCGCCCCTACTTTAGTACACCGACAATCCCGTCAGTACACTCCCCGAGCCTTATACTTCTAGGATCCTTGGCAAAGTCTTCAAACTTGTTGTCGATTAATTCCCACTGAGCCCCATCTTTCGGGTGCCTCATAACTTGTCCGCAATTCGCTCATCATGATGCCACCGCAACCTCTTTGCCTCTCTAGGGTTTGCAAACAAATTCCTCAGCCTTGGAATTAATGGCAAGTACCAAACAACCTTGAACGGGATTCCTATCTTGATCTCATCGTCCAATTTGTACTTGTCCTTTGGTCTCCTACGCTTGTATCATGCATGCTTGCATGTGGGACATGCACGCAAATCTTTGTACTCACCATGGTACAATATACAATCATTCACACAAGCGTGTATCTTTTGTACTTCAAGTTCCAATGGGCAAACAATTTTCTTCGCTTCATTCATGCTTCTGGGGAGCACATTATCTTCTGGAAGAATTTCTTTGAAAAGACCTAACATCTTTGTGAAGCCCTTGTTTGATAGACCGTTTGCTGCTTTAAATCTGAGAAGCGCCAGGGTGGCACTCAACCTGGAATATTTGTTTTTGCAACCTGTATACAATTCTTTCTTGGAGTCCGCATCAATGGTTGGCAGATCCTTGTACCCAATCATATCCTTCTTTGGGCCCTTGAAATCTGCAATCATAGCAGCAAAATCCGGCATATCAAGATCGTCGTCATCTGCGTCAACGTCTTGGTTTTCCAGTGGGCGTTTTGGCTTTTCGGTGTTCCATTGGTAGCTTGACGCCTCTGCCCTGATGTTAGATTCAACATCCATGTGACACTGATTGGGGTTTGGCATCTCGTAGCCCTGCGTATCTCCATCCATGACCTCCTCTTCACCGTGTCTGTTCCAACGTGTATATCCATCCATGAATCCCCAAGAGAATAAGTGCCACTAGACATCTCCAACTACATGTGACTCCGTATTGGCACAATCAGCACATAGACACAGGATGTAATCCACAACACCAATTCTCCTCTTTGTACTTTCAGCCAAATTCATGAACTCTGTCACACCACTGATAAATTTTGCAGTTTTCCGATTATTCATCCATCGAGATTGTTCCATCTGCACCACACGAATGGTAATTAAAAACAAAACAACAACATTAATACACGGATTAACTGTTTCCCAAAGATGCGTGCATAAATAACAAGGTTTTATTTTCATAATTACTGAGGGCGCTCCATATTGTTATCCAGACGTGCAATGACAAAAATTAATGGCCAATCAATTTACACGCAGAGTACTAGTACAGCACTACCCTTAGGAATTGAACACCTTAATTAAGCAACTCACGAAAAGAATACCTTAATTAATTAGCCGCGTAGTGACCTCCACCTAGCAGATAGAGAAGCGCAATGCAGCGGCATGCCGAGATAGCAGGGTCGAGGAGCAAAGCTTAGTGTGGCTGCCGCCTGAAGTTTGACCTCCACTATCCCGCCATCGACCGCGATGGATGTGCTTGAATCACGCTGCTGCCAACCTCGATGGTTGAGCTCCTCCTATCTCCCGCCGCAGACCGAGGATTGACCTCCTATGACGCTGCCATTGCCCACCGACCGAGGATTGACCTCTTCTCCGGTAGCCGCTGCCTAGGCCGTCGCCGCCATCTCTATATGCAGAGCGGATATTTTTTATGGATATCCGTAGAGCGGCTGTTTACACGATATCACTGTAACTCAATTATATGTACAGGTTAGTACATCTCATATAGTTATGTAATGGCAACTGTGTCTCACGTACGTTATCTTATCACACGGTTTGGTGCGGAAATCGTGTGTGACGTTGTAATACATAACACAAACAACATGTATAAACATTGTGATGTATACAACATATAGTGCCATAAGTAGTTCCCGGCCGTTGGCTTATCCCCACAGTTTCCTCATTTCCCCCAAATCCCTAGATAGCCTCCAAATTTCCTTGCATGGCGCTGACATTGGGGGAATGCGGACGAGTGGTGCTGATGGTTTCGGTGCGGCTGCTCCTACTCGTATCGCCGCCGAGCACTTGCCTAAGGTCATTAAAAGGCAGGTGTACTACGAATCCGAATCGTCCTATCAGGTGTCAATCTATCCTGATCTTTTTTTAGCATGTCCAAAATAGCTCCTTGTTGAATCCGTCCTAAATGAACCCCCCCCCAAGGAAAGCGATCTTCCGCCGGATCCGGAGCATGACTCCAGACTCCCGCAACATGAGTTCGACTCCGAGTTTTGCGCCACCGAGGAGTACCAAAAGTTGAGTTGTGTGCATGGGCACACTCCCGCTAGACATGTATGCACGGAGGGATTTGACATTGGCAGGCGGTTTCTTAGTTGCCCCTTAGAGGTTAGTGCTAAGTTCATCATTTTACTTGAGTTAATGCCACCACTCAACCTGAATACTATTTAACATTGGCAGGGATATTAGGCTTGTGCCTTTGTTAACTGGTTGGATGAATAATGGCATGGCAGGGCTCAGAGTGTTATCACCAAGCTCGCAGAAGATAACATAAAGCTGAAGAAGAAACTGGCTGATCTGGAATGTACAATCAGTACGATGAAGCAAGAAAGAATCAATCACAAGCAATAGATGAAAGCAAGAGAGAAGAAGGAACTAGCATGTGTAGTTGTGGTTGTTACATTAGCCATGTTCTGTGCGTTGTTTGCAATGATGATTGGGGGTTTTGTTTGACAATATTGCTAAAGCACATCCAGATGTGCTCTAAGTAATGCACATCTAGGTCCTATGCCATTGATGTTACGCGAAGATTCGTGCAGATATTTTCCTTTATCTTTTTTTCTGTTTCCTTATACTTTCATTATTACTGGATTTATTAATAAGAAGAACTCAATGTATTGCTTGCCAACTGTCCTACTCCGTTCATACCAGTACCGGTGCATAATCCAAAACTCATTCCTTGTTTTTGTCCTGAAAAAAGAAACCAGCCAAATAGCCAATAGGAGTCATGTGCAACCCCGAGAATTTGGAGCGACTAGGTACAAATAATTGTGGTTCATTATATTAGCGGTTAGATAATACATCAACCCCCGCTTCAATTGGCATTTCCTCTTCTCTGCATACACCGCGTAAGTGTCCACCATCTTCATCGTCCCCGGTAGGCCGCGTACACACTGGCACACACTCTGCAGCCATGTCGAGCGACTGCGATTATATCCGGATCAACATTGATTATATCCCGCTCGTCTTCCATGAGTCTCACTCGTCTTCCATGAGTCCGGCGTTGAGCCCAGACCTCGATTATATCCGGATCATGGAAGGGACGCCACCTCCAGAGTCGTCAGATGACAACCAGACGGACGAGGAGTCGTCAGAGGATGAAGAAGAGGACAGCGATGATGATGAGGAGGAGGAATGGTCGAACGAGGAGGAGGACGACGATAACAACAACGATGACGATGGCGGTGGCGATGAAAAGCCAACGGTCAGCGGTAAGAAGCGTCCTCGCCAAGACGATGTCACGGGGCCATCCAACACAACAACAAGAAGAAGAAGGACTAAATTAAGAAGACTATATATATCTCCGTTTCTGTTCGCTCATGTTAATTTGTTATCTCTGTTTATCCTGTCAATCTCATCGCACACGGTTAGTAATACATATTCGACAGAGATCTTCTACATTATCGCCCACAGGTTGGTTTGTTGAACTGTGTGCTCTAACGAGCACACAATTCACAAAAAAAGACCGTATGGGCTGTCTATAATGATCGCACACAATTCTGATTACCGACATGTTTGCCCGGTATCACACACATCTTGTTACGCCGAATCATTTGTGTTCACCTCGATCATCGCAAACGGTTTGTTAGATCGAACTGTATGTCGTATATCGCACACACCTTGATCTGGCTGCCCGTTTCTATTGTTCTATCTCATCGCAAACGGTTCGTATGGATCAACCGTATGCCCAGCATCGCACACGCAACTAAAATCTAAACCATGTTTGATGTATCATTCATTGCAAACGTTTTGCATCTTTTTAATGGTTTTTTTACATCACTATTTGCGATTAATGCATCGCACACAATTTCGTCAAGGGTCTCTGATCGTAGTGTTGCGTTAGCAGCAACCTGCGGTAGTGAATGCACAACCTTCCAATCACTTCTATTTTTGAACAAAAAATTAAGCATAATAGGCAAGTATTTTTTTGTAATTTGCATTTTCTAAATTTTTTTGGTTTGTTTCACCCACAACTAAAGAAAACAAAATCTACGTAGTGAAGAAAGCAAACAAGCATACACGAAAATATTAACCCCGCGCTATTGCTCCCCGGTAACGGCGCCAGAAAAGAGCTTGATAATCCCCAAGTACAAGGAATCATCGTAGCAATTTCAAATGTGGAAGTGATAAGTATAGAGTGTCGAACCCACAAGGAGCTAAAGGTAAGATCAATATTCTCTCAAGTCCTATCTGCCACTGATACGACTCTACGTACACTGAATGTTTTCTTCCATCTAGAAACGAGAAATAGAACTACGTTATGGGTATGAAGAGGATAACTTTGCGTGATATCGGAGAACTAAAATATAAAAGTAGGTGTTGTTAACATAAAGTTAGAATATATTACTATATATTATAAATAGCAAGTGTGGAATAATGATGGATCAGTATGCGGAATTATCCTAGGCAATTGTTAACAAGATCGGTAGTCATTATTACAATTTTATATGAGGGAGATGCATAAGATAACATACTTTCTCTACTTGGATCATATGCACTTATGATTGGAACTCTAGCAAGCATCCGCAACTACTAATGATCATTAAGGTAAAACCCATCCATAGCATTGAAGTGTCAAGTCCCCTTTATCCCGTACGCAACTACCCCCTTACTCGGGTTTAAGCTTCTTTCACTGTAACAACCTACTATAAGCGAATCATGAATGTATTGCAACACCCTACAACGGGAATCCTTCACGTGTGCGCGGCACGGAAGGCACCATAGGACAACACCAAAATAAACCATACAACTCAAACCAATCTAGATCATCAATCAACCCAAAAGACAAAAGAAATGTACTCAAAACATCATAGGATGGCAACACATCACTGAATCATAATATGTGGCATAAAGCACCATGTTCAAGTAGGGGATTACAGAGCGGGTGCAGGAGAGTGGACCGCTTAAAAGAGATGAGGAAGGTGATGAAGATGGTGTTGTTGATGTTAATGAAGACGATCACCGCGGCAATGGTTCCCCTGGTGGCACTCTGGCGCCACCGAGAGAGGGGGGAGAGTGTCTCCCCCTTGTGCTTCCTCCTCCATGACCTCCCCCTAGATGGGGAGAGGTTCTTCCTCTAGTCCTTGCCCTCCATGGTGATGATGGCCCCCTCTAACTTCCTCCTCCATGGCCTCCGATAATGATGGCCCCCTCCGACTTCCTCCTCCATGGCCTCCGGTGACGATGGCCCCCTCTGGCAGGGTGCCGGAGAGGGCCTAGATTGAATTTTTGTGGCTACAGAGGCTTGCAGCAAGGCGGAACTTCCGATCTAGGTTTCTTTTCGAGGGTTTTGGTATTTATAGGAATTTTTGGCGTCGGTCTCACGTCAAGGGGGTCCATGAGGCAGCGACAAGACAGGAGCACCCTCCCAGGGGGTAGGGCACGCCCCCCACCTTTGCCGCTTCCTCGTGAAGCTTTTGGTCCAACTCTTGTGCTTCGGGGGTCTCTTTTGGTCCATAAAAAATCACCGTAATTTTTCAGCCCATTCCGAGGAACTTTTATTTCTGCACAAAAAATGACATCACGGTAGTTCTGCTGAAAACATCGTTAGTCTGGGTTAGTTCTAATCAACTCATACCAAAACCATATAAAATTGTTGTGTACATGGCATAAATACTTCATGAATTATAGATACGTTGGAGACGTATCACTAACCAAGGGTTTGGATAGCGAGACAACTGGTGAAAGCAGTGCTCAGCGTGTCCTAGAACAACTAAGATGGCACCCACAGATGTCGTTTCCTTGATGAAGGTGTCGTTGTTGTTGTTCTTGTCCCTCTGCCCTTGTTTCTCAAGGGAAACCCTAGGTCTGAGCTCCTTGGTCCGAACGATGATGACATCTATGATGGCGTGTTCACTCTTGGCGGCACCATCCTAGAGTTTGATTCGGCTGGAAAGACCCGTGGTTGGCATGGTAATCGTTGATGGCTCGTGTGGCAGTGGCAATGTGGGCGTGCAAGGTCGAGGCTGCAATGAAACTGTGGTAGTCGGTTGTGGCTCTCTAGGTGTCCGCGGGATTATCGTGATATTTTTGTTGTAGTGGAGTCAAAGTTGTCTGGCGGGTCCTTGTGGCAACGACGACAAGCGGTGGATGGCCCATCTTGATGATTCTTCGGAGCGCCATCCTTTCATAGTGCTCTATCGCTCGTTTATTCTCGGATCCATTGTTGGTCCCATTGCTATCATGTGTGTTGTCATTTGGCTTGGGTCTTCATATGTCTGCTTCTGCCACTTCAATGTGCACTTGGGTGTTGGTTGCTTCCTTTAAGTCAAAACGCTTGCTTGGAGAGAAGTGGTGACGATGACGCTAAGGTGCAAACTCATAGATATTTCCTCTGTAGCAGTGTCTGGTTTATATTTTGTCCATGTGCAGTGAGTTGTATGTATAATTTATTGTCCTTTTTCTCTAATTAACGGGCAACCCTCTTATTCTTAATCATTAAAAATGACAAATCTTTTCCCCGTTTTATTTTACCAAAAAATGTATTTGGCAACCCAGTGACAGATTGCAAAAACGCCACACCACCTCGATGCCGTCCATTTTAACTCCAACGTGTGCTACACGCTCCACCCAGCTGTTTCCTTTTTTCTATCGCTGGTTTGTGGGCCATCGCTCCACGCTCGCTGTCGGTGTCAAAACCGGCGGATCTCGGGTAGGGGGTCCCGGACTGTGCGTCTAGGCGGATGGTAACAGGAGACAAGGGACACGATGTTTTTACCCAGGTTCGGGCCCTCTCGATGGAGGTAAAACCCTACTCCTGCTTGATTGATATTGATGATATGGGTAGTACAAGAGTGGATCTACCACGAGATCAAGGAGGCTAAACCCTAGAAGCTAGCCTATGGTATGATTGTTGTAATGGTTGTGTGTCCCGGTTTATATAGACACCGGAGAGGGCTAGGGTTACACAGAGTCGGTTACAATGGTAGGAGATCTACATATCTGTATCACCAAGCTTGCCTTCCACGCCAAGGAAAGTCCCATCCGGACACAGGACGAAGTCTTCAATCTTGTATCTTCATAGTCTTGGAGTCCGGCCGATGATGATAGTCCGGCCATCAGGACACCCCCTAGTCCAGGACTCCCTCAGTAGCCCCTGAACCAGGCTTCAATGACGATGAGTCCGGCGCGCATATTGTTCGGCATTGAAAGGCGGGTTCCTCCTCCGAATAATCCATAGAAGATTGTGAACACCAGGATAGTGTCCGGCTCTGCAAAATAAATTCCACATACCACCGTAGAGAGAATAATATGTACACAAGTTCAATCTGCTGACGTATTTTGTGGCATGACGTCACACCACCACCAAGCCTTTACTTGAATCGTTTTTTATTACACCACCTTAGCGCATTTAGCGAAGCGGTTTCCTTGGCACGTCTTGTCGAAGCAGAGATCGTGTTCCCCTTATTCCGGGATTCCCATCAATACGGACGTGGGTAACCCAATAGTGCTCGTTGCCACGCCTCCTCTATCGAAGGTGAGTCCCAAACGGTCACGGGGACGGCTCTTGGTATTCTCCTTCTTTATAATGAGACCAAGGCTCGTTTCTTTTCTTCAATCCTCAATCGAATCTACCCCTCGCCCCGAGTTCCAACACCCAGAGCCCCAGATTCGAGCGCTTCGGACCTTCAACAATGTCTGGCTCCGACCTTCAGGGCCGGTGGATGCCCTCCTCCATCACGGAGGAGGACGTGCAAAAGCTGAGAGAAGCCAAGTACCTGACTTACGAGATCTCGCATCGATTGCCCGTCGAAGGGCAAGTCATTCCCACCCCAGAGCCCGGCGAAAGCGTCGTGTTTATGTCCCACCTCCGTCGGGGTTTAGGCTTCCCGATGGATCCTTTTGTGAGAGGGCTCATGTTTTACTACGGGTTGGAATTCCATGACCTGGCTCCGGAGTCCATCCTCCACATTTCATCATTCATCGTTGTCTGCAAAGCCTTCCTCCGCACTACTCCCCACTTTGGTTTGTGGCTCAAGACCTTCAACGTGGAGCCGAAGATGATCGAGGGGCGTCAAGCAGAGTGCGGCGGGGCGGTTATAAGCAGAAGGGCCGATGCTCCATGGCCCGAGGGATCTTTCCAGAAGGAGCTCGGCTTGTGGCAACAGGAGTGGTTCTATATCACCGCTCCTAGGGGCAGCAGGCAGAAGCCGCCGCCCATCTTTCGCTCGGGCCCTCCACAGCGGCTGATGTCGTGGGTTAACCAAGGGCTCAACTGGGGGCCGTCAAAGGACGTACCCCTACTACAGGTCCGGATTCGAGACCTCCAAGAGAGGGAGATCAATCTGGTCATGGTGATGCAGGTTATGCTGATTCGGCGTCTCTTGCCCTGCAAGCGTCGCCCCCTTCGCCTGTGCGAATTCAATCCAGAGGGGCCACGAGCTCTCCAACACTTCATGGGTACGACACCCGTGGAGATGTATAAATTGTTCTTCAGATCACAAGAGATGTGTCCGGAATTGACCGAGGATTCCGGCCTAAGCTGCAATCGCCCAGATGCTCAGGTAAGTGGCCTTGCGTCCGGACACACCGTTTGTTTGCGCCTTCTTGAATTTGCCTTTTAACCCATCGTCTCTTGAATAGGAGTGGATAGCGCAGGCGAAACTGATACAGTGTCCGGCCCCCCTCCTGGAGACCGCGCTGGATCCCGTGCTGGTCAGGATGCTGAAGGTTGCGCCTTTAGAGGAAGGCGAAGGGGAGAACAGGGACACTGCCGCCTCTACCAAGGAGGCTTTTGAGGAAGGTGGGATCAAGAATCCCTCCTTCCAAGGGGAGAAGAGGACCGCTTCTGAAAACCCGGAGGCCAAGGCCTCGAAGCGGGGGAAGAGATCTTCCCCAGAGGGTCCTGCGTCCGGGGAGGCCCCGGCCGCACTATCTCCCCTAAGGAATCAGCCCTCCAGCGAGCCGTAAGTAGAAAAGGGGGGGTTCTGTAATAAGAGACATCCCTATTTTCGCTTCTGAGGATAACCGAAGTTTTTACCTTGTAGTTCGGATCTCCGTCCTTCTCAGATGAGCTCGTCTTCGGGGGACCTTCGTCCGGAGATGATGGAGAGCGAGACGCCTCCATCTACCGCACCGTCGAATAGGGCGGACGAACCTGAGGTGTCATCACGGAGGGTATCCCCGAGTCTGGCAGGGCCGGAGAGTTCGGCACCAACTGGTGTGCGGCCGGGGGAGCTGAAGGATCTGCTTGAGAGGGCATCTATCTCAGAAGGTCACCGTACATTGATGAGTATGGTGATTGGAAGAATTTCGTCCGTCGAAGGCGGGTTGCATGATGCCGTCAGGAGTTTGCTGGCGGGGTTTGAGGTACGTAAAAATGACATACCTTTTGATAGTTTTACACATAAAGTGTGCCCTGTATAGATAGTAGCCCCTGAGACTCGGTAGGTTGTCGAGAGCGACAGCGTGCCGAGGATCAAAATCGCAGGTATTGATTTTTGCCTTTCCTATGCTGGTGGCGGATGGTCCGGTGGCCAGCCGGACTGATGGAGTTGCCGAACTAAAGCGGCAACTTGACGTTGCGGATGCGGACATCGCGCTGGTCAATAAGCGACTTGACGAGTCACAAGGTAGGTTTTTTCTCTGCGGTCACCTAGTAAGGGAACCGAAGCCCATTCCTTACAACATGTGTGCTTAATGCAGATGGTGCCGCTGCTGTGGAGAGCCTTCGGGCAGAACTTGCTCATGCCAAGGAGCAGACAAGAAGGAGTGATGCGGCTGCCTCGAGGGTGGTCGAAGAGCTAGAAGCCGAGAGGGCTGCTCACTGCCGAAGCAGGGAGGAGATGGCCGAAATGGCCGTGAAGGTGAAAGATGCTATCGACCGCTATGAGGTTCTTGAAAAAGAACACCGAGCGGAGCAAGAAGACCTGGCGAAGGCCACCGCCGAAGCCAAGGATGCCCGTTCTGCAATGAGGGCTATAAAGGAGGAGTTGCGCCAGGCTGGAGACATTGTGGCTGGCAAGCCCTTTCTGCTGCGCAGGAGGTTTACAGATCCAAAGTACGCTCAGCTTGGCCAGCTGTGGGGTTCGGAGGATCCTTATATGGACTTAGCGGCGAATGCGGCAGATGCTGTTGTGCACTTCCGAAGTCAAAAGGATCACGAGACGGAAGAGCTTTTTTCGTCTCAATTCCATAGTCCGGAGCGTTCACTTTCGCTGACCGATCGGCTGGCTGAGTGGGCTGAGCTAAATAGATTGTTCGGACTTGCCATGACGGATATCGTGGCTCATGTCTGGCCGGATAGGCCTAAGCTGAAGAGTTATTTCGGCTTATTGCAGCAATTCCTTGGGGCGGTGCCGCATATAAAGGCGATGAAGCGGTCGGCCTACATAGAGGGTGCGCGGATGGCCCTCGCCCATGTGAAGACACACTGGATGGAAATGGACGCCACCGTTGTTGTGACCCGGGTTCGGACGAGAGCCGGTTACCCGCCGAGCACTACTTTGGGGAAGTTCTGCATGGTGCTCGTGTAATAGAGTCGCAGTGCTCAAAAAATGTCATGTTCAAATGATCTTTATGGTTTTGTAAAGTAATGTTTATAATATAAGCGCTTTTTGTACTTGTGCGTTCAAGTATTGAAACATCTCCTGTGCGGCCGTTAATGTATACTTGTGTATAACCTGAGAGATGGCAGTCTTCGGCTTCAGCCCCCACGCACATGGTGCGGGGGTGTTTGCAAAATAGCGCATTTTCACACTTAGTCCAACGTCTTGGTCCTGTGAAGGAGGTGGTAGCATAGCAAATGAGGCAACCGGACTATAATGCTTTATCACTTTCACTTAGCCATAGGAGTTCGAAGGTGGGGCTACGATATAGCCCCTAGGGGCACCGCGCTCTCCAGATTTGGGGCGCGTGTGTGCCTGACCGGGCAGCGGTCCTTCGTCAAAGCGGGGGAATTCTAAACATTCCGGAAGTCGATCGAGTGGTTGACCAGTCTCTCGCTACATCATGACAGTCAGTTTTCGGCTTTCTCTACTGAGGTGCTCACCCGGCCGAACCGGGGCACAATCGCAATAGTTCTCCTAGTGCCGCGTTAGCCGATGATACGGAACGTAAGGCAGCAAAACACAGGAGCCGGGCAAACCCAACATTTGACCAAAGACATGATTCGGAGCTGATGCATATAAGGCCTAACTCAAGACGCCGAACACTCCCTGAGGTGTTCGGTCTTTATGATGACGGGCAGATCAATGCCCTAAGCCCCTAGTGTCCAGGTACACACAAGATCCTCTGACGCGGCCGATGCCAAAACGTCAGCCTCCTCTCTAGTTATGATTAGAAACCAGGGGATGGAAAGCAACAAGAGACAGTAAAAAAGGTTTATGCAGGGTCTTAATCTGAAAAGGATCCTTGCAATGGGTCCCTACTGCACGTCTGCGCCTGTGTCTCCGTTGTGCTGTATCCTGGACGGGTGTAACACGCTGTTCATCTGTAAAAGAGAGGAACTTAGTTTGAAAAGAAATCGTGTCAAAAATGTATTTAAAACAGAGCATGAATAAATGAATAAAGTTGAGCTTTTGTTGGCTTCTTATTGCTCATACACACAGCCCCTTGTAAGGGGGTGTGTGGCTAGGGAGCCCCTATTTTATTTATGCCGGACTCATTCTAGCCGTGTCCGGGGTCTTGAACGACCGTTTAATGAGATGATGCCGCGTGGACCGGGCATTTTAAGTGTAAGAGACGCGTAGTGTGGTATTGCATTAAAGCGGACAAAAGCTTCACGTCCCAATAGTGCTTGATGGCTACTTTTGAATGGGGCGACATGAAAGATTAGCTTTTCGCGTCGGAAGTTGTCGGGTGACCCGAACACAACTTCTAGTAGTAAGGAGCCCGTGCACTTGGCGTAGGGGCCTGGCGTCACTCCTTTAAAGGAAGTGCGGCTATGTTGAATTTTAGTACGGTCTACCCCCAACTTGCGGATTGTGTCCGGATATAGCAGGTTTAAGTCGCTGCCGCCATCCATTAGGACTTGTGTAAATTGCAGTCCGTCGATTATAGGATCCAATATCAGAGCAGTCCATCCTGCGTTTCGGACGCTTCTGGAGTAGTCCAGGTGGTCGAAAGTAATTGGATTTGACATCCAATCTCGGGGTTCCGCTGGGGTGGACCGTGCGACACGTACTTTAGCGAGTGCCGCGCTGTTGTTTCGTGGTATCACATGAAGTGAGTTTACTATTTTGACTTCTTGTGGGAAAGTCTTTTGTTTTCCCGTGCTCTGCTGGTGGGGTTCGTCGTCATCCTCGCTTGGCGCGCCGAGCCCCTTGTGTTCGGCATTGAGTCGGCTGGACTGTTTGAAGACCCAACAATCTCGGTGGGTGTGGTTTCCAGGCTTCCCAGGTGTACTGTGGATTTGACATACTGATCCAAAATTTTGTTTAGGTTGGATAACTCGTCACTGTTGTCCTTAAGGGGCAGTGTTTTGTTGTTCGGCCGCGAGCTTTTGAATCCGGCGTTAACCGCCATGCTCTTCGGGCTCTTTTCTTTATTTCGGCGTTGGTCCTTTCTGCGCCGTGATTTTCCGTTTCCATCTCTGATCTCGGATGTACTCGGGTCGCTGGTGCTGCATCTTGCTAGCCAGCTGTCTTCCCCCACGCAGAAGCGGGTCATGAGGGTTGTTAGCGCGGCCATTGTTCTCGGCTTCTCTTGGCCGAGGTGTCTAGCGAGCCATTCATCTCGGACATTATGTTTAAAAGCTGCTAAAGCTTTGGCATCCGGACAGTCGACTATTTGGTTTTTTTTGGTGAGGAACCTGTTCCAGAATTTGCGCGCTGATTCTCCGGGCTATTGGGTTATGTGACTTAAATCGTCTGCATCCGGAGGGCGGACATAAGTCCCCTGAAAATTTGCTCTAAACGCGTCCTCAAGCTCTTCCCAGCTTCCAATGGTATTTTCTGGGAGGCTTTTGAGCCAATGCCTGGCTGGCCCTTTGAGCTTGAGGGGTAGATATTTTATGGCGTCGAGATCATCACCTCTAGCCATATGTATATGCAGGATGTAATCCTCAATCCAGACTCCGGGGTCTGTTGTTCCGTCATATGCCTCTATGTTTACGGGCTTGAACCCCGCTGGAAATTCATGATCCAGCACCTCATCGGTGAAACATAGTGGGTGTGCGGCGCCCCTATATTTGGGTGTGCTGTTATCTTCAAACACTCGACGTGTTGTGTTGCTTCCTGGGGCCCTCTTCTTTGGCCCATAAATGGACCTGACCGGGCCATCCATTTTGCGAACATATTTATGTGTGTCATGTGCTGGTTTATGTGCGGCGCCGCTTGCCGCTCCTGGCCTGCCTTTTGGTCGTCTATTCGGCCAGGCGGCCTCTTTGCTTTTTAATTGTGGGGGCTCTACAACCTCCTCGTCGAATTCGGGCAGCAGCTTGCGCTTCGGGTAGCTCTTTGTTTGTTGGCTATTGCCATATTTGTCCGCGGTCTTGAGTACTTTGCTCCACCTCATTCTGAGTATGTCTTCCGCTGTTTTGAGCTTCCGTTTCTCCTTCTTCAAACTTCCTGCAGTGGCGACAAGCCTTTTTTGGAGGTTCTTATGCTCCGGTGGTGTGTCCGGTGTGAGATCGTCTGGACTGTTGTTTTCGCCGAGGATGAGTTGATTATCCGATTCATCCTGTTCGGATGGCTACTTGGTTGCATGTTCGTCGCCCACTGGTTTGCCCTGCTCTATGGCTGGGTCATTATGAGTGTTGTTGTTATCGAGGCGGGACTTTGGGCGGCGCTTGCGTTGCCGTTTTGGTTGTTTTTCGGGGGAATTATCCTTCGCCGTGTCCCGTTGCTCCTCGTTATCGCTCCCTTTTGGGGTGTCCACCATGTATATATCATGAATTAAGGTGGCTTTCCAGTGCCCGGTAGGCACTGGTTCTTGGTCGTTTCCGGCATCGTCGTCCATACCGTCGATGTCTTCAGAGTCGTAGTCTAGCATGTCGGTTAAGTCTTCGACAGTGGCTACAAAGTGGGTGGTGGGTGGGATTTGAATTTCTTCGTCGTCCGCATCCCAACCATCCTGACCGCAGTCCGGCCAGGGCTCTCCTGATAACGAGAGATATTTTAGCGAATTCAGGATGTCGCCAAAGGGTGAGTGCTGAAATATGTCCGCAGCAGTGAACTCCATGATTGGTGCCCAATCGGATTCGATTGGCAGGGGTGCAGGAGGTTCGGAGTCTGGCAAGGAGCTCGGCACCTTGGAGTCACGGGTTTTGCAAAGGACAAGGTCTGTATTCGGCTCCATCGCCGTAGAAGTTGCAGCCCCCGAGGCGGTGTCCAGCCACCTGTCCTCGATCTGCACGGTCGGCTCCGAACTATGGGTCGGAGCGGACTCATGTGCGGCCTCCAGGGCATTGTCCGGCGACATAGCTAAATCATGCCCACCGTGACAGTGCGGCACGCTTGGTTGTGGCTCGAATCCATCGAAGATCAAGTCTCCACGGATGTCAGCCGTGAAGTTTAAGCTTCCAAACCTGACCTGACGGCCAGGGGCGTAGCTTTCGATCTGCTCTAGATGGCCAAGCGAATTGGCCCGCAGTGCAAAGCCGCCGAACACGAAGATCTGTCCGGGGAGAAAAGTCTCACCCTGGATTGCGTCGTTGATTGAAGAAGCCATCAAGCCTATCGGTGACGACACAGAGGAACTCACAATGAAAGCACCAATGTCGGTGTCAAAACCGGCGGATCTCGGGTAGGGGGTCCCGGACTGTGCGTCTAGGCGGATGGTAACAGGAGACAAGGGACACGATGTTTTTACCCAGGTTCGGGCCCTCTCGATGGAGGTAAAACCCTACTCCTGCTTGATTGATATTGATGATATGGGTAGTACAAGAGTGGATCTACCACGAGATCAAGGAGGCTAAACCCTAGAAGCTAGCCTATGGTATGATTGTTGTAATGGTTGTGTGTCCTACGGACTAAAACCCTCCGGTTTATATAGACACCGGAGAGGGCTAGGGTTACACAGAGTCGGTTACAATGGTAGGAGATCTACATATCCGTATCGCCAAGCTTGCCTTCCACGCCAAGGAAACTCCCATCCGGACACGGGACAAAGTCTTCAATCTTGTATCTTCATAGTCTTGGAGTCCAGCCGATGATGATAGTCCGGCCATCCGGACACCCCCTAGTCCAGGACTCCCTCAGTAGCCCCTGAACCAGGCTTCAATGACGATGAGTCCGGCGCGCATATCGTTCGGCATTGCAAGGCGGGTTCCTCCTCCGAATAATCCATAGAAGATTGTGAACACCAGGATAGTGTCCGGCTCTGCAAAATAAATTCCACATACCACCATAGAGAGAATAATTTGTACACAAGTTCAATCTGCTGACGTATTTTGTGGCATGATGTCACACCACCACCAAGCCTTTACTTGAATCGTTTTTTATTACACCACCTCAGAGCGTTTAGCGAAGCGGTTTCCTTGGCACGTCTTGTCAAAGCAGAGATCGTGTTCCCCTTATTCCGGGATTCCCATCAATACGGACGTGGGTAACCCAACAGTGCTCGTTGCCACACCTCCTCTATCGAAGGTGAGTCCCAAACGGTCACGGGGACGGCTCTTGGTATTCTCCTTCTTTATAATGAGACCAAGGCTCATTTCTTTTCTTCAATACTCAATCGAATCTACCCCTAGCCCCGAGTTCCAACACTCAGAGCCCCATATTCGAGCGCTTCGGACCTTCAACAATGTCTGGCTCCGACCTTCAGGGCCGGTGGATGCCCTCCTCCGTCACGGAGGAGGACGTGCAAAAGCTGAGAGAAGCCAAGTACCTGACTTACGAGATCTCGCATCGATTGCCCGTCGAAGGGCAAGTCATTCCCGGCGAAAGCGTCGTGTTTATGTCCCACCTCCTTCGGGGTTTAGTCTTCCCGATGGATCCTTTTGTGAGAGGGCTCATGTTTTACTACGGGTTGGAATTCCATGACCTGGCTCCGGAGTCCATCCTCCACATCTCATCATTCATCGTTGTCTGCGAAGCCTTCCTCCGCACTACTCCCCACTTCGGTTTGTGGCTCAAGACCTTCAACGTGGAGCCGAAGATGATCGAGGGGCGTCAAGTAGAGTGCGGCGGGGCGGTTATAAGCAGAAGGGCCGATGCTCCATGGCCCGAGGGCTCTTTCCAGGAGGAGCTCGGCTTGTGGCAACAGGAGTGGTTCTATATCACCGCTCCTAGGGGCAGCAGGCAGAAGCCGCCGCCCATATTTCGCTCGGGCCCTCCACAGTGGCTGATGTCGTGGGTCAACCAAGGGCTCAACTGGGGGCCGTCAAAGGACGTACCCCTACTGCAGGGCCGGATTCGAGACCTCCAAGAGAGGGAGATCAATCTGGTCATGGTGATGCAGGTTATGCTGATTCGGCGTCTACTGCCCTGCAAGCGTCGCCCCCTCCGCCTGTGGGAATTCAATCCAGAGGGGCCACGAGCTCTCCACTTGAGCTTGCGGGAGATCTTTTTGGTGATCTTCGACATGCTCCTAAAACTGTTGATGTATTAAATCTTATCTTGAGCACTAACTGGCATGATGACAATTTCAAGCGCTTGTGGCTTGTGCTTGCTGCCAGCACTGTGATAGCGCCAACGACTTCCAACAAGATCAGCACCAGATGGTATTCTGTGTTGGTAAGCACATTTGGCTATCTTTCTAGTTCACACTTTTTATCTCTTTTCTTTTTGGTTTTCTACCAGGTAACTTTTTTGCTTCTTAGTCTAATGATTATGCACATATGCACTTGATAATTTTTGTCCCTCTGATTTTATTTTTTATGATCTGAAGTGTGGTAATTATGTAGTAATGCACCTGATAACTTTTTCTAAGAGTGTGGTAATTATGTAGTAATGCACCTGATAACTTTTTCTAAAAGTGTGGTAATTATGTAGTAATGCACCTGATAAATTTTTCTGAAAGTGTGGTAATTATATAGTAATGCACCTGATAACTTTTTTATTTATGTACCAGCTAACTTGTGTGCATACATTCCACTATTGTTTCATGTGTTTTCTTTTTTTTCATAGCAAAATATTGGCAATGTAAAAAACCTCAACTGGTGCAAATTTATTGCGGATCAGCTTCACAAAGCCCTTTCAAAAGGAAAGCTATGACGGGCTGCCTACTATTCTACAATGTTAGTCCCCTTATTCTTTTTCTGTTCCCATGATTTCTGGATTGTATATCTTATTCTGTCAAACAGCTAGATTGTAATGACCTTCTCTGTTTTTCCAGCTTCTGTATATAGATGCTATTGACTTAACTGGCCTTGGTATCATCTTGCCTAATGGTCCTTTTGCAATTAATGTGTGGACGAATGAGTTGGCATCGAAAGTTCTCCGGATGGATGTCCAGATGGACAAGCTTTCTTATGGGAAATTAGCGGTAATTTCCCATTGTCATTTTTCTTACCTTCTATGTATTGCCATATGTTTTATCACAATTTTTATTTATTTATTATCATATTTTTTCAGCTTAAGCCCCAATATGGCCAAGACTATTGCTTGTTTGGTGGCTTAAAAGGTCTAGATAAATTCATGCGTGTTCATGCACCGCAAAACTATTCGGAACGGATATTTTACTCTTTTTTGTGCGTTTGAATATTTTTCTTTTCCCTTTCCTGGTAAACATTGTTATAAAGACCTAGTAACTTTTACTGTTTTTAGGATGGTAACTTTTTGTTTCATAGTTTGGATTCTCACTTTGAAATAACTTCTTTTGAGCTTATATTTGTGTGGTATTTTTAGTAGTATTTGCATGGTAATTAATTTCTCTCACAACCTGATTATTTGTTTTTTCATTCGTGTTTTTCTATCAGAAACTTGCTAAAGCTTCTGCTATTGTGGTTTGCTTTTCGTCTGGCATGGTTGGCCTCCTGGGAGGTCTCGTTAATGAGTTCATGTCCTTGGATAATGAAGACAGCTCATGGATGTCTGGTGTGTTAGAGAGCCAACTCAAGGGTTTATCTTCTGCATAGGGAAGACTGCCGAGAAGACTACAAGTACCCATCCTACATCCCTGATAACCCACAAGTATAGGGGATCAATTGTAGCCTCTTTCGATAAGTAAGAGTATCGAACCCAACGAGGAGCTAAAGGTAGAACAAACATTCCCTCAAGTTCTATCGACCACCAATACAAATCTACGCACGCTTGACGTTCGCTTTACCTAGAACGAGTATGAAACTAGAAGGACTTTGTAGGTGTTGGTGGATAGGTTTGCAAGATAATAAAGAGCACGTAAATATAAACTAGGAGCTGTTTAGATAAAGAAGCAACTAAGTTAGTTTTAGTAGAGAGCTTTTTGTCACGAGAAAGTTATTTGTCCCTAGGCAATCGATAACTAGATCGGTAATCATTATTGCAATTTTATTTGAGGGAGAGGCATAACCTAACATACTTTCTCTTCTTGGATCATATGCACTTATGGTTGGAACTCTAGCAAGCATCCACAACTACAAAAGATCATTAAGGTAAAACCCAACCATAGCATTAAAGCATCAAGTCCCCTTTATCCCATACGCCACAACCCCCTTACTCGGGTTTATGCTTCTATCGCTCAAGCAACCCACTATAAGTGAATCATGAACATATCGCAACACCCTACAACGGGAATCCCTCACACTTGCGCGACACGGAGGGCACAATAGGACAGCACCAATAATAAAACATGCAACTCAAACCAATCACGATCATCAATTAACCCATAGGACAAAACGGATCTACTCAAACATCGTAGGATAACCATACATCATTGGGAAATAATATATAGCGTTGAGCACCATGTTTATGTAGAGATTACAGCGGGTAAAAGAGAGGTTACACCGCTGCATAGAGGGGGGAAGAGTTGGTGATGAGGGCGGTGAAGTTGTTGGTGTAGATCCCGGTGATGATGATGGCCCCGGCGGTGTTCTGGCGCCACCGGAAGCAAGGGGGATAGATCCTCCCTTCTTCTTCTTCTTCCTTGACCTTCTCCCTAGAATGGAGAAGGTTTTCCCCTCTGGTCCTTGGTCTCCATGGCATGGGAGGGGTGAGAGCCCCTCCGAGATTGGATCTGTCTCTCTGTCTCTCTCTGTTTCTGCGTTCTCAGATTCTGCCCTTTCACCATTTCTTATATATCCGGAGATCCGTAACTTCGATTGGGTTTAAACCTTCTCCAAGATTTTTCTCCGAAAATTAGCTTTCTTGCAGCAAAAGAAGAGAATCAACCGCCTTACGGGGTGCCCACGAGGGTCAGGGGTGCGCCTGCCCCCCTAGGGCGTGCCCCCCTTCCTTGTGGCCCCCTCGGGCACTATCTCGCGTTGATTTCTCTTCCAGAAAATCATAAATATTCCAAAAATATTCTCCATCCGTTTTTATCCCGTTTGGACTCCGTTTGATATGGGGTTTCTGCAAAACATAACACATGCAACAAACAGGAACTGGCACTGGGCACTGGATCAATATGTTAGTCCCAAAAATAGTATAAAAAGTTGCCAAAAGTATATGAAAGTTGAATAATATTGGCATGGAACAATTAAAAATTATAGATACGACAGAGACGTATCAGCATCCCCAAGCTTAATTCATGCTCGTCCTCTAGTAGGTAAATGATAAAAAAAGATAAATTTTGATGTGGAGTGCTACCTAGCATAATCTTGATCATATATCTAATCATGGCATGAATATTAAGACACGAGTGATTCAAGGCAATAGTCTATCATTTGACATAAAAACGATAGTACTTCAAGCGTACTAATAAAGCAATCATGTCTTTTCAAAACAACATGGCCAAAGAAAGTTATCCCTACAAAATCATATAGTCTCTCTATGCTCCATCTTCACCACACAAAGTATTTAAATCATGCACAACCCCGGTTTTAGCCAAGCAATTGTTTCATACTTTAGTATTCTCAAACCTTTTCAACTTTCACTCAATACATGAGCGTGAGCCATGGTATAGCACTATAGGTGGAATAGAATATGATGGTGGGGGTTATGTGGAGAAGACAAAAAAAGGAGAAAGTCTCACATCGACGTAGCTAATCAACGGGCTATGGAGATGCCCATCAATTGATGTCAATGTGAGGAGTAGGGATTGCCATGCAATGGATGCACTAAGAGCTATAAGTGTATGAAAGCTCAAACTGGAAACTAAGTGGGTGTGCATCCAACTTGCTTGCTCATGAAGACCTCGGGCATTTGAGGAAGCCCATCATCGGAATATACAAGCCAAGTTCTATAATGAAAATTCCCACTAGTATATGAAAGTGATAACTCAAGAGACTCTCTACATGAAGAACACGGTGCTACTTCGAAGCACAAGTGTGGTAAAAGGATAGTAACATTGCCCCTTCTCTCTTTTTCTCTCATTTTTTCTCTTTTTTTTGGTGGGCTTCTTTGGCCCCTTTTTTTATTTGGGCTTCTTTGGCCTTTTTTTTCATAAAGTCCGGAGTCTCATCCCGACTTGTGGGCAATCATAGTCTCCATCATCCTTTCCTCATTGGGGCAATACTCTAATAATGATGATCATCACACTTTATTTACTTAGAACTCAATATTACAACTCGATATCTAGAACAAATATATGACTCTATATGAATGCCTCCGGTGGTGTACTGGGATGCGCAATGATCTAGCTTAGCAATGACATCAAAAAATAGACAAGCCATGAAAACATCATGCTAGCTATCTTATGATCATGCAAAGCAATATGACTATGAATGCTCAAGTCATGTATATGATGATGATGGAAGTTGCATGGCAATATATCTCGGAATGGCTATGGAAATGCCATGATAGGTAGGTATGGTGGCTGTTTTGAGGAAGATATAAGGAGACTTATGTGTGATAGAGTGTATCGTATCACGGGGTTTGGATGCACTGGCGAAGTTTGCACCAACTCTCGAGGTGAGAAAGGGCAATGCATGGTACGGAAGAGGCTAGCAATGATAGAAGGGTGAGAGTGCATATAATCCATGGACTCAACATTAGTCATAAAGAACTCACATACTTATTGCAAAAATTATTAAACAAAGTATTACATGCATACTACTAGGGGAAGGGTTGGTAGGAGTTAACTATCGGACGATCCCGACCTCCACACAAAGGATGACAATCAAAAAATAAATCATGCTCCGACTTCATCACATAACGGTTCACCATACGTGCATGCTTCGGGAATCACAAACCTCAACACAAATATTTCTACTAATCCACAGTCACTCACTAGCATGACTCTAATATCACCACCTTTATGTCGCCAAACTATTGCAAGGAATCAAACATATCATATTCAGCGAACTACAAGTTTATGTAGGATTTTATGACTAACCATGTGAATGACCAATTCCTGTCATCTCTCTAAATAGATATAAGTGAAGCAAGAGAGTTTAATTCTTTCTACAAAAGATATGCCCACGCTCTAACAAATATAAATGAAGCAAAATAGTATTCTAAATGGCGGTTTTCTATGTGAAGAGAAACAGCCAATCCAAACTTCAAAAGATATAAGTGAAGCACATGAAGCATTCTATAAATCCATACTCAAAAGATTTAAGTAAAGTGCAATGAGCATTCTATAAATAAACCGAGGACTATCTCATACCAGCATGGTGCATAAAAGAAAAGTGAAAACTAAATGCAAAAGATGCTCCAAGACTTGCACATATCGCATGAACGAAACGAATCCGAAAACATACCGATACTTCTTGAAGAAAGAGGGGATGCCTTCTGGGGCATCCCCAAGCTTAGACACTTGAGTATCCTTGAATATTTACTTGGGGTGCCTTGTGCATCCCCAAGCTTGAGCTCTTGCCTCTCCTCCTTTTCCTCATATCGAGACCTTCTTGATCAAACACTTCATCCACACAAAACTTCAACAGAAAACTCGGTAAGATCCGTTAATATAATAAAGCAAATCACTACTCTAAGTATTGTTTCAAACCAATTCATATTTTGTTTTTGCATTGTGTCTACTGTAATATAACTTTTTCATGGCTTAATCCACTGATATAAATTGATAGTTTCATCATAACAAGTAAACTATGCATCAAAAACAGAATCTTTCTTAAATAGGGCAGTCTATAGTAATATGAACATTCACCATACTTCTGGTACCCCAAAAATTCTACCAAAATTAGGAAAAATAAACAATTTGTACATAAATACAGTGCAAGAAGTTTCAGAACAGTTTGACGTTCCAGTAAAAAATGTAAAATCGCAAACTACAGCCAAAGTTTCTGTCCAGCACCGTACAAACCAACAAGCATTGTAAACATCCTAAAGGAAAACCTTGGCACATTATTTTTATAATACAATGGAACTGTACAAGGGGATAATTATTTTTGATGAAAATTTTCTGTAATTAAGATTCACAAAATTTTCGTGAGCGTGAACATAGTTCAAGGAGCTCCCCCACTTCAACAATGCTTGTCTTTCTTACTTTCACTTTCCTTTTTGAATTCCCTCTTTATTTTTTTGTTTTTAGACTATATAAAAGCACTCAACAGAAATAAATGACTCTCTAAAACTTCCGGGTTGTCTCCCTGGCAGCGCTTTCTTTAAAGCCATTAAGCTAGGCATATAGTGCTCAAGTAATGGATCCACCCGGATCCCAAGGTATATCAAAGCCAATTTTAATTAACAATGATTTGTGATTTAGTAGTGAGCACAAAGTAACATATACCATGCAACAACAAAATCTAACTCTCTTCCTATGCATCGGCATGTCATAAAAGAAAAAATCATACACACCAAGTAAAGGCCAATGCATAGTATCAGCAGTTTCTTGCAATTTTATCATATTGTAAACATAGAGAGGTGGAGATATAGTTCCTCTCCCATAATAATTGCAAGTAGGAGCAGCAAGCACATGCATATTATATCTATCAAAATCATCATGTGTAGTAGTAAAACGCAACCCATCAATATAATCCTTAATAAGGGCAAACTTCTCTGATATAGTGTAGTCGGGAGAATTCAAAAAGATAATAGGACTATCATGCGTGCGTGCAATAGCAACAATTTCATGTTTAACATAAGGAACTATAGCAAGTTCATCTCCATAAGCATAATTCATATTGGCATCTTGGCCACAAGCATAGCAAGCATCATCAAAAGGGGGTATTTCAAAAGAATCAACGGGATCATAACAATCATCATAGCAATCCTCCTTCGGTAAGCACGAAGGGGAATTAAACAATATATGAGTTGAAGAGTTACTCTCATTAGAAGGTGGGCACGGGTAGCTAATCCGCTCTTCCTCCTTTTGTTCTTCGCTCTCCTCATCATCTTTTTCATCCAATGAGCTCACAGTTTCATCAATTTCTTCTTCCATAGACTCCTGCAAAATATTAGTCTCTTCTTGGACAGTGGAGACTTCCTCAATAAATGCATCAATATCGGAATTAAATTCCTAATTCTCATAGCAATATTTAAGTATAGCAAAATTTTCAGGTCTGTAAACAACATCATCAAGATTTTCACAAGTTTTAAACAAAGATTCAATTTCATAAGCACCCATAAAAACAACGAATTCTTCTATTTGTTCCACATCATAGTAATCATATATATACCATTAGCATGAGAAGCTAAGGTTTCATTATCATTAAATTTGCATGAAAAGGAAAGGTGTGGAGCCTTCATCCTAGAGCAACAAGTATAATCATATCTCAAGCATAGTTGACGAGCATACCAATGCAACATATGAATTTGATCCCATAATAGTTTCCTTTTTGTGTCAAGCGATAATCCCTGAAGTATTCACGTTGATCCAACGTGTCTCCCATAACATAATCGAATGGGGTTTTCTCAGGATTATCAAAGTAGTACATAATATCTTTCACATAATGAGCATCGAGGGTTTTAGGAGGTTCCCCATCTCCATAAGTAGCAAGTACACCTAATTTTTTCGGTATTTCGTGTTCCATATCCATAACTAAAGATAGAGAACAACTAAGAACAGCAAATAAAAATTGCTTAGTGATAAAGCAAACAAGCACACACGAGAATATTCACCCCACGCTATGACTCCCCGGCAACGGTGCCAGAAAAAGGTCTTGATAACCCACAAGTATAGGGGATCAATTGTAGCCTCTTTTGATAAGTATGAGTGTCGAACCCAACGAGGAGCTAAAGGTAGAACAAACATTCCCTCAAGTTCTATTGACCACCAATACAACTCTACGCACGCTTGACGTTCGCTTTACCTAGAACGAGTATGAAACTAGAAGGACTTTGTAGGTGTTGTTGGATAGGTTTGCAAGATAATAAAGAGCACATAAATATAAACTAGGGGTTGTTTAGATAAAGAAGCAACTAAGTTAGTTTTAGTAGAGAGCTTTTTGTCACGATAAAGTTATTTGTCCCTAGGAAATCGATAACTAGACCGGTAATTGCAATTTTATTTGAGGGAGAGGCATAAGCTAACATACTTTCTCTTCTTGGATCATATGCACTTATGATTGGAACTCTAGCAAGCATCCGCAACTACTAAAGATCATTAAGGTAAAACCCAACCCTAGCATTAAAGCATCAAGTCCCCTTTATCCCATACGCCACAACCCCCTTACTCGGGTTTATGCTTCTGTCACTCAAGGAACCCACTATAAGTGAATCATGAACATATTGCAACACCCTACAGCGGGAATCCCTCACGCTTGCGCGACACGGAGGGCGCAATAGTACATCACCAATAATAAAACATGCAACTCAAACCAATCACGATCATCAATTAACCCATAGGACAATATGGATCTACTCAAACATCATAGGATAGCCATACATTATTGGGAAATAATATATAGAGTTGAGCACCATGTTTAAGTAGAGATTACAGCGGGTAAAAGAGATGTTACACCGCTGCATAGAGGGGGGAGAGTTGGTGATGAGGGCGGTGAAGTTGTTGGTGTAGATCGCGGTGATGATGATGGCCCCAGCGGCGTTCCGGCGCCACCGGAAGCAAGGGGGAGAGAGACCCCCTTCTTCTTCTTCTTACTTGACCTTCTCCCTAGATGGGAGAAGGGTTTCCCCTCTGGTCCTTGGTCTCCATGGCATGGGAGGGGAGAGAGCCCCTCCGAGATTGGATATGTCTCTTTGTCTCTCTCTGTTTCTGCGTTCTCATATTCTGCCCTTCCATCGTTTCTTATATATCCGGAGATCCGAAACTCCGATTGGGTTGAAACCTTCGCCAAGATTTTTCTCCGAAAATTAGCTTTCTTGCGGCAAAATAAGAGCATCAACCGCCTTACGGGGTGACCACAAGGGTCAGGGGCGCGCCCCCTGCCTCGTGGCCCCCTCGGGCACCATCTCGCGTTGATTTTTCTTCCAGAAAATCATAAATATTCCAAAAATATTATCCGTCCATTTTTATCCCGTTTGGACTCCATTTGATATGGGGTCTCTGCAAAACATAAAACATGCAACAAACAGGAACTGGCACTGGGCACTGGATCAATATGTTAGTCCCAGGAATTGTATAAAAAGTTGCCAAAAGTATATGAAAGTTGAATAATATTGGCATGGAACAATCAAAAATTATAGATACAATGGAGACGTATCAATCCCACCCACGTCAAGTAAAAGATACCGGCAAGAAAACTGTTGAAGGTCCAGATTCTGATCATGAGCATGATTATGGTGGCGGTGATGGTCACTCTGATGAAGAATTAGATTTTCACGTTCATTACCATGGTTCTTCAGGTGGACCCAATGCCCATGAGGCTTTAGGTAGTGGGGGTAGTGCTGGACCGAATGTCCATGATGCTTCAGGTAGTGGCGCAGCGAATGCAGATGTGGGTGCAACCATGTTACAACGGCCAATGTGTCGGTAAGGTCAGCTGGAATTGATGGAACTACTACTGCAGGAACCGATCAACCTCTCGAGTCTCAGATTATGCTTACTGCACGTTCCAGGAATGTATCTAGTGATGGATTGCATAACCAGCCAGATATGATGGATACTCAAAATGAGGCTGTTGTTGATACTTCCGTGAAGAGGTGCGGTTCTTATCTTGTCCGTAACTTGGATAAGCAATATTCCAGGCATCGCAAGAAATTACGCCTACCTTCTCCACCCATGGCCATTGGTACAACTGTTTCTGACCAGCCGTCGTTGGATGATACACATCGTTGTATCAAGGCAATGGTCATCAATGAGCTTGGCATTGTAGGCCCTGATAAGGGCACTAACTCAGTAATTGCCAATCCCACTCGGAAGAAGCAACATCCTCGCAAGTGAGTTTCTTATCATCTGCTAGTTGTGTTCTTTTATTTCCTTTTTTATATTGCATTTTTTGTACATATTTAGTTGTTGTTACTCCTTTGTGTTATAACTTTTCCTAGCACCTACCTTCTGATAATTAGAAGTAACTCTGTCTGGAAAGTTTTTATTCCTTAATAAGAATGTGTTCTTGTATAAAATGAATAGTAATTATATTCTGGTAAGGCTGATAACTTTTAGTAGTTATTTTCAAGATAATAACTTTAGTTTTTATTTGAACAATATGTAGTTTAACTTTGTTTGAATGATAATTTTAGTAATTATATGCTGGTAAGCATGTGTTATTTGTTTATGGTAACATTTTTCTCACGTGCACTATATCCTTTTCAAATGATAACTTGTTAGGGGTTCGAATGCTCCATCTATTAGTGTTGCCGACCTTTAGCAAACGCGGTCTACCAGTGTGGGTGTCACGTCTGAGGTGGTACCTAGTAATCTTACACGTTCTTCGGCAGATGTTGACTCATCTGACAAGTCATGCAGGTGATTATGAATGTTATTTTTTCTCACTATATGAAATCTAAATGATTTTCTCTATTTGTTTATTTTTATTTGTAAATTAGGTGAATATATACCAGTAATTCAACTCTTTTATGCGTGGCATCATAAAATGTATGGAAAGGGCTGGTAGTTTTTATAGTCAAAGCTCTTATAAGATTACTGTTATTTTTAGCATGATAAATTTTTTGGTAAATTTGTTATCTTCATATTTACCATCTTCATTAATGATTTGTGACGATGTTGGTTTTTGCATTATGTGGATAACCAAGTTGGCCATAAGCTGACAAATAATGCGAATACAAGCTGGTAACTAAAGTTATATTAGTTGGTAACTAATGTCAATATAAGTTGGTATCTAATGTTATATTAGATGTTGTATAATGCAAATATAATCTGATAACAAATGTCAATATAAGCTGGAAACTAATGTTATATTAGCTGGTAACTAATGTTATTATAAGCTGGTAATGTTTCTTTTCTTGTGTGTAGGAATAAGACCAAGATTACTGTGAGAAAGGTTAAAAATTCTTCTAAAGTTGCAGTTGCAACTAGGTCGTCTCCTTGTGTTGATTCCAAGAACGCGAAAGATGATTTTAAAGACTCGCGCACGGTCACTTCTCCAATGGCTGTTGTGCAAGCTAATTCTACTGTGAGGAATTCACCAGATGCTGGTTTTGGAGCTATGGAAGAGCTCGCGGCAGCAGCCACTATAACTCAAGTGGTAGAAGAGATTGCCAATGTTGTTATTGGCACTGACTGAAACTTCTGCTGATCAACCTCAAGGAATATCTCCTCCAATGAGCGCTGCTGTCGTGGAATTAACACGTCAGATGTCCTTAGTGTGAGGACTTAGTCGCGAGGCCAACGCATCTATGTGGTAGCTTGAGAGGGGTTGAGCAGAATTGAGAGACGCAACACAAGACAAGGGTTTAGACAGCTTCGGGCCCCGGGAAACATCATCCGGTAAAAACCCTCCATGCTGTTTGAGGCTAGATCTCATTATCATCACAAGGGAGTCGCCATAAACCGGCTCTCCTCTAGTTGTGTCTAGCCCTAGAGATTGTTTCTTGCTTGTCCCTCTCTGGAGAGCCCTGCCCCTCCTTATATAAGTTAGAGGGGCGGGTTACATGTGGAGTCCTAGTAGGACTAGGACTAGTCTATCTTTTCTTACAAGTTGAATACAAGTTCGGTCTTGCTTCCTTGTAAAGGAAATATTCATCATCACTTTCCTCTTAAGCCGGCCCAACATAACATGAGCTGGCCTTCTAGGCCTTGGGCCTAGTCTTCTATCTGACCCGTCGTTAGGGCCATCCGTGAGTCGCCAGGCTCGTGAGTCGTCTGATCTGTGAGCCGCCAGACCCGTGAGTCGTCAGTCTTCCAGCGTGTCATCGGTGAAGCGCCAAGTCCGGCCGGGTCATACTTCCGGCCGGGTCATACCGCGGGGTATATCCCCGACATTAGCCCCCAGCTTAATTTGGATTTATCCATGTTAAACTGATCCTGCAAAATAACACAAGAACAAATTTGACAGGTTGCGCTCCGGGTTAAATATTCTTGTAAGCCGGCACCTGAACATCTTTAAGTCCTTGTCATTTCCATGTTGATATAAATATGTCCATAACCTCATAGAAAAATCTTCTTTAACAGATATGCTTCAACTTTGTCAATGCAAAAAATCCAGATACTTCTTTCTTTAAAAAATCCGGGTTAACAGGCCAGCATCAGAATCAATTTGCTGACATTGGTCTTCTTGTAGAAAAATATAGTAAGAGGTAATTCACTTGAGTCGGCCTCCAAAACACCGGCTTAAAAAATATTGGTCTTGAAATACTCATCTGACTTTCAACCGGCTTGAAGATGTAACACTTACCGGTTTATCATCACCAAAATTGCCAGATTATAAAACAGATGATGTTGGGTCATAATTGTTGTTAACACCGGGTCATGTAATTGATCTTGCTGATTTGCTCAAAAACTGAGAATTAGAATATGTTCCTCCTTTATATGCATATCACCTGTAGCCCCCAAGTGTCGGGTTGTCATGCTTGCAGCAACTTGGGACTTGTAATTGGCTTATGCTCATAAAAATTTCAACCAGTGTAGCCCCCAAGGGCCGGGTCATTATGCAATAATGAGCAGGGACTTTGTAAATAATTCATTAATAATAACATCATATGATGTAATCTCCACCATGGGGCTTGAACCCACGTCCATAAGGTTAAGAGTTTAATGTAATGGACTGAGGCTTGTGTACCTTGAATTTTTGACAGGGACAATTGGTAGCCCCCAAGGGCCGGCTCATTTAGAATGTGACGAGTCGGGTCTTCAATAAGTTGAGCAAAAAATGACTTTTGCATTAGCCCCCAAGTGTCATGGTGCATGCTGGCAGTGACATGGGACTTGTATTTTCGATGCAATCTCAATTTGAATAATGTAGCCCCCAAGTGCCGGGTCGTAAGCCTGCACCGACTCGGTGCTATTTCCTACATTGTAAAACAAATCATATCCATTGATAAAAATAATAGCCGTTGCGCTAAAGCGACTTTGAAAACCTCAATCATAACACTGGTTATTGATAATCACAATAGAAGTCCAGCCATGTTGGCTATTCAAGATTTGAATAATATAATTTGATATGAAAACCTCAATCATTCAATATCATCATGAAAATCTAGCCAGTTTTGGCTATTAAAGATTTGAATACCTCATCGGTTGACAAGTAAATTCGGAGTTTAAATACCTGGCGGCTCTTGGTCGATGACGACTTAATGCGCATTCATTGTAAGCCAGAAGTTTTGTAACCCGGTGGCATATAGCCCTTGAGAAAATCAATAATTGATAACCCTTTTGAGACACCAATTTCAGTGATGAGCTTGGACTGAAGCATTTATATAAATCATAGTTCTGCAAATCCTGCATAGAGTTTAAACAACATATGCCCTGGCGACTTAACGTCAAGAGCCAAGGCGGATAACCACCCAAATGTAGTCTTACCCTGCACACAAGTAGATCACAAGAACCCTTGGCGGTTTGCCGCAGGGCGAGTCATATAAAAACCCAAAAAGAATCATAAATGGACAAGCCGGTTATCAATCATGATGTTTAAGACACTATTGATGTTACCATACTTATGATCCCTTGGACGATACCACCGGTTTACGTGACCCGGAGGGTTAAGTTGATAAGTCAACCCTGTAAAAGCCGGCACATAAGATATTTGTGACAACTCAAATACTTGTGATTGTATAAAAACAGATAAAAAAAAATTTGAGGCTTCTGATTCAAATACGATCAGTAAACCGTTCCAAAGGGGTTAAGCTAAGATTCGAATACGATCATATAGCCCCCAGTGGCGTTGGCGATGCTGATCAAAGTGGGTATCGGCAGCTATGTTCTCCTTGGTTCAAATACGACCCATGTTTGAACAGGAAGCCCCCAAGTGACCTTAAGAGTTGTTTAGCAACGCTGATTCGAATACGATCCACGTCGATTCCCAAAGGGGTTGAGCTATGATTCGAATACGATCAAGAAGCCCCCAAGTAGGTTCAGCAGTTTGCTAATCAAAAGGGTATCGACAGCTATGTTCTCTTTGGTTCGAATATGACCTATGTTTGAACAGGAAGCCCCCAAGTGACCATATAAGTTTTGGCATTGCGCCGATCAAGAGGGTACTGATAGCTATGCCCGATGAGCAGGAAGCCCCCAAATGACCATAATAAGATAAGCCGTAAGGCAGGATACCTATGTTTGAACCGCGCAGCAAGTTCTTTTTGGCACCCTTTAATCTTTTTGAGAACTCGAACTTGCGAGAGATTAATTCTTTTTGAACCGGAAGTTTAAACCAGATTTCAAAGCTTCAAAACCTTGTGAGAGATAAATTTACCTTGAGCCGGATTTGAACCGGATTTGAGAGCTTCAAAGCCTTGCAGTAAATAAATTTCCTTTGAATCGGTTTTTAAACCAGATATTGAGAGTGTTAGTGCTTTGTGGGAGAGAGATGTCTCTTGAACCGGATTTTAAACAGGAGTCCTTCTTTTTAATCCGGAAATTTTCTGACGGCCTTTAAATTTTTCACCAATTATAGCGGTAGCCTCTGGAACCGGGTTACCTTCCCTCCAATGACCCGGAGTTCTTGAATCCATTGAAACCGGCTAATTTTGCCGAGTCATACCATTGTAGCCCCCGAGTCTCAAGACGACTCGAGGAGTTGGCTTGAGATTCTCCATATTTGACCATAGCAGAAGGTATACATCATTGGCATTGATAGCGCGATGTGAATCCATAGAAGGTTGAGGTGACTGCGGTGGGTTATAAATGATCCCGTATGAGCCGTGTCAGCAACTCGGCCAATGGCTCCTTCCAATTGGCTGTTTGAAGTTAACCAAACTGTAGTGGCGGCGACTTGTGCACCTGCCCATTGAACCATCCAGTGCAGACGGCGGCTGATAATATATGATAAATTGCCTCTAATTTATTGGCAGAAAACCGGGCTTCCCAAGTAGTGACTTGCCCATACTCAATAAACAGCTCATCCAGACAAGTGCAGCTCGGTGTGTTGATATAGACCAGGCCGCGAGAGACGGACGGTAAATATGACCGCAACATCAGAGGCGGCATAGACAGATGAACCAGCCGTGGCGTTGTAAGCCGGTGAGGACGGGCAAGTTGTCCTCCTTGTTGTAAGCCGGCATGGTCGCGAGAGACGGCCTCGGCGTTGTAAGTCGGTGCGGTCGCGAAAGACGGCCATGGTGTTGTAAGCCGGTGCGGTCGCGAGAGACAGCCACGGCTTTGTAAGCCAGTGCGGGAGTCTGTTGAGTAACAACGACCACTTGTGCCAAAAGATGTTGGCGTGCCACCATCTCCACGGTATAATATCACTTTTTGTCATAAATAATTGCCCTGATATGTTAGGCCAGAAATAATCCGCCATGGAGTTGATGATATCTTATGGTGAAACTGAAATCACTCACGGGTGAGCCGGCCGCAATTTTTATAAGCTGGTGCGGCCGGGGAGGGTCGGCACCGGCATTGTAAACCGGTGCAGACGAAAGAGTCGGCCGCAGCGTTGGAAACGGCAAGGACGCGGGCGAGTCGGCCGTGGGCGCGGACAACGAGTCCGTTGCATGTGTTGATGTAGCGGGGGCGGCGACTTGCGCATGTATCCATCCAGAACACGGCATAAACATGCTAGCACAAAAATAATATTGGCGCACGCTCCTTTGTGACACCTTTGTAATAAATAATGGTCCTGCGAAAAAATACCACAGACCAGTGTAATTGTTCTCAAATAAAATATATTCTGATAAAATACTTAGAAAAAACAGCACCTGATGTTTTATCGGGCGGACGTATTATCAGTACGATTCCTCTGGCTTCCTCAATTTGTAGATTGAACCATGCGTGAGGTACTGGAGGTGCATGGGAAGTGACTAGTATATGCATGTGATTAGCATTCTGGCCGCATAATCCATGTTTTTCTCCTCATTGCTTTAAGTGGCAAAGTAACAACAATACCCTGCCCGTCCTTTCCTCCTTTGTCTACAGATGACTCGACAGTTGACGAGTCCACAGCGACGACTCAGGCAGACGGCAGCTCAGCAGGACAGCGGCCTGTCACCAGCCGCAAGGGCGGAGTCCAGCATAGGCGAGCAGATCGGCATGAGACGAGGGAGCGGCCGAGACAGCTTATTGACACGGAGGTAAGGTGGTTCAAGGCGCGGCGGGTCGCAACGGCTTGGCGCAGCTACGGAAGCGACGCCAGTGGAGGCAGCAACCCACAAGCAGGGGTCGTTTGAGGCCTGCTCTGGCAGGGGCCGTGACGGTTCTTGTTGGAAGAAGTAAGGCCGGCGGCTCAGGTCGGATGCAAGGCAGAGGCAGCCGGTGGCTCGAGGCGATGTGTAGCAGAGACATGGGTGCACCCGCAGGGTCGACAGGGTGGCTGCCCTTTAGCTGTAGCGGTTTCTAGATGGCGGTGACCGCCAGCAGCGGCAGAGGCGGGCAGTCGGTTTGACGCAGCCCGGCGGGGCCGGTGCAAGGCGAATCAGAGGTGGGCGTGAGGACGAAATGGCTACTGGCATGGAGGAGCAGCAAAGCGCTGCGAAGGCTGCACGGGGCAGCTCAGAGACCGAGTCTGGCTTCTTTCTTCTCTGATTCCGATGGAACTGTTCCCTTTTCCTTTTAGAACCAGGACTCGATGAACACAGACAGCAGATTGATGATCGCTCTGGACACCATGGAGAAAATACAAAACACTCTTTATCCATGATCTGGTAGGTGCCTTCGTGGATGTAGATGTATTAGTATATCTCTACTCCTAATGGAGCAGTTGGTAGTCTCGCTTCCAGGTTTTTTTCGTCCCACCACTTTCGTCCGGGTTTTTTTCGTAGGTTAACCGTCGTAGATTTTTTCGATGCTGGTTTCTTATTCACCGGTTTATTTACCCCTCAGCTCTTTCCTTGCAAATCAGCACTTTCCAAACGTGCACGCAATCACGGATCTAAATTTACTAACTTATCCAAATCAACTGATACCTTCCATTATTGCAAATTTCTTTAGGAAACAAATAATAGATTTTAAGGAAACAAATAAAAGATTTTAAAGACGCATCATGCTTTACTAACAATCACTAAAAATCAAATCTAAATTAATTAACCTTACCTTAAATCACTCAATCACTTTAATTAGAAAACATTTTCTTTCCTAACTGCACCCCGCTTAGTGTGCACATAACAATCCGAAGTAATTAGAGTCACATGATTGAATCCATTTATTTAGAGCGACATGATTGCGTTTTGGGATGTGTCGTTGAGGTCGTTGCTGCCTCCTACACTCAGGGTGTGTCGCCGAGATCAAGGCGAGCATGAGGAGATGTGGCCACCGCCATGGTCACCCCATCGCAGGGGATGGAGCACGCCGTCGGCCTACAACTTGTGGAGATCACTGTTGCTCTTCAGGTCGCGTGGTGACCGGATCTTGCCGATGTGTCCCTCCCCGACGACCTCCTCTTCGCCCGGTTGGCCGGCATGGATCTCGCCACTACTGCCCTCAACTTCTCTGCCTCGAGCTCGACGGTCAGCCACCATGGATCCCCCAGCTGGAGGGTCACGTGAACCAGCCGTCCTCCCATGCTGCAGCGGCGAGAAGGTGACATGGCTCTCCGTACATGAAGAGTGGAGTTCGGTCAAGTACTTATATACTTGGCCTCTACTGCTGATCCATGTACATGGAGAAGAACAGACAACCGCTCATTCATGCTTCGTTCCACTCCTTTGCGCTACATTACTGGAGGTGACATTTTCCTATCTCTCTATGTTGTAACAAGCCTGTTGCCTGCATAGTTAATGAATTTTTTATTTAAATTTATCGCTGCTTAGTGCTTTGTTGCAATTGTTCACCCAAGATTCTTATATATAATCTGAGCGTATGTAGGCATACTTAGCTTTGCTATTCCATTTTTTCTGGCGCATAGAAATAAGAGTATTATCCAGGTTAGGTATTCAATTGAGTATGGTATTTGAATTGCTATCAGAATGTCTTTTCTATGCATGTGATTTCTCACATCTGGTTATAATATTTGTGAAGACGTGCATTGCACGTGCACTTGGAAGCGGGCCCGTGGCCCGCACTGGACGGTGCCGACGCCGACCCGAGCCACCTCGTCCGTGTATTCTTGGAGCTGTGGCTGGTCGATTTACATGAAATTAATTCCCTCAGTTCTGGTGGCAAATATAATACTCATAATCCATATTGTTATGCACTAGCGTGTATGTGTGAAATAGATGGATTATGGTCCCGTACCCAATAAGATGGATATGTGTGTGTGTGTTAGAGAGAGAGGGAGCGGGGGATAGAGAGTGAGGAAGAGGGAGGGAGAGTGCGTGTCTGTGTGTGTGTGAGGATTTAATGGTAAAAAGGTCGCCAATGTCGTAATATTGAACTCTTAAAGTTAATGTGGCCCCGTTGCAACGCACGGGCGTTCTTCTAGTTTAAATAATGTAGCACACAATTAGTACTAGTCTTGGTCACGTACTAGTGCAAGTACTAGTTGATTCCATGGATTTTTGCAGCTAGATTAAACAATTATTACCAGCCTTCATCCGTACTGATGTGGAGTCAAAGAGGAGCAGTAATCTGACCCGGATACGGTAATACATGTACTTGCAGTAGAAAAAACTCATATCAAACCTGGGGATTTGCGGCCACGGCTTAAAACCAACGCGTCAAACCTGTTTGGTTTGAATAAGTCACCTGACTTATAAGTCAGGTGACTTAAAACCAGTGACTTATAAGGCACTCCTGTTTGGTTGTCACCTGGCTTATAAGTCGCCTGACATACCTTCCCACACCAATCAATATCATGTAGGTGGTGGGACCCATGCAAAAGGGGGTGACTTATAAGTTTTAAGTTGGGGTGGAGCAACTTATGACTTATAAGTTGGGGTGACTTATAAGTCGGGTCTGTTTGGCAAAATAAGTCACTTTTTTCACTTTTCGACTTATAAGTTGGTGACTTATTTGGAACCAAACAGGCCCTTACTTGTGATATCGGATCAGATTCTTGTCCGGTCTCATCTATAGCGAACAAAGCAATCTATGCTCGGATTCAACGGGTCGCCGTGCAATGCGTGAGGCGCCGCACACAAACCCTAACGACTCTATGGATCTTGTATCTGCTGGCTCCAAAAATTTAACCATAATTCTAATCTCCCAACAATAAATTTGCCGACTCTGTCCATGGTCGTCCGGCTTAATCGTGAACCTCTCGATGAGAAAGATCCCTCCAAGAACTTATCACCACCGCGCGCAAGCCCCACAGTGGGCGCCAACTATCGTGGAATTAATACGTCAGATGTCCTTAGTGTGAGGACTTAGTCGCGAGGCCAACGCATCTATGTGGTAGCTTGAGAGGGGTTGAGCAGAATCTAGAGACGCAACACAAGACAAGGGTTTAGACAGCTTCGGGCCCCGGGAAACATCATTCGGTAAAAACCCTACATGTTGTTTGAGGCTATATCTCATTATCATCACAAGGGAGTCACCGTAAACCGGCTCTCCTCTAGTTGTGTCTAGCCCTAGAGATTGTTTCTTGCTTGTCCCTCTTTGGGGAGACCTGCCCCTCCTTATATAAGTTAGAGGGGCGGGTTACATGTGGAGTTCTAGTAGGACTAGGACTAGTCTATCTTTTCTTACAAGTTGAATACAAGTCCGGTCTTGCTTCCTTGTAAAGGAAATATTCATCATCCCTTTCCTCTTAAGCCGGCCCAACATAGCATGAGACGGCCTTCTAGGACTTGGTCCTAGTCTTCTATCTGACCCGCCGTTAGGGCCATCCGTGAGTCGCCAGGCTCGTGAGTCGTCTGATCTGTGAGCCGCCAGACCCGTGAGTCGCCAGTCTTCCAGCGGGTCATCGGTGAAGCGCCAAGTCCGGCCGGGTCATACTTCCGGCCGGGTCATACCGCGGGGTATATCCCCGACAGCTGTCGTAGCTGAAACTTCTGCTGATCAAGATCAAGGATTTGCTCCTCCAATGAGTGCTGCCATAGCTGAAACTTTTGTTGATCAAGATCAAGGATTTGCTCATCCAATGAGCGTTGCCATAGCTGAAGATGCCCAAGCTCCTGTCAAAATACCATGTGTTGTTCAAGCTCAAGTTGAATCTGCCCAATCCAATGTGGTAGACAGTTGAAACTGAAGATGCACTGTTTGTTGAAGCTCAAGCTAGGGATGACCAAGTCGCCGCCCAAGAATTCAGCAGTAATGCAGATGTAGAAGATGTTGTTGCTGAGAGGGCCTACTGGGATTTCACCCCACCATCTTGCTCTCTTGGCCTAGATTTTGGCCCCACACCGCCCGGACCAGATATTAATACGATGGCCGCAGTCCTAGCTGCAGTACCAACACCGCCCCCAGCGGTTGTTTCGACAACTCAAGCACCAGTAGTGGACCCAGCGGTTAACAATGCTCCCCAAGACCGAGTAGCAGCAGCCCCAATTGATCAGCCGGCGGCAGCACCAAGAGATTTAAAGAATGCAGGAGATAATCCTGTTGACTCTAAGCCGGTTTCATGCTCTGAGCCTGCTGACCTTGGTAAGTGAAGGCATATATGTGTCTTCGCTTTATCACAAAAGAGTGATGGGACGGATGTCTGCTTTTCGAAGACCTTTTTTATGCTTTTAGTTTGATCCTTGTGTGTATATGTATGCTCTTTTTTATCCTATGTATGGACACCCCCCCCCCTCTCACATGTAATGACTTCTGCTTTTGCGTGTGTGCTATGAAATGAACTATGTGTTTTCGTTTCACATTCGCTCTCTTTATTTTCTGTTGTCTGGTGTGTGGATGTATTATATGTGATTATTATTGTTCAGTATTCCTGGTAACTTTTACTAACATTTGACTAATAATTATAGCGCTCTACTTTTAACTGATAATTATAGCGCTCTACTTTTAACTGATAACTATAGCGCTCTACATGAAAGACATTGTACCTTGTTTTCTAGCTTACCATTTTATCATATGGTTATTTTCACCATGATAACCTCTTTGCGAATGTTGCGCTGGTATTTTTTGTTCTAACTAGATACCTACATGGTTTCATTTTTTTATCCTAACTAGCTACTTAAAATGGTAACATTTCTGATGACACCCTGATAACATTTGCTACCACCAAGCCGATAACTTCAACCCTTCTTATCTTTATTCCTAGTAACTTTTACTAACATCTGACTAATAATTATAGCGCTCTACATTTAATTGATAATTATAGCGCTCTACATGAAAGATATTGTACCTTGTTTTCTAGCTTACCATTTTATCGTATGGTAACTTTCACCATGATAACCTTTGCGAATGTTGCGCTAGTTTTTTTTTTTGGTTCTAACTAGATACCTACATGGTTTCATTTTTTTGCTAACTAGCTACTTAAAATGGTAACATTTCTGATGACACCATGATAACTTCTGCTACCACCATGCTGATAACTTCAACCCTTTTTTTCTTTATTGTTGCTGGAAATACACCCCCCTCCTTTCCCTGCACACACACACCATTCTAATACATTCATGCTACCCCTTTAACTATCCTGACCCCCTCATTTTCTTCCCATTTTCTCTCTACAGTAATTATATTATCATTCTGTACTATCTATCACTTTTTTCTTTAGCTGTTTTTCCACATATTTGACATTCCTTTTTTCGGTTCACAAAATGACCTGATCGCAACTTTTTGAAGAGCGTCGAGTTCAAGTTTATGATGCGGATGTTGAAGACGATGATGTAAGTATGTGGGTTGAAGAAGTCGAACGTGCCACTGCTAGAGCAAAAGCAAATTACGCTTTTTAAAATGTACTAATAGGAAGATTTTTTGTATCAAACTTTTTCCTACTGCCAACCTTGATAACATCATTATGTTCATGCTGATAATTTACTGTTCTAATCTCTGATAAGTTCTTTTCTTTTTGTTTCCCCATAATTTTTCTTTTTACCAATCCCAACTCTGATAACTCCCTTCACTTTTCTTATAGACCACCCCATCAGCCCTGAATTTGTTACACCAGTTATTCACCCTCCCAATGGTAATCATTCAGCCAGTGTGACTCCTAAATCGTACATTCGGAAAGTTAGGGTAAGCCGCCCATCGCAGTTCCTTCTGCCTCCATATTGTGGCCGCATAGTATCTGCACTTGAAGAGGTTATTTACGCAGAAGTTATCAAACACACCACTGATTTAGTTGACTCCAGGATAAAACAGTAATTACATTTACTGTTTTCCTTTACTCTAGTATTTTGACCCCTCACTAGCAAAACATTCGCTTATATAGTTTTTTTTCTTTGTTTGCTTTCCAGTATTAGGGTTATTGACATCGATGGGCGGTGGGTCACATTGGAGGAGCTTGCTAATAGTGTAATAGAAGGTGGTCATGTTTTGAATAATATTGCAGAGCTCCACATCCGAACTCTTTCAGATTTTGTACCCCCAGGGAAGATAATCTTTCCATGGTTGTTGTCAGTATATCTTCTCATATGTGATTTCACGAGCAAGTTCCTAATCAAACATTTCCGTCGTGATGTAAACTACATACTTAGTCACCAAAATCAGGTACATTTTTTGATGTAAACTACATACTTTTCTGCTTTTAAATCCTACAAGCTGTTTTTTAATTGGTATAACAGGCAATTTTATTAGGATGTTAATTTGGTTTTGTCACACATCGTACCACTAAAGAATTTTAGCTGGTACCTAGTTATGTTACTTTTCTGTGGTAACTTTCATGTATGCCTACTGGTAACATACATTGTCAGTGTTCTGATAACTTGCCTTTTTAACTGTAAATGCCTTGGTAACTTCTTGTGTTCATGTGTTCACATTTTTTTAACAGCTTCTGTTTCCAACACTGCAAAAGTTGGGACCTCTACCAAAGGATGGGCATTGGTATGTCTTGTGCCTTAATCTCAAGGCAAAACGATTTGAAGTTCTTGATTCTCCTCGTCCACAAGATAGCCCTTCGCTCATCACACATGTGATGAAGCTTATGAATGGTATTAAAAAAGACTGGTTGATTACGTACAAGGACTCGAGTACGCAGATCCAAGACTATGATCTTGTGTACATCAATGTGTTCAAACAGGACAATTGGTTAGTTTTTTTGGCTAGTACTCCATCATTTTTCCATCTAAATACCCAGTAACTTAGTAGTGTAGCATTTTAAAAGTTCATTCACCTTTTTACATATCTTATTTTGCTTTTAACACACTTTTTGTTTTTCTCCTTCCAGCACTGATTGCGGTTTCTTCGTGTTCAAGATCTTGGAGTTCTGGGATGGTGAAAATATCCCGGCAATAACTCAAGAGCAGATCCCAACGTCGAGGAAGATATTGACAAGCATGTGGCAGGACCATCCTCTTAACAAATGCACGCAATGGCGCTATCACTTGATCAACAAGGAGTAATTGAGGTGAGAAATTTGCACCAATATAAGTTTGAATTTATGTAACGATGATAGTTTTATACTTTTTTTCTGGGCTCATTACTATCTTTTATTTACATTTTTTGGTGATAACTTATGTTAGTCAGTGTTGATAGCATACTTTATCAGGTGCTGATAACTTTCTATTTCATGGCGTCATAACATTTTGCTCACAAATAAAGAACGATAACTAATCTCATTCTCATTTCTGAAAATCCCCATTAGATTTTGGACGATAACTTGCCTGTTTCAATGCTGATAACTTTTCATTACATGGCGTCACAACATCGTTTACACAATAAAATGGGTAAAATTGATAAGTAAATCGATAACTTGCACTTCAATGCCCATCTAACTTTTTTGCACTTCTAGTTTCTCAGTGCAGTATGGGTGATGTACATTTGCTTTTATCATGTTCTATTGACCCGGACACTTTACATTTCCTATCTTTTTTTGGTTTTGCAATGTCAAATGGGTGCTAAAATCTTTTCTCTCTTGGACACCATTTTGTAGTAGACTTTGGTGGGTCTAGTATCACTCTTGTTGATGATTGGGATCCCTCGGTATGTGAGCCCTGGAACTGAAAAATATTGCCAGAAACATGTGTGACAGGAATGCTTCCTTGATGCGCTACTGGGACACCTTCAGTGGCACTAGTCCCTGGTGGTGAAGAAAACATTTCTACTTCTTTTCCCTCATCTTTTTCCTTTCTTGCTTTCTTTATCTACCTCATTTTTAGCGCATCCATGTCGTCTCTGAAAGCATTAACGTGTTTCCTTGCCAATACCATCCCTTCATTAGTAGTGCAAGCATCTTTTGCTTGTTCCTTGAAATCATTCAGAATAGATGTATATCTCAAGATATTTTTTCCTTCCTCTGTCATACCCTTCTTAACTGTTGGCTATTGGTAATCAGGCTCAACAAGACCCTCCTCTGGATCCCATGTCCGCCTATCTAGTATATACCTCCTCGGTATCTCATAGACTCCAATATGTTCCACTACTCGTAGTATGTGTGTGCACAATAGCCCATCGCGATCAAACTTGCAGCAAGTGCATGAGTATACCCCTTCATCCTTGTTCGCCTGCACATGGTAGTCCCTATCCCATACTTTGGTAGTATGCCTCAGAGCGACCACATCCTGAAGGTTCCATCTTTTAAAGTGTCGCATCCGTAAGCAGTCTTTAGCTTCATCTCTACCTGTAACTTGGAGAACAGATTTTGTGTGTATATCCCTCGCATCTGCAACTCGATTGGGTTCAATGAATACATGTCTACCTATTTGTAAATTGTGTCCACTTGCTCTTTCTCCACAACCACCATTACTTTCTCCTGGATTGCAGTGTATTGAGTTGTGAATTCAATCAGTGAGTTGTTGGGGTTCACGTACTTCTTGAGCACAGCACTAATCCCTCGCTCCTTGCAGTTGTCTGCAAGAATGGAAATAAATGCTTCATGTAGCACTACAAAAACAGACACATCCGTGACATTTTGGGCCGAACAAAAAAATTTCTGTCATACATATGACACTTCTATGACGATAATTGTGATAGAACCCGGTATCATCATAGATGTGGTGGGCTCCTACTTCTATGACAAAAAATCATGACAGAAAATGGGCTTTTTGTCCTAGGCGGGCCGGAGACGCAGCTGCATGACATTCTTTGGGCCGTCCATGATGGAAAAAACCATGGTAGAAGCGAGGGGGGGAAATTTCGGGGAGTTGCCGGTTACGGTGGGAGGTCGAGGCCGAGCGATGCGTGTTTCTCTCGTACACGTACGTGCGAGTGTGCAGGGCGTTGGCTCTAACTGAACCCGAGCGAGGCGTTGGCCTCTAACTGAACCCGAGCGATTGCACTGCAGGCTACGCATTACTGAACCCGAGTGATCGATCGATGGTTGTTAACTGAACCCGATCAAGTGATTCCTTCGCTACTGCTGCTAACTGAAGCCGATCAATTGGATGAACAGTGAGCGTTGCGGGAGGGGGGTTGGATGAACAGTGAGCGGTGGCGTTGCCTCTGGATGAACAGGACCCCGTGGTGTGGAGGGCTAGATGAACAGTAGATGATGGAGGGGTGGCCGTGGAGGGGTGGTTGAACAGGACCTCGTGGTGTGGAGGGCTGGATGAACAGTAGACGGTGGAGGGGTGCCCGTGGAGGGGTGGTTGAACAGTAGCCGGTGGAGTAGCGCGTGGTGGAGGCTGGATGAACAGGAGCCCGTGGAGGCTGAGGAGGTCGACGGTAGCCCGTGGAGGCTGGAGGAGGTCGACGATGGAGATGAACAGTATCCCGTGGAGTCCCGTTTTGCGGTACGCCACACCCCTCCCGATCAACAGGACCCCGTTTCGACCGTAGGAGGTCCGTTTCGTCCGTTTTGTGGTACGCCACACCCCTCCCGATCAACAGGACCCCCGTTTCGACCGTAGGAGGTATGTTCCCTCCATTTTGCGGTATGCCAGGCCTCGTTTCCATCGCCTGTTCCGTCCAAGCCGGTTGGCTCCCACGCGTTCCGTTGCCTCCCGATGAACACAACGCATTTCATTGCATCCGCATGAACACGATGCATTCCGTTGCTTCCCCATGAACATGACGCATTTTGTTGCCTCCCCATGAACACGAGCCCTCGCCGTACGTATGCGCGAGTAGGCGTTCAAGACCCCGCCCGTATGTACACATACGTGGCCATATTTTCTTTCTTGCACCCTGGTTGTTGTACGTACGTGTACATGCTACGTGCGCGCCTCTACTACGATACGTGCGCGCCTCTACTACGACACGTGCGCGCCTCTACTACGACACGTGCGCGTCTCTACGTCGACCAGTATGTACGTACACGTTCGCGATCAGGATGACAACGCTATGTACGCTTCAACCAGGTGGGTCCCGACTGTCAGGCACTTCCTTGCCTGCGAATATGTAGCTGGTGGGTCCCAGCAATCAGGGGGGCGAATCGTTTTGTTTTTTTTTTGCTCGGACGCACTTTCTTGCGTTCGAAGGTGTAGCTGCTGGGTCCCAGCAGTCAGGGGGGCGAATCATTTTTTTTGCCCAGACGCACTTCCTTGTGTGCGAAGGTGTAGCTGGTGGGTCCCAACAGTCGGGGGCGAATCGTTTTTTCTGACGCACTTCCTTGCATGCGAAGATGTAGCTGGTGAGTCCTAGCAGTCAGGGTGGTGAATCGTTTTTTTTGGACGCACTTCCTTGCGTGCGAAGATGTAGCTCGTGGGTCCCAGCAGTCAGGGGGTGAATCATTTTTTCGTGAAATACGGTGGCCTGTCCGGTGGGTCCCCGCTGTCAGGTGGAGGAATAATTATTTTGCGCGTAATAAGGAGGCACTTCCTTGCGGCTACCGTGGACCCAGCTGTCAGCCTCTCCACGTACAGTCCACGTCCGATGGAAGTCATTCCTTGAACACGTTGACAACGCCGCGCCGAGAGCACCACGGCGGTGGACGACGGCGAGGCCTAGGAAGGGGACGACGCGGAGCCGGGTAAGACGCGGCAGTGGATGCACACGCGGAGAGGAGTACGAGGGTTCATTGGTTCGGCTGTGCTGCCGTCACCGCAGAATAACAGGGGGTGTGGGTGAGTGGGGGGGATGGCCTGGCCAGTGGTGGGAGTAGTAGGGGGTGGTGAGGCCTCCGCGGCAGCACAGCCGGCCACGGGAGGCAGGAGCAGGCGGCACGACCGGCGCTGCTTTGGGCGGCTGGAGCAAGAAGACCAGAGGTTGAAGAAGCACGACGGCCATTGGATGGACATCGTACGGTCACTACAGCTAGAATCGTTTATATTGACTAAGTTGACAAAGCACTTGGTACGTCAACTTAGTAGGCCCACATGTCAGCTTCCGAAACGGTGCACCCCAGATGTCAGGGGAGGAATCATTTTTTGGGCGGGTGAAGCTAGAATATCTGAGATTGAAGAAGAAGCACGGCATCCGTTGGATGGACATCCAATGGCCACTGCTGCTAGAACCGTGTGTTGACTATAAGTTGACCAAGCCTTGCATACGCGTCAACTCTGTTTTTTTAGGGGACGCGTCAACTTAGTAAGGCCAGAAGTGTGTGGCAGAGAACTTATAGCCCATTTGAGATTTGTAAGAATGTGTAGCCCATTTTTGAATTCTAATGGAATTTACTATAGCCCATTTACAGTTTGTTAAAAGTATATCCCATTTCAACCAACCGTTCGGAACAGAATTCAATAAAATTTCCCACATTTTGTTGGGATCCGAATATTTTTATCCCGAAATTTCTAGTCAGATTAAATAAATTTCAATATAAATTTATATTACGTAAAAATCCAATGAAACATTGCGCTTGCAACAATTAATGAAATTAAAATTTTCAATATCCAAAAATAATATTTTATAAAGTAATCACTGTTTGGTGCATTTTTTATAGTTACTACTCAGTTTTTATAATTACATCCCATTTATTATTTCTTAAAGCTCATTTTCTTGTTAAGCCTAATGCATCCCTCCTAGGAAAGATTTGCAGCCTAGCGGGGCGGAGAATAACAAATTGACCTTGCCTGGGTATTCCTAAAAAAAGTATAGCTGGGCTAGCCATTTTCAGCTTGAAAAAAAATTAATATCTGGGCTGGATATCTGGCCTGGGCTAGACGGGCCACAGCCCGCCTAGTTAATACCTGCAGCGATGTTTTCGTTGTTGTTCAGAGGAGAAAAATTAATATCTGGGCTAAACATCAAAAAACTCTGCAGTGCTCACACCACAAAAACACAAATAATGCTCGAGCTGCTTGGTCCCAGCTGTCGGCCGCTTCTTGTGCAATTCTCTCGTTTATTGACTACTCCCTCCTTTCCAGTTTATAATGCTCAATTCAAAAATCTCACCAATCAAGGTAGATGGCGAGTGGTGGAATACGTTTTGTAGTTTCGCAAAAGCACCTAATTAATGATATTGTTATCCTCAAAAAATTATGTTTATCAATGCATTAATTGCAATGCATGCATGCATAAAGTACATGCATTGGTCAATTTTCTCTTAATACTTGCATGCAATGATTTAATGCACCTTGGAATCTAAACATGTGATGGAAAACAACCAATTGAGCCTTATAAAATGGAAAAACTAAAATTTTGAGATAAGCCCTATAAACCGGAATGGAGGGAGTACATAGGTTGACAATGGTGTGGGACTGTGATGTCAGGAAACCAGGATGAAGCAAAATAAATTATAGTTATATATATATAATAAGGAGGCACTTGCGTACGTGAGGCTATGGGCTTGGTGGGTCCCCATTGTCATCCTATCCAAGTAAAGTCATCTCCTCGCCCGAGCGCGCTTTTCACCCGAAACCGTCAGCCGGCCGCCCCGCTTCCCGGTGCAAGCGATTGCTCCGCCTTCAAACGACACAAGTGTCGTCCGTCCGTCCATCTGTCGCACACATTAATGATACGCGGTTGCCGAGGCGGCTACTCCGGCACCATATGTCCGTCCCTCCGCCCGCCCACCATTGCTATATAAACTGCTGCGCCGGCCATAGCCGCAGTCATCTGCATCCGTTCCCTTTCTCCTGTCCACACCACTACTGCCCACCAAGGCTTCCTCGCGCTCCGTTGCTCTTCGGGACGGGCGAACGACGGACCACAAGGAGATGGCAGCCATTGCTGCCGACCAGCTGGCCAGCAGGCAGCCGGAGGACGACGACGTCCCAATGGAGAACATGGTAGTCAACGATCCGGTGCCAACCCCCTCTTCCGCGCCATCCTCGCTGATGCATTGCACCATGACCATCGGCGAGGCCTGTGCCCAATATATGGACAGGATGAGGCAGATGCGTGAGGAGCAGTTCCGGGAGGCGCAGGCCGATGCCGCCTACAACTACCATCTCCTCCAGGAGCACCTACAGGCGGAGGAGCAGATCGCCGCGGAGCGGGCGGAGCAGGAGGCGTTGCTCGACTCGTACCGCTCCGCCCGCAAGGGCCGCCTCGAGCGCTGGCGGTACCGCATGAGGGTGGCGGAGGCTGCGGCCGCCTACAAAGAGGCTAGCAAAGAGGGCGATGAAGCGGGCGAGGCGTTGTTTGGCGAGACCGAGGACGAGGCAGAGGACAATGCCGGCTCCGACGAGTCCCCGCTCCACTAGCATCGACGAGGCCCTGCTCCGTCGAGGCCCCGCGGTGCCAACAACGAGGCAGAGGACACCGCCGGCTCCGCCGAGGCCCCATGGCCCCAACAACGAGGCAGAGGGCACCGCCGGCTCCACCGAGGCCCCGTCCCGCCAACAACGAGGCAGAGGACATTGCTGGCTCAGCCGAGGCCCCACCCTACTGGCAACGAGGGGGAGGATTTCCACCGCTCCGCTGAGGCGCCGCCCGCCGGCAACGAGACAGAGGACATCGCCGACTCCGCCGAGGCCCCGCCCCGCTGCCAACGAGGCCGCGCCACACAGAAATTGAGGAAGAGTAGAACACGATAGGTCACCGCCGCTCGGGTCCAAGTAAGGCCACCGCTGCTACCCTCCAGTTGAAGCCAAGCTAGGCGGGTTGACCATTGATGGTCGGTTAGCTTCTTGGCGGCGACGTGGAGTCGGAGGGCTGCGCTGGAGAAGAACGCTGCTTCTACTTAACTGCTGGTGCTGTTGGCTGACTGACACGTGGGCCCAACAGGCCACATGTCAGTTACGCAACTGCACCTGTAGTTAAGTCACTGAAGCTTCCGTTCGGCTCAGCGGGACACAGGTGGGTAGCTTCGGTTAATTAATTATACCTCCAGTGCACCCCTTTTTAGTTGAAGAATGTATGAAATGTAATGAAATCCGGCATGTTTATATGAAATCCGGCCGTGTATGAATGAATTTATTTTGATTAGTTAGAATTCTTGTATCACTGGCATTGGATGAACATGCAAAACAAGTGTACTAGCATTATTCCCAGGGTGATCACCTCGTTTGCAGCAGTTTCACATGTACTCCCTCCGGTCCTTTCTAGTCTTCATACAAGTTTTGTCTGCAGTCAAAGTATCTCTACTTTCACCAATCTTATACAAAAAAGTATGCACTTTCACAATGTGTGAAGTAAAAAGGAACAGAAGGAGAACAAAGAGTTTGAGCAGCTTTTTAGCGTTTCTGTACATTGCAATCAAACACACAGGCCTGGCAATTCATAGAGAACATTCAAAACAATCGATGATTATGCATCTCAGCGACTCACATGTCAGAGGCAATATTTACTTCACAACTAAAGAATAAAGAAAAATTGATCGATGATGCTGATGGCAAAAGGCGTCCCATTCAAAAATATCAAATGCATATCTTGTTAAAATCAATGAGCAAAATTTGACAAGGTTGTCCCATTCCAAAATATCAAATGCCTACGATTGTGGAATGGGCAGGGTTTGCCGTCAGTTCGGACATTGACATGGCACCTCATGCTAAATAAACCAGCTGTTCTTTTTGTGCAGTTCCACCAAAATCAACCAAATTCGCGTGTAGCTTGTATGATTTCGCCCTTATATGTTGCAACGCCTTGAACTTATGGGCACCTCCTTTCTTGTGGTGGAAATGAATGATTTGATGTATTCCTGAACATTTTGTGCAGTTCCCATTGAAATCAAGTTGAGCACCCCTGTTTGCACAAATACAAAAAAGTGATTAGTATAAAGCAAACTGTACTATGAATTGATAGTTTCAACAGGCACATACATTGTCCATGTAGAGCACACTTTTAGAAAAATGGAACTCACCAGAAAGAATCCTAGAACAACATTGTACTCGCGCATCACAGCAAAAAAATGGAGATTTGTCAGTCCTTCTGAGCTGAAGTTAGTTTGGTCTTGTGGGGAGTAATGTAACCATCCTTCAACTGCTCCTTCTGATGAGAAGATAGACAGGGCTTCTTCGTCCTGGCATAATCGGAACTAGTCACTTCACGTACTCCATATTCTTCTTCAGAGGAAGATGATCCTGTTGTGCAAAGATAAGAGGACTACTAAATGCTAGCATCCCTGTTTGCTCGAAAAAAAGGAAAGGAAATATTTAAAATAGCACAGATGAAGCACTTCTCGAGGACAATACCACTTTTTCATGACAATATCTAAATAGTAGCACAACACCAATAGAGATGACAAAGCTCAATCATATGGATGAAATCAGTGGGCGAGTACCAACCTTTGTCAGGAGGCTGATTGTGTAGAGCATACAGATGAAGCACTTCTCCGGAACCATCTGTTGCTATCTACGGGGGTGGCCATGCTTACTATATACTCCTCGATTAGTTTAATTTTTCCAACATCTTCTTGTGCAGTTCCACTAAAATATATGGTATCTTCAAAGAAGATCCCTGTTTGCACAAGTAGAGATAATTACGTATGGCATAAAATCAGTGGCAAAACAATTGCTCGTTCCAGCCATAGCAATAAATTAAGATGCAAAACTATATCATTACTTGTGTCATCACAGTTCCAGTGCTTCATTATGGCACCGGGAGTTGATTTTTGTTTTTCTTCCGCTTGTTCTTCCCCTTCATCACTTGGTTCAATAACAGACAAGCTTCGCCTTCAATGTAAGATTTGGCATGTCAATTAGGGAGCACAAGTATAGTACTAAACTTAATTTTCTGATGGAAGTGGCAAAATACAGGCCAGCAGTTGTGAAATATCCTTATCTTACCTCAATAGGATATTACGGTGCACATACAGATTGGAAGTCTTGTCTCCATTTGTGCAGTTCACTAAAATCAAGCAACATTATCGTACAAGTAGCACAACATATGAAAGCACACTGCAGAATCATGTGAAAGAAGGCTAGTACTGACCTCTCATGATGCGGAATTCAAACAACTCACAAGAAGAAGATATGAACCAAATTCGCCTTAACGGATAGGAAGTAAGATCTCCTCTTTTGCAGTTCCACTAAGATCAAGAAATCAAGCAACGTTGTCGGTGTAATATTTTGGTTGAACTACACAAAACACTCTTAAAACAAAAGTGTTTTGTGCAGTGCAACAAAAGGTCACAATGGCAACAAGGTGAAGTAGATAACCCTGTTTACACAGAGGTGCAAAGGAAACAATTAGTGGTCAATAACGGTGGATGACACAGAAGCCAACAAAAAGAAGCATCTCCCTTATCTAAATGGGAAAGAAAGCAAGACCATAGCATTTCTCAAACGGTGGCATTGATTAATATTAACATAGAGATTATATTAACAATAAAATTCGTTAAACATGTAATTTGCTTTTAACTGTGACATTGCATCAATTTTCCAGCGACATTGTTAGAGGGTGTTTGTTTACAGGGAAATTTTGGTGCAGGGACTAAAAAACTCCGTGTCAGTCACATCTAAACCAAACAGGAGGGACTTTTAGGGACTAAAAGTGGGCATTTGGGACTAAAGAAAGAAGACCCCGAGGGAGTCTTTTTGGGACTTTTTCCAACAGTTGCCCCTGCCACGCATCGCACCTTGTTTCTATTAGTTCATTACTAGGGGTAACATGGTCTTTTAGAATGTCATTTAATAACCTCTAGTCCATGTTTAGTCCCTGGAACCAAGCAGGTAGGGACTAGAAAGTTTTTAACCAAACAGGGCCTTAGATTAACAACAGCTAATGAGTTGCACGGGGCAGTGGACGCACTAGCACCATGTGCATCTACCGATGTACTGTGGTCATGCACAAAGAACAAACAACCAAGGAGCATATTTGTGTTGGTCCCAGTTTTGTTATCTTTAGACACCTTTCCCTATGTGAGTGCAGCAAATCTAGTCCTGCTCAAACTCTACAGCCTTGTCCCTTCCTTTCCTTTTTGAACTAGTACTTTCGCCCCTTCCTTTCCTATTTGAACCACGTCCTAGATTTATGCGATACAACTTTCCCCACTACTTTCCCCCATTCCTTTCCTCTTTGAACCACGTCCTAGATTCATGCTATACAACTTTCCCCCTTCATTTCCTCTTTGAACCACGTCCTAGATTCATGCTATATACAACTTTTCCCACTACTTTCCCCCACTCCTTTCCTCTTTGAACTACGTCCTAGATTCATGGTATACATGCAGCTAGAGCAATGCATGTGGAGTAAGTAAAATATACCTTAAGGTTCTTGGGGCGTGGTTCGGTGGGTGATGGGATGCCGGCGAAGAAGAAGGGGTCGGAGGCCCTCCCGCACCACCGCTGGGTGGAAAGTGAACAGCTGCGCCGGTAGTGGATTCCCTCCCTCGCCGACGGAGACAGCGTTAAGCCTCCTTCCCTTCCCGGAAGACGGATCCTGCCGGCTCTTTGAGCAGCAGTGAGAGGAGAGAGAGAGGCCAACGAAGTCTTGTTTAGATCTGGAGAGGGCGAGAGAGTGTGAAGAGAGCAACTACAAGCGCTGAGGCTCCAGCAGGAGAGGGCGAGAGAGTGTGAAGAGAGCAACTACAAGCGCTGAGGCTCCAGTGTGTATATATATACTGGAGAGAGAGTGTGAAGTGTGCAAACCCTAGAAAACATTTTGACGGCAAAAAGTTTGCTCAAGTGCAGTTATCAAACCCGAGACCTCAAGTTTGATGAGCGAACAGGCTAACCAGCTACACAACCCTCCCATTATGTTCAACGAGAGGAAAATAACCTTTTATACATTCCTGCATTCGTGTGACAAGCATGCCGTGTTTTGTGTGTGTGTGTGTGTGCGTGGGAGTCATTGGGATTTCAATCATAATCGTGTCATGTGGCTTTGGTGGTAAGACTATCCACAGTGGTGCAGAAGTAATGCAGCCTTAGTCACCTTACCTCTCTCCACGTAGTTCGTTGGGTCCGACCAGTCAGAGGGTGAAATAAACAAATTAATAAGAAAAATTAAAAGCACCAGCGGTGTATCTTACTACCTCACACATCTCGCTACTGCTCGGGAACACTGTCAAATTGATCCCTCTGTTCGCTCACGTACTATTTTAAGTGAATCCTTGTTATAACATGCACACATATTTTGGGCACTTGTATTCGACTTAAGTCAGTGTGCCACCGTATCTCGTATACTTACTACTCCCTCCGTCTAGGTGTAATAAGTCATGTTAGAAGGTGCAATGGGACCAAGGTGTGTGCGTGTGCGTGTGTGTGTTTAACAACATGTGTGTGTTAGAGAGTGCGACAGGTCGACCTACTCCTACAGAGAGATGGTGTGTAGTGTATGATTTTAGCCGCCAGAGTCGGTGCATCCTCTCGTTTCCGGGCGTGTCCGGTAGGGGACATACGAACAGCTACCACGCCCGCTGCTGACCAGCCTGGCCCACCCAAAGCCCCTCCATCGCCCACGCGTGCTTCCCGCCTGAAATGGTCAGTGCCGCTCCAAAGAATCGGTGCCGCATTCATGCCCGGGAAGAGTGGACGCGACCTCTCACTGGCGCAAGAGTGATGGTTGCTTCGTCCGTCCAACTTACTGTTGTTGGGGAACGTAGCAGAAATTCAAAATTTTCTTACGTGTCACCAAGATCTATCTATGGAGAGACCAGCAACGAGTAGAAAGAGAGTGCATCTACATACCCTTGTAGATCGCTAAGCGGAAACGTTCAAGTGAACGGGGTTGATGGAGTCGTACTCGTCGTGATTCAAATCACCGGAGATCCTAGTGCCGAACGGACGGCACCTCCGCGTTCAACACACGTACAGCCCGATGACGTCTCCCACGCCTTGATCCAGCAAGGAGAGAGGGAGAGGTTGAGGAAGACTCCATCCAGCAGCAGCACAACGGCATGGTGGTGGTGGAGGAGCGTGGCAATCCTGCAGGGCTTCGCCAAGCACCGCGGGAGAGGAGGAGTACTTGTGAGAAGGGGAGGGTTGCGCCAGAACTTCGTTGTAAGCTCCCATGCGTCTCCCCACTATATATAGGGGTGGAGGGGCTGGTTTCTTGCCCTCCAAGTCCATTGGGGCGTTGGCCAAGGTGGGAGGAAAGAAATCCCATCATTTCCTCCCCCACCGATTGTTATCCCCCTTTTTTAGGGATCTTGATCTTATCCCTTCGGGATATGATCTTATTCCTTCTAAGGGGGGATCTTGGTGCGCCTTGACCAGGGGTGTGGGGCGTTGCCCCCACTACCCACGTCCATGTGGGCCCCCCATGCAGGTGGGCCCCACTTCGGAACCTTCTAGAACCTTCCCGGTACAATACCGAAAAATCCCGAACATTTTCCGGTGGCCAAAATAGGACTTCCCATATATAAATCTTTACCTCCGAACCATTCCGGAACTCCTCGTGACGTCCGGGATCTCATCCGGGACTCCGAACAACATTCGGTAACCACATACAAACTTCCTTTATAACCCTAGCGTCATCGAACCTTAAGTGTGTAGACCCTACGGGTTCGGGAGACATGTAGACATGACCGAGACGTTCTCCGGTCAATAACCAACAGCTGGATCTGGATACCCATGATGGCTCCCACATGTTCCACGATGATCTCATCGGATGAACCACGATGTCAAGGACTTAATCAATCCCGTATTCAATTCCCTTTGTCTATCGGTATGTTACTTGCCCGAGATTCGATCGTCGGTATCCAATACCTTGTTCAATCTCGTTACCGGCAAGTCACTTTACTCGTTCCGTAACACATCATCCCGTGATCAACTCCTTGGTCACATTGCGCATATGATGATGTCCTACCGAGTGGGCCCAGAGATACCTCTCCGTTTACACGGAGTGACAAATCCCAGTCTCGATCCGCATAAAACAATAGATACTTTCGGAGATACCTCTAGTGCACCTTTATAGTCACCCAATTACGTTGTGACGTTTGATACACCCAAAGCACTCCTACGGTATCCAGGAGTTACACGCTCTCATGGTCGAAGGAAGAGATACTTGACATTGGCAAAGCTCTAGCAAATGAACTACACGATCTTTTGTGCTAGTCTTAGGATTGGGTCTTGTCCATCACATCATTCTCCTAATGATGTGATCCCGTTATCAACGACATCCAATGTCCATAGCCAGGAAACCATGACTATCTGTTGATCACAACGAGCTAGTCAACTAGAGGCTCACTAGGGACATATTGTGGTCTATGTATTCACACGTGTATTACGATTTTCGGATAATACAGTTATAGCATGAATAAAAGACAATTATCATGAACAAGGAAATATAATAATAATACTTTTATTATTGCCTCTAGGGCATATTTCCAACAACTGCTGGGTCTATGTGATTTGACGGCTCATTGGTCTTTATTACTGAGGTGGTAGGACTGCTGGATGTCCCACGCTTTTGGCGAAAGGAGGTAGTAGATTTCAATTTTCTCCATTTTTACAGCGGAGGAGTGCAAGAGCAGTGAAAACATGCAGGCTCAGTGATTACATGGCCCACCTCACACTATCACCATGCGACACCTAACTCTTTACATAGTACTCCCTCTGTTCCTAAATATTGCTAGATGAGTCCTCGCGCGTTGCCGCGGAACAGCGGTATATCTCTCTGCGCAAAATTATCGATTTCATAGAACTAAAAAAAACTCTATAACCGCATGACAAATGTGGTAGCCAAACTAAATAAACTCCCATCATCATTTAGATCATCCCACGTAAGGAAAAAAGATCAGCCAACTCCTACTGCATAATGGGATTATATTTTTCTTTATGACATGTTAATGGGACTTAAAAGCTCACTTACATGCATGCTACCGGTGCATGCTTGCATGCAGACATGTTGATGTGATTTAAAACCCACTCACATGCATGTGCCACAGTATTTCTGCATGCTTGCATGTGGCTTAGTGCGGAGCCTCTCAACGTCTAGATCAGATGGCTATTATGGACTAATTTACTTCATCTAACGGCTACATCAATTTTGATGATGTGGCTCAAGGAGAGGATAGAGAATTCCTAGTAGTGTGGGCTAGATATTACTAGTAGATAAGTCTTTGTAGAGATTCCACTAGGTGAACTACATACGGAACAAAATGAATGAATCTACACTTAAAATGCATCTATATACATCCGCATGTGGTTCATGGTGAAATCTCTACAAAGACTTATACTCCCTCCGTCCCAAAATTCTTGTCTTAGATTTGTCTAGATATGGATGTATCTAATACTAAAATGTAACTAGATACGTCCTTATTTAGACAAATCTAAGACAAGAATTTTGGGATGGAGGGAGTATTTAGGAACGGAGGAAGTACTAGTACGTACTGTAATTTATCAGCGAGATAAATTTGTACAATGCTATGAAGCTTCCAGCTCCTGTTACATGTATCTTACATCCAAGGTTGCCCGTTGCAACATTTCATCAAATACAAAGGAGACTAACATGCATGCTATTGCATCTCAATGATTGACAGATCATAGCAAATATGTACTCCCTCCGTTCCAAAATAAGTGTCTCAACTTTGTGCAAACTTCAGTACAAAGTTGTACTACTACTAAAGTTGACACTTATTTTGGAACAGAGGCAGCTAAAGAAAAAAACGATCCATGCAGTCCCTAGCCCTTGAACCGTGAACCCTGACCAGGCTTCAATTTGCTGGCAACGTTCGAGCTTCCTAATAAATGAAGTTTGCAACCTTTTGACCATCGGATCATTTTGTGCAGTTTCACCAAAATCGAGATGAGCATCCCTGTAGCAAAAAAATTGAAGAAGCATGATTAGAATAAGATTGCTGGGACTAGTTGATGAGACATAAACTCATCACAAATATAGTACGTAGAAGCCAGTAGAGGTATCAGGTATGTGTGGGGCAAAGAAGTAGAGAAATATCCACAGGGAGTGATGTGGGCAGCTGGAGCAGTGGTGCAAGCCGGCTGTAAAGGGAGTTGTACCTGAGGGACGTAGCTCAACCTTGAGGAGGGCGGTGGGAGGCGGCAACTGCCCACTTCGTGGCAGTGAGCAAGGGACGAAGGCAACCTCACCGGCTTTGTGAGAGAGAACGGCGGGGACCCCTGATCGGGACGTGCCGATAGTGGGTTTTCGCCGTCGGCGACGGCCACCGCATCTACACTAAGCATCCACCCCTTCCCCAAGCGGACGTGATCCGCCGGGATGTTAGAGATGTGGCTGCAGTCGTTTTGTGTGAGAGAGTGTGAAGAGAGCAACCCCAGCAAGCAACCGTGTAGGCTGGCCCGTCCTGACTATGTATATAGTGGAGCGGTTTCCTTTTCTCTCCATATGAACCTATCATATTGCGTACCACCTATCATATTGCGTACGCGCCACTAAAGAAAAAAAACTTTATTTATAAATGACGCGGCACCTACTACTCGTTCTCCTATAACCTTGCGCTTGGCATCTCCAAAATATTAACCTTGCGATTGGCTCTTCGCCTCTTCGGGAAGTCGAGCAATAACGGTAGTGCAGTATATATCGTTCTGGCTATATGAGACTGAATGAATTGTTGCACGTCCACCATGTGGGCGAGGGTCGAGGGGAGAGGGAGAGTGCTACTACATACGGAGCAAAATGAGTGAATGTACACTCTAAAATACGTCTATATACATCAGTGTTTGGAGTATGTACTAGTAGTTCATATTGAAATCTACTAAAGGACATATATATTCCAAACAATATGATATAATCTCTATAACCAAGGTAGTAGGGACGAGGAGTAAACGGAGGGAGTAGTAAAATTTTCTCCTCGTCCTGCGAGCCACCGCGCGCATGGGCGAGGGAGCGGGCATAAGGCGGAGCAAGCTTCACCTCATCCTGCAAGCCACCGCGCCTGTGGGCGGGGGAGACGACATACTAAGCAAGCTTCTCCTAATTCTGCGAGTTGACGAGACACATCAAAAGTACTCCAGTGTATAGAGCCTTGCCTCTAAGGTAGGCCCCACATGGTTTGCCTCTTTTTTTAATTTAACATAACGCATCAAGTCGCAATTTGTTTGTTCACCCGTGGTAGACGATCCTCCCTCCACCAAGTGGACAACTAGTACACGTGCCAAATTACCACGTGGGCTGCCTTTTTCGTACAGAAATGAGCTCCACCGTGTACCCGCACGGGTGTGGTTGGGAAAGAGACGGGAGTACGTGCACCATGCATGCACCTCTTCTCTTCGTGCACGTCCCCCACCTACGTGGGTGTGTGTGAGAGA
>LT934114.1:137055836-137101762 GCA_900231445.1 Triticum turgidum subsp. durum
GAGATTAGGATTTGTCACTCCGATTGTCGGAGAGGTATCTCTGGGCCCTCTCGGTAATACACATCACATAAGCCTTGCAAGCATTACAACTAATATGTTAGTTGTGAGATGATGTATTATGGAACGAGTAAAGAGACTTGCCGGTAACGAGATTGAACTAGGTATTGGATACCGACGATCGAATCTCGGGCAAGTAACATACCGATGACAAAGGAAACAACGTATGTTGTTATGCGGTCTGACCGATAAAGATCTTCGTAGAATATGTAGGAGCCAATATGGGCATCCAGGTCCCGCTATTGGTTATTGACCAGAGACGTGTCTCGGTCATGTCTACATTGTTCTCGAACCCGTAGGGTCCGCACGCTTAAGGTTACGATGACAGTTATATTATGAGTTTATGCATTTTGATGAACCGAAGGTTGTTCGGAGTCCCGGATGTGACCACGGACATGACGAGGAGTCTCGAAATGGTCGAGACATAAAGATTGATATATTGGAAGTCTATGTTTGGACATCGGAAGTGTTCCGGGTGAAATCGGGATTTTACCGGGTTACCGGGAGGTTACCGGAACCCCCCGGGAGCCAAATGGGCCATCATGGGCCTTAGTGGAAAGGAGAAAGGGGCAGCCCAAGGGGGCTGCGCGCCTCCCCCCTTCCCCTAGTCCTATTAGGACTAGGAGAGGTGGCCGGCCACCCCTCTCCCTCTTTCCCCCTTGGGAATCCTAGTTGGAATAGGATTGGAGGGGGAATCCTACTCCCAGTGGGAGTAGGACTCTCCTGCGCCTCCCCCCCTTGGCCGGCCAGCCTCCCCTCCTCTCCTCCTTTATATACGGAGGCAGGGGCACCTCTAAACACACAAGTTGACACAAGTTGATCCACGTGATCGATTCCTTAGCCGTGTGTGGTGCCCCCTGCCACCATATTCCTCGATAATACTGTAGCGGAGTTTAGGCGAAGCCCTGCTGCTGTAGTTCATCAAGATCGTCACCACGCCGTCGTGCTGACGAAACTCTTCCCCGACACTTTGCTGGATCAGAGTCCGGGGATCGTCATCGAGCTGAACGTGTGCTCGAACTCGGAGGTGCAGTAGTTTCGGTGCTTGATCGGTTGGATCGTGAAGACGTACGACTACTTCCTCTACGTCGTGTCATCGCTTCCGCAGTCGGTCTGCATTGGGTACGTAGACAACACTCTCCTCTCGTTGCTATGCATCACATGATCCTGTGTGCGCGTAGAAATTTTTTTGAAATTACTACGAAACCCTACACACAAAACATGAGACAATTACAACATCATACACAATCAATGGTAATTAAAGTATAAGTATGCTGGTAACTTTTCTTAGTTATTAGATGGTAACTTCATGGAACCAATTTTCCAGATCTTTTTTTGTTCTTTTTTATATGTGAAAGTTTTCTTTTCTTTGTTTGTCTTACACCTAGTCTGGTAACTTTTCTAAACCAATAGTTGGTATCAACATATGTAGTTTTTGTACCCAGATGGTGATTACATGTCCACACATTTTTTCCATTGTAATTTGATGTTATTCCAATGAAACTGCCCCCTAGTAATATAACCAACAAGATCATGGTAACTTGTGCAGACCTACACATGGTACCCTAAACATGGTAACTTGTGCATCACACAATTTCATATGGCTTCTCAAGTTTGCTGGATGGTAATTAAAATGGGTCAACATAGTTAGTACGTACCAGTCAAGATGTTGTCGACACAGTCTTTGAACGCTTTGTTTAGTGGTTTATCATCAGCCATAAGCTTTCCAAGTTTCTCCTGTGCCTTCTTCATTATATGCCAGCGGCAATTTCTGTGTATTATGTTCAAGAAGACCTCGTCGATCGCACTCCTCATTGCAAAGTCCTGGTCTGTGATGATGTTTTTTGGGGCAACACCACCCATTGCATGGAGGAATGTGTTAAACAGCCACACAAAGTTCTCCTTTAGTTCGTTTCGAATGAAGCCACACCCAAACTGGATGGATTGATCATGGTTGTTAATTCCAATGAATGGTGCACACGGCATCTTGTACATGTTTGTCATGTATGTCGTGTCAAATGACAAATAGTCATTATATTTTGCATATGCCCTGTATGATGCACCATCTATCCAAAACAAGTTCTCAACCCTGTCCTCACCATCTATGTGCATTTGTTCCACCACTGGGCAAGCTGTTGTTTGCGCTGATTGCCTGAGCACCTGCAATTTGGCCTGGTAGATTAGTGGAATACTGCATGATAAATAACAGTTTTCCATCATGGTAGTTTTCTGAAGATTCAGTGAATGTATTTTTTTTCTTTCTGCCTAAACAACCCTGGTAATTTACATATTTTGAGCTTGGTAATATGTGTGCATCAATGTTGGTAATTTTCAAACCCACTTCAATAGTAAAGTATTCTTTCTGCCTAAACAACCATGGTAATTTGCATGTTTTGAACTTGGTAATATGTGTGCACCAATGCTGGTAATTTTCAAACCCACTTCAATAGTAAAGTATAAAACTGGGTTTTTCATTCCATGATGATATGTAAACACTAATGCTGGTAATTTTACCTGTTTCCATGATGTTTGGGTACGCAGAATTGTTGCTTGGTGTGCGCGCTGCATCGTCCTCTTCATGCATTCTCCCTCCTCCTCCATCTTCTGCATTATCTACTCTGCTAGCATCCATTATCTCCTCCTGCTTCATTGTTTTTACATTTGCACGTTAGTATACATTTACACGTGTTGACCCTTATTTTGAAACTCATTGTTTTGTTTACTCTTTACACAGTTGTTTGAAGCCAAGAATCACAGGGGTGATTGGGAAGAACACTAAACAGGACAATTACAGGACAATTACCATTAAAAAGGCATCACTTTTCTTTATCCAATGATAGTACTCAACTAAAGTGGATGATAACTTTTACTATGTATAGATTGATAACTTGTTTACTTCATGCAGTATAGCATTTTTGTAGACTCAAAAATGAACCTTTTTTGCAATGCATTTTCCATTTGTATGAGAGTATGATTTTTGTGATCGATAAAGGTTCCTCTTTCCTTTACCTTTCTATATTTTTCCATGGTAGATACAAAATCTTTGTTTTTTGTAGCAAGGGATTGGGGTATTTTTTTGGTACTCTGTTATGTTGCATAAAGTTGGCAACAAAAACTACGAGGGGTTGGTAATTTTGCACTTAGTTGATTGGTAAGTCACTGCAATAGGCAGAATTATCAGAGAAGTTTGCTTATTCTGTTTCCATGAGGTGGAAGGATGGTAATTTTTGCACAAATTGGGAGGGGGTGGGGTAAATCTTTGTATTAAGCATAATTTTTTGGAGATGTTGGATGAGTCTTGATTCTTACCATGGGTGAGGTGATGTTGCCTGGTGATTTTTTTGCCGTATCCCTGGTAATTTCCGTTTGTTTCCCCGATGATTTGCTCTGGTTTGATCCAGATCTGGAGGAGGGGTAGGTTTTTGGTGTTGATTTGATTAGCTGTGTAGGGGGAGGGGCGGGTGGGTGGTGGGGAGGGGCGTGTGGGTGGTGGGGAGCGTGTGGGAACGTATACTTGCGTGGGAGGTAAGGCCGGCGGGGGGAAAGGTGCGATGTGGAAAGTGCGTCGTGGGGGGATGGCATCTTTCTGTTGGGCCTTGTAGGGCGATCGGCCTAGTAAATGGGCGGGTGATCGGCCTGGTAAGCGGGAAGGTGATCGACCGGATATGGTGTGGCACATTTCCTATCGGCCACACTGTTGCCAAATATCATTGTCCTTATTTTTATATGTAAATAAAAGGAAAAATATGTTTCGCTTCTCCCTGTGTACTTATGGTAGAAGAAAGACGAGTGATACAAACAGCGAGAGCGAACGGCTCGCAGGAAGCCAGGAACGATCGTGTGACTAGCGAGGCGATTGATCGGTGGCTTCCATCGATGGACCGACGCCCATCGGCGTAAAAAGAACACGCAGACGACGAGCTCTTCCTCCGCCTCTTCGTTGCCTTCCTCCGCCTCTTCGTTGCCGACGGACGAAGAAAGGCGGCGCACCGGTAGCGGTAGGCACGCAGACTGGTGTGTCGTGACCATGCAGCCACCGCTCGAGCTATCGCCGCCGGCACCCGCCCATAGGTCTGCACACCCGTGACCTCTCCCTCCCTCTCTTTTCCCCTCCTCTTCCTGGTGCAGATTTGTTGGGTGGATTAGATCCAAACTAGAATCAGCCAAGAACACATCTCTACGGCAGCTCTTGGTCAGTAGTCGTCGTGCATCTTGGTAATTTTGCCGATTTCCTTGTCGCGGCCAGGAATGAATGATGCTTCCCTGCCTAGATGCACGCCCGCTCCTGATTGCGTAAGGTGAGCGTACTGCGAGATTGCACAAATGTTGTCCGGATAAACAAGTGTGAGTTTTGCGAAATTAGTGGCACTTGATTTGTTATTTGTTTCGAGAATACTCTACAAAGTACAAACATCACCGGTTTAGCTACTTGTAGTCGCCTGAATTTATAATTTGGGTCAGTCGAATTTCACGTGAAGGAAGGAACAGCTGGAGGGAAGGAAGGAGCTCTCTTGGGAGCCCTCTGGGTCTATCTTAGGGTGGCAGCCGGCAGGCGACCCCGGTATCTATCTTAGGCTGGAAGGCGACCTCATTATCTATCTTAGGTGTGTGGGGCATGGTGCAGGTTCGCCGGAAAAAAACTGGTCATCGCCGGGCAGTGGGAGCGCCATCCGCCGCAGTGGGAGCACGGGCAGAGGTCAATTGGCCGGATCCGGAGCTGGAAGGCTGAGGCAGGAGGAGGAGCACAGGGAAGGAGCACGGGCAGAGGTCAATTGGCCGGATCCGGAGCTCCAGTGCCTGAATCGAGGAGCTGGAAGGCTCAGGCAGGAGGAGGAGGAGCACGGGCGGCGCTGCTGCTGGTCGGTGCGGGGAGGAGCACGGGCGGCGCGAAGGCCAGGAGTCGCGGGCGGCTGGAGGCTGTGGCGGACGGCGAGGGAGTTGCGTATGAGTTTGGGCTCTCGATCTGAGCGGAGGAAGGCGGCCGGCGAGGGAGCTGCAGCCGGCGCGGGCGGACGCCGGAGCTGCAGCAGCGGAGTGGAGCCTGGCGGAGGGTAGGAGCGATGGAGGAAGACGAAGATCCCCAGCGACAAGAATTTCAAATTGAGGGTAGTTTGGTACTTTTTCCTGTTTTCACCTGGTCGGAGAAGTTCCCCAACGACAACTATTTTGGAACAGAGGAAGTTCCCCAACGTGCAGGAAGTCGATGTTGTGTGGGGAGAGGACATTGTTGTTGGCTTGAATTATGATCCATGGTTGGTGCTCTGTGGTGACATGCTTCTCATGGTTGATCTTGTTGATGACTTGATAAGCAATGGCACCTTTCAGGTCTTCCGCTTTGATTCTTCAGCCGAACCAGCTAAGTGGACAAAGATGGAGAAGTTGGAAAACTGTGCTCTCTTTATCAGCCTTGATAGGAGGAGCCCTACATTTTCTTGCATGAACCCTGAAAAATGGGGCGGAAAGAGTAACTGCATTTATGTTCCAAGTGCGTCCAAAGACTCTGATGAACCTTGGATTGCTGTAGAGCTTGGTCAGGCAGTTTACAGTATAACTCGCTCGGATTCATACATTCTAGAAGGCAAAAGCAATCAGCTTGAGAGCCTCTGGGTGCTCCCCAGTTTGGTCTATGGTGTTGGCCAGTGAACAATCATGTTTGGTTGTCGCGTGTTTTTACTCTTAGTGAGCCTCTGCATCAGTGAACGACAGTGGCAAGCGTTAAGCAGTTACAGAGGAAGAACCGGGAAGGAACTGAAGTGTCTAATTGTACAAGCATTTGCACTCTGAAATGCTGAAAGTACCTACTGGACATGTATGTTTCCAAAAATGTCAATTTATGTTGAATTTTATTACGGTTTAATTGTTCATCCAGGAGCATATGCTCCTGGAGCCAAAACGCTACCCTTGATTGTGGATTGCCACAAGAACATCCTTACTTCGTTTTTTTTCTCTGAGGGGGAGAATTACACAACTGTTTCAACCAGAGGAAGGAAGAAGTTCTTCATAAAGGCCGTCAGACAGTGTGTAGTGCAAGTTCCTCTTGGCTAATGTATTATCTTTAGTTCTCGATGGAAGGTGTTATTATCACCACCAGAGAGAGCATCAGCCTAAAAGTGCTCGCAGCAAAATGAATGAATTAAAAATAGTCCAGAAAAAACAGTGATTTGCAACTCAAGAATACTTGGTTCATTGATTTTGTAGATTCATTATTCATCGGTCTAATCAAGCGACTTAGCTAGTGATGAAGTTAGGAATAGATGTCATGAACATATATTTTATTTTTTGGGTTCTTGAGGGAAGCTAATGTATTACATTTAGTTCTTGAGGGAAGCTCAGCACTGTAATTATCACAAACATGCTCCAGCTCGCACCAAAAGAAAAACGTTCTGACTTCTGAGGGAAAAACAAAACAAAACTGCACATCAGAGTTCAGAATGGTCCAAGAAGTGTTTGTAGACGTAAAGAAGTTCAGAAAGATCTAGTATACTGTTTCATCATCCAACACTTAGAAGAAAAATGCAGCAGAACTAGCTACGGGAGAAGCTTCAACACATACATTCTCCATGCAGGCATGCATCTGAACACTTACAAACAAGTCCCTGTAGACTGTTTATTTTCTAGTCTCTGTTTATTTTGGCAGCATGCATCTCAACTCTGAAATCAATGCAATCAGCGCAAGAAATGAGGGCAAGATGTAAAATGTATTTGTGGTGGAAAATAAGATCTTGCAGCATCCTTGCTTGCAGAGAGTAAGCATTTTGAGCACACATGAGTTCCAAGAAAATCATCAAACTGTAACCAACTACATAGAAAATTAATGAGAGATGGGTTTGTTTGCAGATAATATAGAGATTCAGAGATAAAATCTGCGGTGCTTATCCTATGTAAACTCTATATAGAGATTCAGATATTATGACATGCTAACTTCATTTTCTAGTTGGTTACAGTCTAAATAGGATAAGCTCTGCATAGTATACATGACAAAACAATATAAGCGCTGCAGATAACTTTTTTTTTAAAACGGAGCACTGCAGATAACTTAGAGATTCAGAGTTTACAGAGGATAAGCTCGACAGCAACTACTGCATATTTAGGCTCCAAAATATGAATAACTTAGTTCGACAGTTGACAGCAGAAGTTTAAATTTAATTAGGTTCTTCTGAGCGTGCTGTCGATCCTTGATTGTCTTCAGTTGATCCATTTCCAGTGCTGCATTGTTGCTCTAACTCCTCCGTGACAGTTGCTAGGCATTCCGGTGTTACAAAAACAGGAAGACCAGACTCCAATTTTTTGTCTGGGATCCAGGTAGTCGTGCATCCAAATGGTATGATATTTCTGTAGTCGCGTGAGATCTTAGATTCATCAAAAATTCCACTCCAGGTCCTACCTAGGTAGGGCAGGCTGTAGTATGGGGACATGTATGTAGCAGAGCTAACCCCAATCTTACAACAGATGGCGATAACATGAGAGCAAGGCTTGTGAAGTTGCTGCGGCTTGCTGCATGAACAGGTGGCAGTTTTTTCAACAGTGGATCCTTCAGACTTATTCATGCTGCGGGTATATTCCGACTTCAGGTGAACAGTCACCTCCCTCTTCCTTCCCTTAACTGTAAACTTCCGATCCAATACCTCACCACGAGCATTCTTCTCATCGGCGTACGTATATGTAAGTGTATGCGTCTCAGATTTCTGCATTTTGGAATTCATGTCAACCTGGACACGTTCCGGGAAGTTAATTGATGGGTTGCCAATTGCTTTGTTTGCTGCAGCACTTGTGTTTTCGAAGTACTTTACCAAGCGCAGGAATGTCACCTCCATTATCGCACTGAGCGGAAGGCATGTGATCCCTTTCAACACAGGGTCGTTCTTATATACATCAGATATAACACTGCCCATGATGCCATACCTTGCTCCATCTCGATCATATGCCAGTGACCACTTCTCCTTTGGTTTCAGACCGATCCAGTCAGAGAACTTTGTTATCTTTCTGTTGCTGTCATCAGCATGATCTTCCTTCACATTCTTCACAGAATCATGTTGGTTGCATGGGCTCTGCGCCTCAAGCTCTTCCACGTCATGCTTGACTGATTCCTGCTGCATTTTCCCACTAGCGCCACGTTCTTTCTCCGCCATATGTGTGGGCGTTAACTCGTCTAGCTCCTTCCAGATTTTACCAAACTTATGTCGTCTCTTCTGCTGGCAAAGTTTCTTGAACATCAGCAGCAGCTTCTTGTCGCCAAAATACGCAAAGAAGTTTTCAGCAAGGTCTTCCATGCACCATCGGCTTTCTGCTTTACGCCACTGTCGATATTCGTATTTCAGAAGGTCTTCCACAGCATCAATCAACTCCCTTTTGTAGTCGTGTATAATGCACACATCAGATTGATGCACCACTGCTCGCTCCAAATTCCTAAGAAACCACAACCAACTTTCCTTGGTCTCACCCTCAACGATAGCACATGCTACTGGAATGGAAAAATCATTAGCGTCCAATGCTACAGCAGTCAACAGCATCCCTTGATATTTCCCACATAGTGGTGTGCCCTTGATGCATAGCACAGGGCGACAGGTGCGGAAGGCCTGTAAGCACTGTCCAAATGCCCAAAACATACGCTGCAGGACTCGGAAACCCTTGCACTCTGCAACCTCTGCATCCTTGATGTCAACAAAACAACCAGGGTTCTTGCGTGCTATTTCCTTAAGCAACCTCGGGGCAAAGTTGTGTGAATCATAAAAGGTGCCGAGTTCCCTCTCCAGAGCAAACTGTCTTGCCCTCCACGCCTCAGCGGGACTAATCTGCTCGCCTAAGGGTCCAGTGAGATAATGTACTAATTTCTTAGCTGTCATCGTCAGGTCGTCCACAAGGTCACGGAAGGCGAAGCGGCTACTTGCCAGGCACTCCGTCCCAGGCAACACAACCGTGGCCAGTTGAGAGTAATCAGCAGATACGGCTTTGAGCAAAATGTCGTAGTGCTTGACCTCAGAGGATTGCACATACAACATGAACTTTTGCGTCACATTTTTTTTCTCCTCAATTTATTTGCATAGGAACTCCAGCATTTGTCCGTCGAAAATTCATGCATGCCCCACGGGTAGTCCTCCAAACAACAGTCCGGTTCGGAGGACTCTTCGTCAAAGAAATCAGTTTTGCGTTGCTTGAGGAACCCCTTGATATCGAGATCTTGTGTTTCTGGATGGAGCCGGAACAGCCTGAAGATCCAGAGCTGTAGATCCACCAATGACATGGACTGTGGCTGCAGCGGTAGCTCGCCGATTAAGTGAGCACATTTGTTTTCCAAATCGTTGCCACGCACACGGGAAAACTGTTCTCTACGTCCATAGTACACAGGCATCTGAATCGGCTCTTCAACTTCAACCTACACCACCAAACAATGCCACAACACAGATGCAAGAGCTTCAGACGAATCAAACAGCCAAGCAAGTGCTGGGGACAAATTCACACTACTAACTGAATCATCGAGTGAGATGATGGGTACAGTGAACTACAGACCTGCGGCTTGTGAGGCTTCCTGACAGCCTTCGCCGTCGCCGTCGCCGGGGCCTTCCGCTTCCTCGCGCTGGCGACGGTACCCTGCGAGATAGAACACGCAGATCTTCAACAAAACGGGCGGCGGCGAATCCATCGAGTGGTGCCCGGACGGCGGCGAGGAGAGCATACCGGCTGGGGGACGGGGAGCGCGTCAGGGCCGGCGAAGGACGGGACTTCAGCGGCATCGGCGCCGCCGCGTGGTTCGTCCATCGCCGGCTTCGTCGGAGCTTTTCCCTCCATCGTCGTCGGCGTGGGTTTCCATCTTTTTCTGTGCGCGCATTTGGGGAATGGAAAGAGGGTTTTCCCCGAAAATCTGCTTCTGAACTCGGGCTCAGATGATCCCGCAATCAACACCCATGGTTTTGCATCAGGATTTGTGCGTCTTTGGGTATTTTCGGCCGTATTTTCATTGTCTGGCGCGGCGGACTGTCAGCATTTATTGCTACGGAGCGTTGGGCTGCCGTCGCGGGACAGATAGAGGCCCGATGGCTCGTCATCTTATCTGAGCTAACGTCGTCGCGGGACAGCTCTACGATAGATGGCTCGGCACTTTACCTGAGCCACCCTGAGCCGTATGACTTAAGTTTCCACACCGACGGCGTCAACACGTCTGGAAACATAAATGCATTGGCCTACCCTCAGCCCATCTGCACAACGCTCTCATTCACTCTCCCATTCCCCCCAGTCTCTCCATTGTTCACTCATACCCAGCTCTGTCCCATCTCCGGCGACATGTCCGCTTCGTCTACATCATCTCTCCCCGTCCCGGCGGACTGGCTGCTACCCCTGATGGCATGTCCACTCTGCGGCGATGAGGTAGTGACAGCCGTCGCAAGGAGTGGGAACCAGGTTGGGCATCGTTTCAACAAGTGCATCCGTTATGATGTAAGTATTTTTTGATCCGATCTTGTCAGGTTTTTCATATTGAATCAAGATTTCACACACATCTCACCGGACTGACATAGAAGAGTTTTCACACACATCGTTTCGATGGACGCATGTTGTCCAAGTGTCGCTACGTCAGACGCATTTACATGCCACGAAGAAATGCTTGATCAAGGGAAAAAACAAAGGCCTCAACATCCAGACGACGCTGCTAGTCCCAGTCAGCATCAGCCAAAAAAACCTGCTCAAATGAAGTTATTTCGCTCAAACATATTCAGTAACCATGATCATGGATACAAAACGCAACTCAACAGGATGCAACCACTGTAAATCTATTTTTAGCTTTCGAAATGCCAAGGCCTCCCATATAAAATTATGTATGATTCAAATAGAGACGGCAGGAATATATTTTTTAGAAATCAAATAGTGCAGAAACAACAATAAACATGGTAACAATACTAAAGTTTACGTGTTGTTATCATCTCAAACAGCAGTTCGTAAATTCAGACTAGCTACCAAATTTTTCAGAAAACCATAAATCCTTATGCGTGCTCTAGGACACAACTCTAGATCGTTACAAACATGGACAGTACATCTCAGACTAGCTATCAAATTGTTCTCACAGCATCCCACAATTTTTTCTGCTTGCCCAAGGAATGCAAGACCATGATATCTCATATAGGAACAGCATACAAATCCTGATCCGGGACGGACTGCAGATCAGACCTCATGAAAAAGACAAATACATATTCATCGACCGAAAATTGCACAGCTCAGCTCTCGGCAAACCAAAGAGGCCTCTTGCATGTGTTCCCCGGTGTCCTTCTATTCCGCAGTTCTTGCATCTGCCTGGTTTCCGTGGCTTCTTCGGAGCATCCCCTCGCTCTGGACATGTGGTCCTCTTGTGCCCCTCGCGGTGGCAAATGCTGCAGAACCTGGTACTTTTACTCAGCCCTTCGTACAGTGCCTTCTCCCTGCTGCTTGTCGGCCTGCCAGTTCCTCTACGCTTTTCTGGTGCTGCGAGGCACTGAAGTTCATTCATGCCGACAGAATTCGCAGCACTGTTGCATTGGTCAGCCTCCTGATCAGCCAAAGCAGGATCGCCGTTGCAAGTTAAACTGGCATTTCCATTTTCAATGTGACGATCCTTGAATGCCAATCCATCCCGCGCGACCGCCAGAGGCGCTCCACCCCGCAGCAGAGTCCAGCCCAGAATGCATGTAGTCATAGCATGCAGCACTTGCGTCCCCCATTCACACAACTTCCATGGCTTTAAAATATGAGTGAAGATCAGAACCCCCTCCCCTCCCCCGCGTCGCCCTCCCCACGGGCGACTCGGGAGGCGACGCAGCCCTCGAGCGCTCCCTCCCCTCCTCCTCCCCCTCCCCCTGCCGCCGCCGGTGCTCCCCGCCGGGCAAAGCCCTGGTGGATCCGGCGGCGGCGGGACTTCGCTCCCAGGCGGCCTCCCCCCTCGAGCGTGGGGCTAGACGAGGCTGACGGAGCTGCGCTTCTCCGAACCTAGGGTTTCGCGACGGCGGCCCCAGATCCAGAGGGTCGGGCCTCTGGACTGGCGTGGCGAGCACGCGGGCGGCGCGGCGCGACCCTTTGGGGGCGCGGCTGCGGCTGCTTGGCTGTGCCCCGGCGGATCCGGGCGGCGGAGGCTGCGGGCCGGTGCGGCAGCGGCCATGGTCGGCGGCGGCAAGGTGCAGGTGGCTGGTCTCCGCGACGGCGCCACTAGCCCTGCTCGACGCGTCCCGTGCGATGGCTGGCCTTGTCTGGCAGCCATCCGGCAGCTGCTGCACTGCGCTGGCCGGTGCTTCCCTACATCGACAGTGACAATACGTGGTTTCCCTCTCTGTGCTGGTGGTCCTCTCTGGCGATCTGCTTCCCCATCTCCTGTTTGCTCTGCTTCGGCGGTTTTGGGGTTCTGGTCTTGGGCCGGGCGAAATCCCTGCGCAGCGATGGCCTGCGCTGACAACGGCGACACCTGAGGGTGCCGTTACCTCCATGGAGGCGCTGTCATGGCCCGGACTGGACCCTCTCCTCGGGCACCAGGGGAAACCCTTGGTCCAGTTCCCTGGACAAGGCAGCGGCGGCGTCTCAGCGTCGTTCCTTTCTTGAAAGCGCTGCTTGGGTCGCACTTGGAGTCCCCTATGCGTCAGCTGGAGATGGTGGCCTCCCCGGTCTTTCCGGCGAGGTTTGCTGGTAATGCGATGCTGTGATGAGGGTTGTAGCATGGAGCGTGGGCGTCCGGGGCGCAATGTACGCCGGCGCCGGCACGTCCAAGACGATGGCTTCGCTAGTTTTGGCTGGGTCCTGCCATCCACCTGCCGTCTCCTAGGCACATATGGGTGGAAGGTACGTTGGCCCGGTCAGCCCTGGAGATGCAGTCTTCTTCGGAGGCGCCTGGCAACGGCTGTGACGCGGCCTTGAGGCTCTGTGTCTAGCTACCTTGCCATTCATGGTTGGAGGCTGGACAAGGCAAGACCTTTCGTTGTTGTGGTCTGTAGTTGGTAGCACCTCCTCACCTACTTGTCTGGTGAGGATGATGGTGTGTGTGCGTGTGTCCCTCCTTCTGGGAGGTTGTACCTGTACTGCTGTTCTCTTCCTGTTCAATGAAATGAAACGCAAACTCTTTTGCGTTTTCTCGAAAAAATGGCTTTAAAATATAATGTTGCATGCCTGTACGCACGACAAATTATGCGATTTGTCGTTCTGGTATTGAACCAGGTAACCCTCGCATCTCTTGTCCACCTTTTCAGGATATGGTACTTAGGGATTTCATCAAGATGTAGAATCTCCATCACCTACATTTTTTTCATAATTAACATATGTTAGTGAGACATGTCATTCTTTTCCTTTGAAAAACTGAATTATGTACATCAATACACTTATGCAGATTACCCTCAAAGCATGGCAGCAAAGCATTGATTTCCTGTGTGCTCAAATTGACCACATTCGCACGTGAACATTAATTTGTCTTCATTAACTATCACCTCGTACTCCACTCTACTCCACTTCTCTCTCTTTGCTGCATTATTGTGAGTTGTGATGTATTTCCTCATCCTTTCTACTTCAGTCACATTGTATGCAGTTCCTTCTATTAGGAGGCGGCCAAATTCCTCAAACATATTCCTTGTATATATTTTGCTGGCATGGCGCTCTATCGCAAGGTTAGCCTGCCGCACGACGCCTCCCTGATATAATGAAAGTATTAAAATGAACGAGATCAGTTCTTGAGCAGAAATCAGTAAAAAACAGAAATCTATTTTCTTGAATGGGAGCAACATATTTACAATCATTGTCCTCTTCTCCTCGTAGCTTTCATTGCGCTCACGGTCAAACTGAAGCCTCATGTATTGCCGGACAAAAAGCATGTATGACTTCAGCATATGGTTTGCACTCTCACTCCTCTGTGTACTTGTCATTTTTTGCACAAAACACACCTCTTAAATACGGTTTTGCCCATTTATGTCTTGTCTCATATATTTGGGTCCTATAGTTAGGCCCCCTCAAGTTGTACTTATCAAGCAGCGCGTCCCAGGCTGTTTCAAATTCCTCCTCAGCTAACATGTGGTTAACAACTTTGTGAAATTCAGCTTGGAAATCACACTTTTTCATGTAAAGCGGCCCAGTGTTTCCTTCGCCTTCTTCAGAACATGCCACTTGCACCAACGGTGGACAGTGTTTGGATAAATTTTCTTGATCGCAACCTCCATTGCTCTGCATTGGTCTGAGCAACCAAAAAACAGTTTCAATCAGAACCATAATTCAAGACTTATTTCCTTGCATGTTTTTATGTCATAACTCATTACTGCGTCCAGTGCAATTTGAAGGGATCTACAATAAAATATGTACAAGCAAGGGACATTTTTCGTGTTCAAATCACTCACCTGTTAGTATTGTTTTTGGTGCAAGTCCGCCCATCATGCGAATGAATTCTGAAAACACGCCATTAGAAGCTCTCTTCCTGCTCGTCGCGCATCAACGCTCCTGCCAGGATGATATTCTGGTAGTGATTGTTAACTCCAACAAATAGACCAAATGGCATGTCGTACAGATTTGTCCTGTATGTGGTGTCGAATGTGACCACGTCACCAAAGAACTTGTACTGCATCCTGCTGCTCCCATTAGCCCACGTGAGATTCTTCACCTTGTTGTCTTTCTCGGCGAGCACCACAAAGGAGAATCCAGGGTCACTCGACCGATTGTCGGCAAACACCTGTAGTGTCTTCCGTACATCATCTTCATCCTACTCACGACTAATCTTCTCACAAATGTTCCTCAGTGTCCTTTTAGTGAAAGGCACCTTCTCAACCGAACCAAAAAAGCTCCCAATTATGATGTATACATTGCCAAGGTTGACGTTGTTCTCCCTCAACTGCCTTATTAAATCTTTGGTATAGACGTCTATGTGTTTATGAGATGGCTAGTGCACTTTCTCTCCCATTGTAAGCGACATCAAATGATTGTGGCTCGCTCGGTGCTCTGGTATGTACCAACTGTTGTCTGATGCACGTCACAGTCTGATCAGAGCCGGGCACTCGCACATGCACGACCTGCTGTTTTCAGCGTTTGGTTTCCCCTGCATACCATACAACAGAGCTAGTCAAAGAATATCCCAGCAATTTGATATGTACAACCAAATTCACTTTGTACACTTTTTTTTTCATTTTAATCTGAAACTGAAAGGCCGCTCACCGAACAACCACAAACTATCTCCTGTATGCTTTTGGTTCTCTCAGCGTTCAGCCTGCTTTTTCCATATCTTATCCCAAAACCGATTTCCCAAGAATACAAGTTGTAGAAATCATACGCCTCGCCCAGTGAATCAAAACTAAGACCTAGCTCAGGTCGGACCACATTCTTGTCAGGTTGCTCAGCGTATTTACGCATTGATAGCTCCAGGGCGCTCATCCTTGATGGACAGGGCACACGGTCCGGTGGCACACTCCCGAGACGAAGCCTGCAGCGAGTTGCAAGCCCCACAATTTACATGCTGGATGTCTATGAGATTATCAAACAAACTGATTGTCACGAACAAATGTCAGAGAACCATCTCTCCCTGTATAGTCTTGCAAATCACAGTTTTTCAACCTCCCTGTGTGATCATATTATTTTCTAATCTAAAAAAGGCAAAGCCTAGTTCGTCTAGAAACAAAAAAACACAAAAACCAATTTTGACAGTTCACACCCTGTACCATCATTTTTTACATGTCTGCATTTCTATGTGAGAGAAGATTGGTGAAACAAGTAATTACCCCCACTCCCCCCCAGCACACACACACACCAGATTTGTTTCATCTGAATATGTAACCAAGGATCAATCGGGCGCCTACTTGTAACGGCAGTAACAGAAGATACAGATGGTCGTCGTCGGAGCCTCACCTTTTAGTCCAGCCGGGGGCCTGCGGATTTACTCTTCCCGTCGACTGGGCAGACCTCGTCGGAGATTCATCACGCCTACGCTCCACCTACCTGAGCATCGGTGAGCACACCATCGCACACCATCTCAGCTATCCCGGAATCAACATCCCCCTGGCGAATATCCTGATTAGCAGCCCCATTATCCAGAAGGTACATCAGCGGGACTGGAGCTATGTGGTCAAGGTTGTCGGCAAACTCCTCCCACACGGGGAACCTGCGTACAGAACGGCGAATCAGTCGCATAAGATTAGTTATCTTTCACAGATCAAGCTTATCCTATCGTCGTTCCTAGGAGAAAAACGGACCAGATCTGCACGGGAACGAACCTGTCGACCGCATCCAGTAGGAATTCCATTCCCTCGATGTCCATCCGCACCCAGCTTCACGGTCAAGCACCGTCGACGGCACCGGCGCCGCCACCCGCGACAGCAGCCTCGGCGAACTCTACTCCTTTTTTTCTTCGACGGCGGCGAGGGGCCTCTAGAATGAACCACCGAAAGGGATATCTCTTTCCTATTTTTTCATAACACACGGACGGGGTGCGGCCGACAAGCGGCTCAGACAGCGTAATCCATCTTGGACTCCTTATCTGATCCAGGCCCAGACTAGAAAAGCTAATGTCATGGTCCACGGCCTACTCAGGATTGCACGTTCCTGGTCCACGGCCCATTCCGACTACCCGCGACGTCCGTTCGACCGCGGGGGGCCAGCCCCACTTACGGTGCACTGTTCCATACTGTATTGGGAGGTTTTCTCCATTTACCAACGCTCGCACAGGACAGGCCAGCTGGCTTTCTCCAAATCCCAAGACTGCAACGGACGACGCAGATTATGGGTGCAGCTGAGCCCGACCTCCAAATCGACGCACTCGGTTTTCCCTCGCTTCTGGAGCTTTTCCCTCCATTTTCTCTCCCTGACGGGCCGCTCGCCAGGAGGTTCCTGGGCTCGTGATGGGCTCTGCATTTCCATTTGCTGTTGGGCTCTCATCCCCACTGAGAAAGAACTCTCCTAAAAAAACTCGCAATATTTTCTCGAAAACAAAAGCTCGTAATAAAACAGCAGACACCCCCTAAAAGAAACCGTAGAAAATATAAGATGGAAACCATGTTACAGTGGAGACATGTAGAAATTCAAGCTGAAAATCATTTGGGAGGTATGAACAATAAAAAATTCGGCAATGAATAGTGACAAAAGGTGCAACATCTTTTTGACCTCACTATTAATGGCAAACTTGTTTTTTCTTTCTCACCTCCCAAATGAATATAGATTTGACTATCAAAATTTTCAACGTATTTGGTAAAAATAAATAAGTTTGACTTGTGACAAAACTGAAACTTCAATTAATTTGCAAACAGAAGGATTTGAATGGAAGATCCTTACTGCCATGATATAATTAGGGGGAGACTTGTGTGAGATCTCACATTAAGTGAGATCAATTTTTACCGAAAAAGGGTTACCCCGCTTTGTATTCCAAAGCAACTAACACCGATACATAGAACGTTGGGGCGAGCAGCACAACAAGCTCAAAAGAAAAAAAGAAGAAAAAACAAATGCCAACAACGGCAGCTCGCTCTGCGACGAGCTCGATGGCACGTGTGGTGGTGTCGGTGGCTAGCAACCATGGATTTGGATGGCGAGACAACTGGTGAAAGCAGTGCTCAGTGCGTCCTGGTCTGACTAAGACATCGCCTGCGGACGTCGTTTCCTTGATGAAAGTGTCGTTGTTGTTGTCTCGTCCTCTGCCCTTGTTTCTATGGGGAAACCCTAGGTCCAGGCTCCTTGGTCCGGACGATGACATCTATGATGTCGTGTTCACTCTTGGCGGCACCATCCTGAAGTTTGAATCGGCTGGAAAGACCCGTGGTTGGCATGGTGGTCATTGATTGCTCGTGTGGCAGCGACAATGTGGGTGTGCGAGGTCGAGGTTGTAGTGAGACTGTGGTAGTTGGCTTGGCTCTCTAGGTGTCCGTAAGCTCATCGTGGTACGTTTGTTGTAGTGGGGTCAAAGTTGTGTGGTGGGTCCTTGTGGCAACGACGACAAGCAGTGGATGGCCCATCTTGATGATTCTTCGCAGCGTCACCCTTGCATAGTGCTCTGTCGCTCGTTTATTCCTGGATTCATTGTTGGCCCCGTTGCTGGCGTGTGTGTTGTTCATTTGGCTTGGATCTTCATGTGGCTGCTTCTGCCACTTCGATGTGTACTCAGTCATTGGTTGCTTCCTTTAAGTCAAAATGCTTGCTCGGGGAGAATTGGTGATGATGCCGCTAAGGTACCAACTCGTCGATATTTCCTTCGTAGCAGTGTGTGATTTATATTGTGTCATGTGCACTGAGTTATATAGTTTATCGTCTGTTTTTTCTCTAATTAACTGGGCAACACTCTTCTTCTTAATCATTGAAAATGAGTTTGCCCCGTTTATTTATATAGATAAAAAGAAAATTTTGTTTCGCTTCTCCCTGTGTACTTATGGTAGAAGAAAGACGAGTGATACAAACAGCGAGATCGAACGGCTCGCGGGAAGCAAGGAACGATCGTCTGACTAGCGAGGCGATTGATCGGTGGCTTCCATCGGTTGACCGACGCCCATCGGCGTAAAAAAACACGCATACGACGAGCTCTGGCGGCAGGCGCCGCCGATTCCCTTTAATGTGGCGATCGATCGGTGCCTTCCTCCGCCTCTTCGTTGCCGTCTTGCCGACGGATCTGACGAGGAAACGCGGCGCGCCGGTAGCAGTATGCACGCAGACTGGCGTGCCACGACCATGCAGCCACCGCTGGAGCTCTCGCCGCCGGCACCCGCCCCTAGGTCTGCACACCCGTGACCTCTCCCTCCCTCTCTTTTCCCCTCCTCTTCCTAGTGCAGATTTGTTGGGTGGATTGGATCCAAACTAGAATCAGCCAAGAACACATCTCTACGGCAGCTATTGGTCAGTAGCCGTCGTGCATCTTGGTAATTTTGCCGGTTTCCTTGCCGAGATGCACGCCCGCCCCTCAGCAATGCTTTGGTTGGGTAAGGTGAGCGTACTGAGAGATTGCACAAATGTTGTCCGGATAAACAGGTGAGAGTTTGAGATTGGTGGCACTTGATGTGTTATTTGCTTCGAGAATACTCTACAAAGTACAAACATCACCGGTATAGCTACTTGTAGTCGCCTGAATTTATAATTTGGTCAGTCGAATTTCGCGTGAAGGAAGGAGCTCTTATGAGGAGCCCTCTGGGTCTATCTTAGAGTGGCAGGCGACCGCGCTATCTATCTTAGGGGGGCAGGCAACCTCATTATCTATCTTAGGGGTGTGGGAGGTGGTTTCGCCAGGAAAAAACTGGTCATCGCCAGGCGGCGGAAGCACGGTGGTGGGCGACGGTTCAGGGGAGCGCCGTCAGCCGCGGGCGGTGGAGGCAGGCGGTTAGGCCTGTGCTGGATCGGTGAGGGAAGAGAAACAGTACACCTACCGGTTTGAGGTTGAAGATGAAGCATTGTCCGTTGGATCTTGATCCAATGGTTGAGATAGGAGGGGGAGAATTGGCTGACCGTTTTCAGATTTTTACGCGACTGTCGCCTAGCCGCTCCCAAATATCACCCCCAAATGCATGACTCGGAAATGTACCAATTTTAGCTCACTAAATAAGGTTATCTTTATTCTGTCGTACTGAGCATCAAGCTGTTGGCTATTCTGGGGTAGCTTATTTTAATTGTAGTGTGCCATCTTGATATACATCTTACTATGTAAAGTATTAATGTTTAATGACTTGGAAATTTGTGTTTCTCCTCAATGTGTAGTACTGCAGTAAGAGCCTAAGTACTACCACATTTCCAATCTTTTTTCTATGATATCTGATTCCTCAATGCTGATACATTGTTCTTGAAATTTTTGTATGACAGAGAAGTGGTCGTCGCAGAGTGGCCATCTAAGAAAATCTGCCACTGCTTGGTCTCTACCTCAGCCTCATCTGAACACCGTGTTTGGGCAGACCTACCGGACAGTCTGCTTCACCTAATCATTGCTCTCTTAAGCTCATTCCATGATCTCCTTGCTTTTACTGGCACCTGTCACTCTTGGCGTGCTGCGGTCTTTTCCTTCCCGTCATCCATATATGCCTTCGTCTTCCCACCTCTCCATCTCAAAGCAGGTTTGCGTAAGGCTAATCGGGATTACGGCACATGGTATTATCTTTTATCAAACTACAAATGGCGTCTTTGTGATCCTGTGAGGACAGACTTATCTCTTCGCCGCTCAGCTCCCCGTAATGCTCCAAATTACATGCGCTATTTGGGCTGCTCATATGGGCATCTTATTTTCTCCTGTTTGGAGCACCTTCTCCTTGTCGACGTTTACACATGTACTAAGGTGAAGCTGCCCAAACTCCAAGCCAACAGCGGTTGTGCGATCTATTGTGGCATTCTTATGGCTCCACTCAGTTCATCCAGCTCGTGTCTCCTCCTTTTCTCGAAATCATCCATGTTCCAGTGGCAGGTTGGAACAAATTCGTGGACAGAGTACCCTCTTGTTTCTGAACAATTCTTTGTTCAGATTGTTTTGTTCAAAGGTCAGTTGTTTGCCATAGACTTTCCCCACACGCTCAAAACCATATCCTTGGCACCTCATCCCAGCGTGCAGGAAGTCGATGTTGTATGGGGAGAGGACATCGTTGTTGGCTTGAATTATGATCCATGGTTGGTGGTCTGTGGTGACATGCTTCTCATGGTTGATCTTGTTGATGACTTGATAAGCAATGGCACCTTTCAAGTCTTCCGCTTTGATTCTTCAGCTGAACCAGCTAAGTGGACCAAGATGGAGAAGTTGGAAAACTGGGCTCTCTTTCTCAGCCTTGATAGGATGAGCCCTACATTTTCTTGCATGAGCCCTGAAAGATGGGGCGGAAAGAGTAACTGCATTTACCTTCCGAGTGTGTCCAAAGACTCTGATGAACCTTGGATTGCTGTAGAGCTTGGTCAGGCAGTTTACAGCACAAGTCGCTCCAATTCATACATCCTAGGAGGCAGAAGCAATCAGCTTGAGAGCCTCTGGGTGCTCCCCAGTTTGGTCTATGGTGTTCGCCAGTGAACGATCATGTTTGGTTGTCGCGTGGAAAGGTTTACTAGCTAAAAAAATTATGAAGGAAATCTAAAAAATTATGAAGGTTTACTAGCTAGTCTACTGCTGTATTGTATAGAAAATCATGGTGTTAGCTTTGATGCAGCTTATTGCGACTGAAATGTAGCATCCATTTTTTTTCTCGCTACTATGAGCTCGGCAGCATGTTATTTTGTTAAAATACACATAGTCCAGCAGATGCAAGACGTGATTAGTCTACGCTCATATGTACAACATTGCCCCTCCTTGATTTCTGTAATTCGGAGGTTGATCCTTTCACTGATGCCCCTCTCATCATCACTCAAAACTGGAATGAGTTCTATCTTATATTTCTTGAGACTGTTCAAAGGTATGCAGAGGTGTGGTTTCAACAATCATCATCAGTCATGCCCATTACACTGTTTATTGAACTGGAATTGGTTGGGGAAGCAAAACACCTTTGTTAATCATGAACATGGGAGGTTTTAGAATGGGTGAGTAGTACAGTTACTATTCCACTGAAACACATCACTCAAGTAGAAGCACTGTCTTTCGGAGTGATGATTTGGCATAGGTGCATATAAGAGTCTTGAAGCAGAAATGAGGGTTTAAGGGATTCAGTTTCATGAATTAAAGAATAAAAAAATTGTTTGAGAATTAAAGAAAAATGTTCTCACATATCTTTAATATTTAACGTCTAAAAATACTGGTTTTCCGTGTTTAAAAAGTCCATTCATGTATTTTAAAAAATATTCATTGTGTATTTAAAATACTGGAAGTAACATAATTAAAAAATGCTCATCGTGTATGTTCATCGGATATTTGTATGTTCATCACGTAGTTAAAAATGTTCACTCTCATAATTGAAAAGGTATTATCGCTTCTTTTTCGAAAATATTCTGCCCATAAAACACTAAAGGTTATGTACGCAAAAACGGAAAACATCAAAAGGACAAAAAGGTAAATGACAAAAAAGGAAAAGAAAAAAGAAAAAAGTGGAGAGAAAGAAAGGAACTAAAAACCCCATCAATAATAAAATGGAAGGAAAAATTAAAAAGAAATGAGAAAATCAGAAAAAATATGGAAATACGAAAGAAATAATTGTATAGAAAAAATAAACAGAAAAAGGGGGGAAAATAAAGAAAAATAAAAACGGAGCCTCCCACAAATCACTGGAGAGAGGCCGAATAAGAAGCGACTGATTGGGCTGGCGTACAGACTACAGAACCTCCCACAAATCCCATCTCTTGGGTCTGACCTTTGCGCTCGATGGCGCGCGGGGAGACGGAGTCGGCGGACAACATTTCAGCGCCGGCGGAGAACGCGGCGGAGACAGTGGCGGTGAAGGGGAAGGGAAAGCGAAAGGGCAAGGGCAAGAGGAAGGGGACGAAGACGAAAGATCTAGGTGAGATAAACTGCCAGCTTTCATCGTTCTCTCTCTTCAATTTCCCCCAAACCGGAAGGAAAATTTGTACTAGTTGTTGGCAACTTAATCTAGTCGTTGATAGCTGTAGTTTTTTGCTTTCCTTTATTTCAGTTAAGTTCAGTTAGGCATGAGCCGCGTCTGTGCGTGCCGTGCATGTAGGGCTAGGACCCGGTCTTGGTGCTCGCGGGATGGCGCGAGCGTGAGCCAGATCGTGGCGCCGAGGTAGGATCTCTACCGGCCACCGTTTCCCTTTCTGTAACAGAATAAGAAGGAATGAGATAGACAGAAAAGTCGCAACGTTTTTACGCGACGCAAAACCCCTAGAGTTCATCTCTGTTAGAGTGAGATCGAGAGAGACTAGGGATTTCTGACAATTGGCATCAGAGCCTCCTTCGATCCAAAGCGACCATGTCCAACGGCGGCGCACGCACGCCGTCGACGCCACCCGACGGTCAGGGCGGAGGACACGGGACCACCGGCGACACGGACGGGGCTGTGGCGCGGCCACGCGGGCGCAGCCGTGGCCGCAGCGTCGTCAGACGCCGCGGCAACGAGGTCATCATCCACGAGCGCGTGGTGCAGGATCGCTCCAACTACGGCAGCAACATCGTCTACCCCACGCTGACGGCGACAAACTACATCGAGTGGGCCCTCGTCATGAAGATCAATCTGCGGGCGCAGGGTCTCTGGGAGGCTGTGTCCGGCATGGGCGAGCCGGGCGATCGTGAGGACATGGCGGCACTCTCGGCGCTGATCCGGACAGCACCGCCTGAGATGACGCCGGTGCTCGCCGTCAAGGACACAACGCATGAGGCGTGGGAGGCAATCCGCATGATGCGCGTGGGCGTGAACCGCGTGCGGGAGGCGACGGCGCAGCGGCTGCGCAAGGAGTTAGAGCAGATCGCCTTCAAGGAGGGTGAGTCCCTTGACGCCTTAGGCATGCGCATTACAGGCATCGTCAACAACCTCCGCTCGCTCGGCGACACGGTCGACGAGCTCAAGGTGGTGCAGAAGTTCCTGCGCGAGGTACCTGCGCAGTACGCCCAGATCGCGTGCTCGATTGAGACGCTGCTCGACCTCAACGGCATGTCAGTGGAGGAACTGATCGGACGACTCCGATCGGCCACCGAGCGCTGCTCCATCACCACCCCGAACCACGGCGGCGAGCTCCTTCTCACGGAGCAGGAGTGGCTCGCGCGCGCCAAACAAAGGGAGAAGGGGCAGGGCTCCAACTCCGGCGGCGGCAAGAACAGGGGCAAGCAGCAGCAGAGCACGGGGCGTGGCGGCGAGCAGAACAGGCGGGAGTCCGGGGGTGGTCGCGACATGTCCAAGGTAAAATGTTACAATTGTAACAAGTACGCGAATCACTTCTCCAGGGATTGTCCCGAGCCTCGCCGTGAGCGCAAGGAACGCGTCAATCTGACGCAAACGGAGGAGGAGCCGAGGGAGTCCGCGCTCTTCCTCGCCAGCATCTGCGCGCTCTCCATCACTGAGGGGGCCAACGAGCACGTTCTGCTGAGCGAGGAGCGCTCCCAGGCTCACACCGCTGCACAAGGGGAGGACTGCGACACGTCCTGGTTCCTGGATACGGGAGCCAGTAACCACATGTCTGGACGGAGGGACATCTTCTCCGACCTCGACACGGGCGTGCACGGCTCGGTCAAGCTGGGCGACGGCTCGGCGGTGCAGATCGAGGGGAAGGGAACAATCCTCTTCGAGAGCCGCACGGGCGAGCACCTCGTTCTGTCAGAGGTCTATTACATCCCGAGGTTGCAGAGCAACATCATCAGCGTCGGCCAACTGGACGAGAACGACTACGACACCCGCATCAACCACGGCATCCTGGAGCTGCGAGACCCGGACGGGCGGCTGATTGCGCGGGCTCCGCGCACACAGGGGCGTTTGTACGTTCTGCGCCTAAACCTGGCGCGCCCCGTGTGTCTGGCGGTGCACGGCGGCGAGGACGCGTGGCGGTGGCACGCGCGGTACGGCCACATCGGCTTCCAGGCCCTGCGTCGCCTCGCCCGCGAGGAAATGGTGCGTGGCCTGCCACCGATCGACGAGGCGGATCGTGTCTGCGAGGCGTGCCTCGCTGGGAAGCAGCGACGCGCGTCGTTCCCGCAACAGGCTCTGAACCGTGCGGAGACGGTGCTTGAGCTGGTGCACGCAGACATCTGCGGCCCAATCTCTCCCCCTACGCCGGGTGGGAAACGCTACTTCCTGCTGCTGGTCGATGACAAGAGCAGGTTCATGTGGCTGCGGCTCCTCGCGACCAAGGACGAAGCAGAGATGGTTCTGAAGCAGTTCCAAGCAGCTGCAGAACTTGAGTCGGGGCGCCGTCTGAAGGCGCTGCGCACGGATCGCGGAGGCGAGTTCACCTCCTCCAGCCTCGGGAAGTACTTCGCTGATCAGGGGGTGAAGAGACAGCTTACGGCTCCCTACTCGCCCCAGCAAAACGGCGTGGTTGAGCGGCGAAATCACACCGTCGTCGGCATGGCGCGCACTCTCCTGAAGGCAAAGGGTGTCCCTGGGTGTTTTTGGGGGGAGGCAGTCACCACGGCGGTGTACCTGCTCAACCGCTCCACGACCAAGAGCGTGGCCAAAATGACGCCGTACGAAGCTTGGTGCGGCAAGCGGCCTGCCGTTCATCACCTCCGGGCGTTTGGGTGCATCGCTCACGTCAAGACGACGCGCCCAAATGCAAAGAAACTGGACGACAGGAGCCAACCGATGGTGCTGCTCGGATATGAACCCGGCACCGCGGCGTACCGGGTGTATCATCCGTCAACAGGGAAGGTGCACGTCTCCAGGGATGTCATCTTCGACGAGCAGGCCGCTTGGGACTGGAGCAAGCCCCAGGGAGCGGAAGAGCCAGCACCTGTTCAGGGTTCATTCGTCATCGAGGAGGCGTATTGGCCGGCGGTCACCGCGGACACTTTTGACGCGGCGCCCACGACGCCGATGCCGTCCGCGTCACCCTACACGGCTGCTGCAACGTCCATGCCCCTGAGCACGCAAACGCCATCGACACTCGAGTCCATGGAGCAGGGCTGGGAGACGAGCGCTGGACAGGGTGTAGCAGTCAACGTGCATCCTATGCGCACCCGCGCCAAGGAGGGCATAGTGCAGCCGAACACACAGCTGGCTGACTACGTTCTGTTCGCCGAGGAAGAAGAACAGCACTCATGTCTGCTAGCTGCAGAAGAACCAGCGACGTACAACAAAGCCAAATCCGTGAAGGGGTGGTGCGACGCCATGGAAGAGGAGATGCGAAGCATCGTCGACAACCACACCTGGGAGCTGTGTCAGCTCCCTCCTGGGCACCGGGCCATCGGCCTAAAGTGGGTGTACAAACTGAAGAAGGACGCTCAGGGGGCCGTGGTCAAGCACAAGGCGAGGTTGGTTGCAAAGGGATATGTCCAGCGGCAAGGGATTGATTTTGAGGAAGTGTTCGCGCCGGTCGCACGGATGGACTCGGTGCGCTTGCTGATCGCCCTCGCCGCGCACCACGACTGGCAGGTGCACCACATGGACGTGAAATCAGCGTTCCTAAACGGCGACCTGCTCGAGGAGGTATATGTGCAGCAACCGCCGGGATGCAATGCAAACCGGAGAAGAAGGGAAGGTGCTGCGCCTCCGCAAGGCTCTGTACGGTCTGCGCCAAGCTCCGAGGGCATGGAACGCGAAGCTGGATGACAGCCTGATCACAATCGGCTTCGAGCGCTGTCCGGCAGAGCACGCCGTGTACCGGCGGGGCACGGGAAGTTCACTGCTGCTCGTTGGGGTTTATGTGGATGATCTCATCATCACTGGCGTGAACATGGAGGAGATCACAAGTTTCAAGCAGCAGATGACCTGGCTTTTCTGCATGAGTGACCTGGGCAGGCTCAGTTTCTACCTTGGCATTGAGATTCACCAGGAGCGCGATCGGATCACACTTTGTCAGACGGCATATGCCAAGCGGCTGTTGGAGCGTGCTGGGCTGGCAGACTGCAACTCCCTCAGTACACCAATCCAACCAAGACTGAAACTGAGCAAGGATGGCGTCGGGGATGCAGTGGACATCACGTACTACCGGAGCATCATTGGAGGCTTGCGGTACCTAACGCACACGAGGCCTGACATAACTTTCGCGGTGGGTTATCTGAGCAGGTTCATGGAGGCCCCTGCTGCAGATCACTACGCTGCCGTGAAGAACCTGCTGCGGTATATAGCAGAGTATTTAACCAAAAACTACCACAATTCACGGAACCGTGACGAAAAACTACCACTTTACGATTTTGTGCGAAAAACTACCATTTTTTCATTAATCCTTGACTAAAAACTACCATGTCTGAAAAGTGTCCGTTTTGGCTCTTTTAAACGCGTTTCTGACTAGTTGGGCCCACACATAAGCGGGCTAAAAAAGCAATCGGGTCCCTAGTTTTCTTCCAAAAAAGCAATCTAGTCCTGTAGCCAGTCGATTAGAGACGAGGACCGGGGCAGAATTGCACCTTGTAGCCCTAGCCGGGGCGGAGCAGGACCCAGCGGTCGTGCGGCGCCGCCGCGAGGCCAAGGCCGGGGCCCTCCTCGCCGCCGTTGATGGCGCCCTCCTCCTCCACCCCCATTCCCCAGCCCCGGCGGAATCAAGATCGCTGCGCGGGTCGGGCGGAAGGACGGAATGGAGGAAGCTTCGATGCCCCTGCGCACGTCGGTAGCCGGCGGATTGACTTGGGCGGCGGCGGCTTGCCTTGCGGATGAGGTGCGGGAAGGAGAGGATGCACTTCGCGCTCCAGAGCGGGTCGTTGAGGTCGGCGCCGTGGGCTTCGAGCTCTGTGGCCAGCCCGCCGTCCAGCACCAGCCTCCCGCCGCCGGCCTCCACCCACCGCTGCACCGCCGCGCCCGCGGCCCCCTCCTTCGCGCTGTTGCCGCCTCCGCTCTTCACCACCATCCTCCTCCTGCCGCTGCCGCTGCTACAGGACTGGATGTGCTCGCCGTGCTGGGCCTCGAAGGAAGGACTGGATTGCTTTTTTAAAAGAAAACTAGGGACCCGATTGCTTTTTTAGCCCGCTTATGTGTGGGCCCAACTAGCCAGAAACGCGTTTAAAAGAGCCAAAACGGACACTTTTCAGACATGGTAGTTTTTAGTCAAGGATTAATGAAAAAATGGTAGTTTTTCGCACAAAATCGTAAAGTGGTAGTTTTTCGTCACGGTTCCGTGAATTGTGGTAGTTTTTGGTTAAATACTCTATATAGCAGGAATGCTGGCGTATGGATGCAAGTTCAGGCGCGGAAATGGCGAGCCGAAGCTGACAGGATTCAGTGATTCAGATCATGCCGGGGATATAGTTGATCGGAAGAGCACGACAGGCACCATTTTTTTCCTCGGTGAAATCCCTGTAAGCTGGCAGTCGCAGAAGCAACGAGTGGTGGCCATCTCCCCGTGTGAAGCTGAGTATGTTGCAGCCACTACTACTGCCTGTCAAGGAATCTGGCTGGCACGTCTACTTGGAGAGATGTTAAACACGGAGACAGTGCCGCCAAAACTGTTCGTTGACAACAAATCGGCGATCTCCTTGTTGAAGAACCCCGTCTTCCATGAGCGGAGCAAGCACATCGACATTCGATACCATTTCATTCGGGAATGCGTGGAGGAGGGAAAGATCGACATCGACTACGTTCGAACCAATGATCAACTTGCCGATATTCTGACCAAGGGACTTGGGCGTCTGGCGTTCCAGGAGCTGAGGAGGAGGATCGGCATGACTGAAGTCTTTAGGAAATAAAACCACAACGACAAGATTAGGGGGTGATCTGTTGGCAACTTAATCTAGTCGTTGATAGCTGTAGTTTTTTGCTTTCCTTTATTTCAGTTAAGTTCAGTTAGGCATGAGCCGCGTCTGTGCGTGCCGTGCATGTAGGGCTAGGACCCGGTCTTGGTGCTCGCGGGATGGCGCGAGCGTGAGCCAGATCGTGGCGCCGAGGTAGGATCTCTACCGGCCACCGTTTCCCTTTCTGTAACAGAATAAGAAGGAATGAGATAGACAGAAAAGTCGCAACGTTTTTACGCGACGCAAAACCCCTGGAGTTCATCTCTGTCAGAGTGAGATCGAGAGAGACTAGGGATTTCTGACACTAGTGCGCAGTGAGGTTAGGACAAGGGGGAAAAACCATGGGCAACATTGTGGTGGCAGTACATACATACATGCCCAGGAAACTGATTTCGAGTAGATCAGAAAACCCTCTAGCAGCGAGTTAGGATTCAGGGGTTCAGCTTCATCTTTTACTGGATTCAGGGATTCAGGCAATTGGCGGCGTCGAGGGCTTTTGGCAGCGGCATGCTTATACTCTACCTGATTGGTCGACTGGTCTGACCCTTGCCTGATTTTGCTTGAATTTAGTTTTTGCAAGTGTCAAGCTGGGCAATGGTGGGATCATCTTGGTGCTTTTTGAGACGGCATCTGGCTTTGCAATTTTCGCTTATGATGGCGTCAAACTTTTCCGAGATAATGCGGTCGAGGTACTTGTTCACCACTGCTGTTGTTTTATTCATGCCCTTGTTTGTTCTTGTTGCCTTTGTCATTGGCTTAATTATTATTGCTCTGTCATTTGTGTTGTGCAGGACATCTGGGTAGACTTCATTGAGGGTTACATAGCAAAAACAGTTATTGCCCTTGCCCTTTCCTTCTCATTGTTTTTTCCTTGTATGTCAGCCAATTTAAATTGAGCAGTGATCACACTATTCATGGTTGCCACTGTGATATATTCTTTGCTTCGAATGAAGAAATATGCACTCATTTGGTTTACTTGCTCGGAACACAATTTCCGAGTAATTTACCAAAAAACCACCACAGTTGGGGCTAGGGTAACAGGTCAGTACCAGATTTGAGGCAGGTCACAAAAACCCACCAGATCTGAGACTAATCTGTAACACGGAGCATTGACTGGCTGATTTGGCCGCGAAAAGCTGAAAACAGTGAAACCGACAGGTGGGACCCACATGTCTGGCTGACGGGCGCCGTTAGACGGAGGAAGACGACCGTTTCCTTGGCCGTCTATGAGTGGCCCACATGGGTGGCTGGTCGGACCAGACTGCACCAGACAACATCAGACCGCCCGCTCTGTCTCGACCTCGACGACCGTCGATGCCGCCACTGTCGTCTCGCCGCCGTCCGCCATGGTTTTTGGAGCGAGGGGTCAAGCTCTTCTTCGGACGATGAGTCAGTGACTAGCCAGGTACGTTCATTTGGGATTCCAGCATTTAGGGTTAGGGTTTGGGTTCTTCAGTTGGGGATTTCTTACCAGCTCGCTGGTTTGTTCAATTTCTTCGGTTTTTAGCTTCCTAGGACTATCCCATGCTATGAATGGAGTGGCATTGCTCATGAGCTCTCTTCTCGCTGTCTGCATCGAGAGCCTTGCCTCAGGCTAGTTGCATTTGAATCTAAGGACACTGGCCGACGTTTTCTTGCTTGTGCTGAGGAGAAGGTATGTTGCTTAGTACTGTAATTAGTTAATCTTAGTTAGTTTCTGCTCCATTCAATTGCTAGTAGGAATTTTCGCGGCCAAATCTGCTCGTGAGTGCTCCGCGTTACACATTAGGCTCAAAAGTGGTGGGTTTTTGTGACCTGGCTCAAATCTGGTACTGACCTGTTACCCTAGCCCCAAGTGTGGTGGTTTTGGGTAAATAACTCACAATTCCCCCATAAAGCAGTCTGGAAAGCATGTATGTTGTTATCCTATATAACTTAATACATAAGCCCCACTAACCTATTTCTATCAACATGCAAGCATGCATGCCACCCCAGCAGCCAATAATGCATCCAATATATAACTTGATAGTTGATCCACTGATAGGAGTTGGGATCCTACCAGGCCTAGGCCTCAGATTGTAGTGGTGGAAGGGAGGATTGCGAGGTGCTGGGCGCGAACGGCGGCGCGGCGGCGCTGTGGTCGCGCAGCGAGGAGGAGAGGGCGCAGGGGCGGCTAGGGTTTCGGCTCCTGAAGGGAGCCGGGCAATAGTTATGACTTATTGCTTAATTCCAAAACGAGTCCTTACAAGTGTTTATATAATTCTTGATGAGCTAATAAAATAAAGATAAGTTGGGCCAAGCCCCTAACTAGTCGTGCCATTGGGCCTCCCCCGGCTATAAGTGACGCCAGTCATAACATCTCTCCCCGCCTGCGCAAATAGCTCGTCCTCGAGCTGGAAGTCTGGAAAATGCTGGCGAAACTCCTCGAGCTGCTCGCAAGTGACGTCCTCCTCTGGAAGGCCTTGCCACTGGATCAACAAACGCCAAATACCTCGGCTTTGTTGGGCCTTTAACACCTTCTCTGGACCCGGAAGGAGACGTCCATCGGAGGTTGGAGGAAGCGCTGGCGCGGCCGCTGGCGGATCACCGCGGAAAGGCTTCAACAAGCCCACATGGAAGACGTCGTGGATGCGGGCGTCAGGCAGAAGCTGAAGGCGATATGCGACCTTACCGATGTGTTCCAACACTGGAAACGGTCTGGCGTAGCGAGGACCCAGCTTGTGCTTACCGCGCGGGTCCAGCGACTGCATGGTGCGGTGGAGGAGCCGCAGCCACACCTAGTCGCCCACCGCAAACTCCGCCTCGCGGTTGTGGGCGTCGTAGTATTTCTTGGACAGCTACTGGGCCTGGAGAAGATGCTGGCGCACCTCGGCAAGGATCTCATCCCTACTTTGGAGAAGGTCGTCGGCCGCCTTCGTCCGGGCCGCCCGGGCTGAAATGGCAGGATGGGTGGTGGAGGACGGCCGTAGACCACCTCGAAGGGCGTGGCACGCAGGGCGGAGTGGTAGGAGGTGTTGTAGCAGTACTCCGCCCAAGCCAGCCAGTCCACCCAAGCAATCACCTTGTTGACCACCTCAGATTGGCTATCCGTCTGGGGGTGGAACTCCGTACACAGGCGCAGTTTCACGCCCGCCATCCGAAAAAGATCACGCCAGACATGACCAGTCAACACCGGGTCACGGTCGCTGACGATCGAAGAGGGGAACCCGTGGAGGCGGGCGATGCCGTCGAAGAAGGCACGTGCCATGGAGGTGGCGGTGTAGGGATGGCCGAGTGTGATGAAGTGTGCATACTTGGAGCAGCGGTCGACCACTGTAAGGATGATGGACTTGCCGCCCACCTTGGGGAGGCCCTCGATGAAGTCCATGGAGATGTCGGCCCAGACCTGAGAGGGCACCTCAAGGCCGGCTGCAAGGTCTCCGTTTTGTTGCGCTGGCACGTCACGCAAGACCGCACCCAGTCTCGCACCAGCGCACGATCGCCGGGGATGTAGAAATTTGCTCAGAGACGGTGGAGGGTCTTTCGCATGCCCTCGTGGCCCGCCGAGTGAGCCAACAGTAGGGCTTCGTGACAAAGGTCGCCGTGATCCGGCACGAAGAGCCGTCACCCGTGCAGGAGCAAGCCATCGGCCAGGCACCACGGCTCCTCCAGGTCATCAGCCTCGAGGCACTGACGGAGGTGTTGCGCGTCTGTGGCGCTCGTGGTGGCTCAGCGGATGTCGTCGATGAAAGCGAAGGAGCCCGAGCGGATGCAGAGGACCGCCCGGCGGTGTTGATGTCGTCCGTGGCGCTGACTGAGGTGTTGCGCGTCCGTGGCGCTCGCGGTGGCTCGGCAGATGTCGTCGATGAAAGCGAAGGAGCCCGAGCGGATGCAGAGGACCGCCCGGCGGTGTCGATGGCGTCCGTGTCGTGGTCGGATGAGCTGTAGATAAGAATGTCATCAAAGAAAACAAGCACAAACCGGCGCAAGTAGGGGCGGAGCACGTCGTTCATCAAAGCCTGGAATGTGGCCGGGGCATTAGAGAGGCCAAAGGGCATCACTAAGAACTCTAAGTGGTTGTGATGAATGCGGAAGGCCGTCTTCACGACATCGTCCGGGTGCATCCGCACCTGGTGATATCCCGAACGGAGGTCTAGCTTGGTGAAGAAGCGTGCCTTGTGTAGCTCGTCCAGGAGTTCATCCACGATGGGGATAGGAAATTTGTCCTTGGACATCTTGGCGTTTAGAGCATGGTAGTCGTTGCAGAAACGCCACGAACCATCGGCCTTGCGCACGAGGAGCACCGGCGCGGAGAACTGTGATGTCGAGATCCGGATGATGCCCTGGGCAAGCATGACTGAACACTACCGCTCGAGCTCGTCCTTTTGCAGCTGGGGGTAGCGGTACGACCGTACGGCGACTGGAGCTGTGTCGACAGCAGGTGGATGCGGTGGTCGTAACGCCGGACTGGCGGCAGGCCCTATGGCTCGTCAAGGAGGTCACTGTGCTGCTGCAACAGGCTAGCCAACAGGGGATGCTCAGCGTCGACGGCGGCCACCGTCAACTGGGGCAAAGGAGCCGTCGGGGATGCGCCCCTATGCCCTCCCACCTGATGCGGCGACCCAGGCGCCAGAAAATCATCGTCATGGCGTCGAAGTCCCAGAGGATGGGACCCAGAGTCCGTAGGAAGTCGACACCGAGGATGAAGTCGATGCCGACGCAGGTGACGCTGAAGTGCTCGTCGCCGATGATGATGGGGACATGCCAAGCAATACCCTGGAAGTGGAGACGGTCACTGTTGGCCACGGTAACGTGTAGCTGCTCCCCGCTAGTCCGCTGCAACGCCAGGCGGCGCATGGTGGCCCCGGGTAGGAAGTTATGGGTGGATCCCGTATCCAGGAGTGCGAGGAACCGCTCGCCGTTGATCGTCATCGGCGGCAACATAGTCTTCTCCGTCCAGATGCCCGCGGGTGCATGGAGGGAGACGACGAGGGCGTTCTCCTGGGCGGCCCCTGGAGGAACCCCATCGGCCAAGGGGGCGGCCAGGTCACCGAGCCCGGCGGCGGCGTCCTCCTCGATGTAGTCCGCGGCCTCCAAATAGAATAGGCGCGAGCAAACATGGCCAGGGACGTAGGGCTCGTCGCAGTTGTAGCACGGCCCCTGACGACGGCGCTCGAGCTGCTCGACCGAGGTGAGCCGACAGAAAGGGCGTGTCACGGCCGGAGCGTTGGGCACCGCAGGGGCCTGGGCCGGACGCCCCGGCGCTGGTGGTGTCGGTGGTGGCCGGGAGGCTGTCGGACGCCTTGGGACAGTGACGCCTGCTGCATGGCCATTGTGCGGCGCTCGAAGGCGCGGGCATAGTACATTGCTGTCTGGAGGTCCTGTGGTCCCCGCATCTCCATGTCCATGCGGATATGATCCGGCAGACCGCCAACGAAGAGCTCGGCCCGCTGGCGAGCCATGATGCCGGGCGCGTGGCACGACAGGGCCTGGAAGCGGTCGGCAAAGTCCTGCACCGTAGAGGTGAAAGGTAGGCGCCCAAGCTCCGCTAGCCGGCTCCCCCGCATCGGCGGTTCGAAGCATAAGAAACAAAGCTCGCGGAAACGCTCCCATGGGGGCATGCCGCCCTCGTCCTGCTCGAGGGCGTAATACCATGTCTGTGCGGCGCCTCGGAGGTGATACGAGGCGATCCAGGTGCGGTTGGACGCGAGCGTGCGTTGCCCCCTGAAAAACTGGTCGCACTGATTGAGCCAATTCAGGGGGTCCACGGTGCTGTTGTAGGTGGTGAACTCGAGCTTGGAGAAGCACGGCGGCGTCTGGCCATGGACGACGGAGGGGTACACCTGTTGGCGCGGAGCAGCGAGGATGACGAAGCCGAGTAGGTGGGCATCAGAGGGCCACCCTAGAACAGGGGCCCGTCGATGCCGGCGTAAGGGTCAGCGGAGCCCGAGGGCCCGCCGAACTGTATGGCCGAGGGCGGCGCCGGCGGGGGCAGCACGTGCGGCTGGCCTGAGGCCGTCGTGTAGACCGGCTCGATGGACCCGGCGAGCCAGGCCGGTAGCGTTGATGGCAATGGGGGGAACCGTACCTGGTGGATGGGCACCCCCTGAGCCGTCGTTGGGGCGCCCTGGGCCGAGGTTGCCGCCGGCGGCAGCGGTAGCAACTGCTATTGCTGCAGCTCCATGGTGGGAGCAATGGAGGGCTGTGCGCCGCGGGCACAGGCGGGGGCGATGGGGGTCGCCGAGGGTGGCGGCGGCAGGGCGGTGGCGAAGGTCACAGGCGGCTGCGGCCCATAGGGACTCGCGAGGAGCGTGTGGATGCCCGCGACCGCCTGGGTGAGATCCCGGAGGGCAGCCGTCATCTCCTCCGGGGTGAAGACGAGGGGGGTGGCGATCGGCGGCGTCCAGGCGACGGAGGACATCGATCCCAACAAGGATGGCACGCCCGCCGCGGAGGTCGGCGGCGGTGTGGTGGTGGTCGGCGGCGGAAGGGTGGTGGTGGGAAGAGGTGTAGACATGATCGAGAGACAACTGAGGTTGGATCCTACCAGGCCTAGGATTGCGAGGTGCTGGGCGCGTCGGCGCCGTGGTCGCGCAGCGAGGAGGAGAGGGCACAGGGGCGGCTAGGGTTTAGGGTTCCGGCTCAGGAGCCGGGCAATAGTTATGACTTATTGCTTAATTCCAAAACGAGTCCTTACAGGTGTTTATATATTCCCCAATGAGCTAATAAAAATAAAGATAAGTTGGGCCAAACCCCTAACTAGTTGCGCCATTGGGCCTCCACCGGCTATAAGTGACGCCGGTCATAACATCCACACTAACCTATTTCTCTCAACATGCAAGCATGCCACATCGACATTCAACCATGCATGGGTAATGTCCATCTCAACATGCAATCATGCACATGAAGATACTGATTATATTCAATATAACTGTGCAATATTCTAATACAACAAATAATATGTATTTTAATCCAAATATTAATGTTCTATATAACTAAATGTATAGAATATATTGCAATCAATTCCTGCAACAACGCGAGGGCTATCATACAGTTATACTTGTGCCAGTCCCAAAACCATTTTCTTAAAAGGTCGCATTGGATGTGAAGATACATCTAAAGATGGATTGACACTCGTTCCTAATTAAAAGCTCACCATTCCTATAGGGATGATCGAGTCCTCATGGTGATGGGTACTACTACTGAAGAACAGCACTGTTGTCTTTTTTTTTTCCAGAATGCATTGTATTATCTTAGTACATTAACTTATGCTGAGTTACACTGTAATACTTGAGGAACTTGTTTACCGCTGCCTTTATTTCACTAATGGCCTCTTTTCCCCTCACCATGCTTTTCCTTGTTTATTTTTGTATCAGCTTGTTTGGCTGAAAGAATTTAAGCATATTGAGAACACGAGCAGCGCCATTGACCCTGTTACTGGTGTTGATGAAGATCTTGCTATGATGATCCGGAAGCACATCGTTCCTGGGCAGAATCTACCTGTTGGAAAGCTTGAATATAAAAGTATCATTGAAGACAAGTTGGTCAGTGTTTACTCCCTTAGTCCCTTGTGCTTATATTCTGAACAAGTCGGGTACCAATTTTACTGTGGCTTTCTTCAGGGGATATCCTGCCTGTATGGTGATTCTGTCATGGAGTTGATGTGGGGCCTGAAGAACTGCATCCAGTATTTAGTGCCTTCAGAAAAGTTGGATGTGACTAAAGATGATCGCCTCCGTATGAGTAAAGGAATGAAAATTGTCCTTGAATATTATCACTTAAAAGTCGAACCAGAGATGGTTAGTACATCGCTTCCCTCCTGCTGTGCATCGCTTTCTGCTTTAGTACTCGCTGTCATATCTTGTTACACTTAGAGCCCTTAAGGTGACCAAAGTGATGCAATATTTTTTCCAATATTTTTGTCTTGAGGTTTTCTCCTTCTTGTGATATATAAATGATCCTTATTTCCAGGTTAATAAGCATATTATTGAGACAGCAGGTGTTGTGTATAGTTGTGATCATTGTGTGAACAAAAATGCTAAGTCCTTGAGGGCTGCTGGTGAGCACCTAAAGAAGATTTCAAACATCGACTCTCAGAATTGGTGTTTAATTAAACTAGCGACTGCTCTCAAGATAATATGTTACCCTGGAGAGGAACTTCCTGGCATTCCTCTCGAGGTAAATTATGCTAATATTTTGCAAAATTATTCATGGCTTGTTTCTGTGCATTTTTTTAAGAAACTTGCTATCAATTAATGGGTCAAAAGTGTTATTATCTTGCAGGTTTTCTCAGCAGAGAAGTATTCCAAGTTGATGGAGGATGGACCTCGATACGAAGGTAAACTACTTAAGGTGGCTTGCAAGACTGTCTTCGAGGAAATGGTGTGGGCCTGTCGCCTTAGAAATAGGATGTTAAGACTCTTGGCCCATTACGTGAGGGAGGCAAGAAAAGCATATGAAGCTGTCCAAGCTTCGATGAGCAGCTATTGATCCGGCAAAAAGGTATTGGGCGTGTTTTTAGTAGGCGTTCTGTGGCGGACGGCCTGCATCTTCAGCCCTGAGTGTTGGACATCGCCATAGGCCTGCTTTAAATCTTTCAACCTCCATGTCGCTGCACCTATCCCGATTGCTGAGATTTGGCGAGGGGTCTGCCCTTGCTCATGTACACTAACGAATCAGGAAAGGTTTAACTTTCTGGTTATGCTAGGTTGCTGGAGGCTCTGGAAGCAAACGTAATGTTTATGAGCACTTCTGATTATTTCCTTGGTTTGTCTCGTTTCTTATGTGTTCAAACACGGTCCTGTTTTGTGTCTCGTTGCAAGAGATTGATGGTCCATATGATCCTGATTTTGAGTCTTCGCTTGAAACATATATAAGTTTTAATTTTTATTTCTTTTTTGAGATTTTTCAAAGTTAGGCAGGGGGTGATCTCATCATTAGTCATGCCATTGCAACATCGTTTATTAAACTGGAAGCAGAACACCTTATCTTATGAACAAGATGCATAAACTGAATCCCTTTGTTAACCATGAAAATTGGAGACTTTAGACTGGGTGAGTAGTACAATTACTATTCCACTGAAACACATCAGTCAAGTAGAAGCGATGTCTTTTGGAGTGATGATTTGGCATAGATGCATATCAGTGTCTAGAGCAAAAATGACGGTTTAAGGGTAACCAACGGGTAAAGAACTAAGGGTTCAATGTAGGAGGAGGGGGTCTGATCTTAAAGCACATCAAATGGACCAATTCGCAATCACCCACACACCTACCAACCATATATTGCATGAAGTTTCCAGGAAAGCATGGAAGTACAGAAATGTTGGCTGAAATTAACATACATAGGATAACTTGAACTCAGTACCTACTGCATATTTAGGATACGGAATATGAATTACTAGGAAAATATTAATAGAAGAGAAATCCCCTGAAGTGTGCCTTTGATTGAGCTTCATTGACGCACTGCCACTCATACTCAGCCATGGCAGTTTCTGTGCGGTCTGCTGTTAGAGAGACAGGAAGGTAGCACTCAAGTTTTTTGTCAGGGAGCCAAGTTGTTGGCAACGACGGCGTGATAATTATGTCGCCTCCTGTGGTCTTATATGCATCGACTTCTCCACTCAAGGTTTTGGCTAGATAAGATAGGCTGTAGTATGGGGAAATGTAAGTAGCAGTAGGAACTCCATAAATCGGCAGACGGCAATGACATGGGAACACGGCTTGTGAAGCAGTTTTGGCTTGTTGCATGAGCATTGGGCACTTTTTATGATTATGAACCTTTTGGACTTACTCATACTGCCACGGGTGCACGATGTGTTCAGGTGTACAATCACACTCTTCTGCCCCCACTGAACCTTAAAGTCCCCAATATAAACATTTGTATCCTCGGCGTTCACGCAGATCACATCATACATCTTAGATTTTTGCAGTTCGGAATTCAAGTCATCATGGACACGAACGGGGTACTTCATTGATGGATCATCGGCAGCACTTGTCTGTTTAAAGTACTGTGCCGAGCAATGGAATGTCAGCCTCGCTATCCCTGCGAGTGGAAAACACTTTATCACCTTCAAGACATGGTTATATACATCGGCTACATTACTGTCCATGATGCCATATCCAGCTCCATTTGTGTCATGCAGAAGTGACCACTTCTCCATTGGTTTCCCACGGATCCAGTCAGAAAAGTTCATTATCTTCTTGCTGCTGTCATCAGTGTCGCCTCCTTCCCCCTCATCCTCCACTGAATCACATTGGCTGTGTGAGCTGTGTATTTCAAGCTCTGTCCCACCATGCTCAACCGACTCCTGCTGTGGTTCCGGATTAGAATGGCCTTCTTTCTCTGCCATATATTTCAGTGTCAACTTGTCTAGCTCCTTCCAGATGTCAACAAACTTACTTTCTTGCTTCTGCTGACAGAGCCGCTTGAACATCATCATCAACTCCTCGTCGCCAAAAGACACCAAGAAGTTTTCAGCTATGTGTTCCATGCACCACCTGTTTTGAACATCTCTCCATGGGTGAGGTTCTTGCTGGTTATTCCTAATGTCATCTATAGCACTGGTCAAGTCCCTTTTGTAGTCATGTATAATGCAGACACCAGATCTCTCCTTTACGACTCTTCTCTTAACATTCCTCAGAAACCATAACCAGCTCTGCTTGGTCTCACCCTCAACAACAGCATATGCTACTGGAAGAGCTCTTTCATTAGCATCTATTGCTACAGCAGTCAACAGAACCCCTTGATATTTCCCACTAAGTGGCACACCTTTAATGCAGAGCACAGGGCGACAGTACTTGAAGGAATGTATGCATTGATCAAACGCCCAAAATATGCGGTGCAAGACTCGGAATTCTTTAACTTCGAAGGGCGATCGGAAATCCTTGCAGCCTGGAACCTCTGTACCCTCGATGTCTACAAAAGCACCAGACTCTCGTCCCTGAAGGAACCTTGGGGCATCATTGTATGAATCATAAAAGCTACCGAATTGCCTCTCGATGCGGTTATATCTTGACAAGGATTCTTCCCCAGCCAACACAATCGGTGGCAGTTGAGAGTAACCGTCATTTGCAGCTTTGAGAAGAACATCGTAGTGCTTGGTTTCAGAGGAACTCACGTATAACATGAATTCCTGGACCACATTTCCTCTGCTCTTTATCTTTTTGGCAAAGGAACGCCAGCATTTGTCAGTCATAATGTATTTGTTCTCCCACTCAGCATAATCCAAATACCACTCTGTAGCGTTCTCCATGTAATCAAACAAGTCAAGGGTGTATTGCTTGAGGAACCCCATGATGTAGAGATCCTGCGTTTCTGGATGGAGCCGGAACAGCTTAAAGACCCAGAGCTGCAGATCCACAAAAGACATCAACTGTGGCTGCGGCGGGAGCTCACCGATTACGTGTTTGCATCCATCCAGATCTGCACCGCTCAAGCAAGGAGTTATTCCGCGATCGCGCCTGCACACATAGTACACAGCGATCTGCGTTCCCTGATCCTGCGCCAAAGACGGTGAGTACAACATCGTCACATTGATGCGGCAGGTTCAGTCATTTAGACGAACAAGAAACAATCAAGCAAGACAGTGAGGCAACATGGCATGCGGTGCAATTCATTCAGAGGGGCCGAACAGGGAAGTAAAATCGGTGGGGATTGCTACAGTGAAGATTAGAGTGCAGACCTGTCCAGTGGCGGAGCTAGCCGAAAAACTCTTGGGGGGCGAAACACAAATCATCAGTGTCTGGGGGGGCCAAATGCTAAAAATGTTCTAATCTAAGTCTCCCTAAAAAAAATTTCTTCAGAAATTGGTAAAAGGCTGGGGGAGCAGCGGCCCCCCCTGGCCCCAACATAGCTCCGCCACTGGACCTGTCGCTTGCGAGACTCCCGCTTCCGCTTCCTCATGCAGGCGGTGGCAGCCTGCGAGATCAAAACACGAAGATCTTCAACAAAAGCTCTGGCGACGAATGAAAGAAATGGTATGCGGAGGGTGGCGAGGAGAACCGACGGCGACGGGGCCGGGAGAAGAGGGTGGCGAGTCGGCGCCGGCGAGGAAGGGGGCTGCGACGGCATCAGAGCCGGAGTGTGGTCTCGCAGCCGCGCGGCGGGACCGGGAGCGGGTCGACAGGCCCTCGGCCAGCATCTCCATTGAGGGTTCCATCGGAGCTCGAAGGCTAGAGGATAGGAGGACTGACTGGTGTGGCGCGCGTTGGGGAACGAGGAGACTCCCGAGTTTTCCCGCTAGCTACTTCTGAAGTTTTCCCGCCATTTTTCCTGTGGTGGGCCGGGGGAAGAGCCCTGTCCAGGATGGGCCGGTGGGCTTTGACGCTAGGACGTAGGCCTGCGTTTCAATCACCGTTATAGACGTCAGCTTGTGTAAGAGACGGGAATGAGATGCAACACACACTGATCATATGGCTTATACTCCCCCGTAAACAAATATCATTAAAAATAGTGATCTAAACGCTCTTATATTTATTTACAGAGAGAGTACATCCTGAAACAAGAATCGCAGCAACTTCCTAGCTCTCTCAGAGCAAAGGCACATCCGGCCATCCATTCTGGTAGCTTGATGCGTTTTCGGGTGTTGGATCGAGCTGTGGGAGGAGCTGGCCCGTCGGATGGAACCCGTTCCCCTGTAGCAATGAATAGTTACCGCCTCCTCCCGGTCTTGCTCACTCCGCTGTTTCCGCCCGGGTCTCACTCACGTGTGGGGTAACTCGTGTGTAGGCCGCGGCTGTGAGCGGCTGTGCCTAGGGAGGTGCCCGGTGTATGTCTTTTGCGGTCAAAATATCGTGCTACCGCCTGTAATCTTCACACCTCGCCGAGGGCATTTTGGAGAATTTGCGTGTTTACCCTTTCATGGCGTTCCATGGATGCACTAGTGCAGAATGAGCCTTTAGTCCCGGTTTGTAAGGGCCTTTAGTGCCGGTTCACCAACCGGCACTAAAGGGTGGGGACTAAAGCCCCCTCCCCCCTTAGTCCCGGTTCGTCACGGCCCGGGACCAAAGGCCCACCATGTGGCACGAGCCAGTGTCGGGGGGCTGGGGGCATTTAGTCCCAGCTGGTGTCATCAATCGGGACTAAAAGGCAGCAACGCGTCAGCAGCTGCCATGCGCTGTAATTTTTGTTTTTTTTTAAATGAGGGGTTTTGGAGGGTTTAGGGGTTTCATATTGTGTTAGCTAGCTACTACATATAGAGAGAAGTGACCTCTCTTTCTCCGTGCTTGGTCGATGCTAGCTACTACATATATAGAGAAGTGACTCTCTTTCTCCATGCTTGGTCGACGCTAGCTACTACATATAGAGAGAACTCGACGCTAGCTAGTAAGCAAATGAAGGAACCATTAATCATCATCATCATTATAATAACAATTCATCATCATAGTATAGGAGTGACTGGTGTGGCGCGCATTGGGGAACGGGGAGACTCCCGAGTTTTCCCGCTAGCCACTTCTGGAGCTTTCCCGCCACTTTTCCTGTGGTGGGCCGGGGGGAAGAGCCCTGTCCAGGATGGGCCGGTGGGCTTTGGACGTTGTAGGATCGAAAAGATGTCTAGAGGGGGCTGATTAGACCACTTGACCAAATAAAACTTATCCTTTTCCCAATTTTAGTCTTTGGCAGATTTTAGCTATCTTAGCACAAGTCAAGCAATCTTAACACAATTCAAGCAAGCATGCAAAGAGTATATGAGCAGCGGAAAGTAAAGCATGCAACTTGCAAGAATGTAAAGGGAAGGGTTTGGAGAATTCAAACGCAATTGGAGACACGGATATTTTTGTCGTGGTTCCGATAGGTGGTGCTATCGTACATCCACGTTGATTGAGACTTCAACCCACGAAGGATAACGGTTGCGCGAGTCCACGGAGGGATCCACCCACGAAGGGTCCACGAAGAAGCAACCTTGTCTATCCCACCATGGTCGTCGCCCACGAAGGACTTGCCTCACTAGCGGTAGATCTTCACGAAGTAGGCGATCTCCTTGCCCCTACAAACTCCTTGGTCCAACTCCACAATCTTGTCGGAGGCTCCCAAGTGACACCTAGCCAATCTAGGAGACACCACTCTCCAAGAAGTAACAAATGGTGTGTTGATGATGAACTCCTTGCTCTTGTGCTTCAAATGGTAGTCTCCCCAACACTCAACTCTCTCTCACAGGATTTGGATTTGGTGGAAAGCAGATTTGAGTGGAAAGCAACTTGGGGAAGGCTAGAGATCAAGATTCATATGGTAGGAATGGAATATCTTGGCCTCAACACATGAGCAGGTGGTTCTCTCTCAGAAACAACAAGTTGGAAGTGTAGGTTTGTTCTGATGGCTCTCTCCACGAATGAAGAGGAGGTGGAGGGGTATATATAGCCTCCACACAAAATCTAACCGTTACACACAACTTGCCAAACTCGGTGGGACCGAATTGAGAAACTCGGTCGGACCAATTTAGCAAATCTAGTGACCGTTAGGATTTTCGGTGGGACTGACATGCAACTCAGTAGGACCGATATGGTTAGGGTTAGGGCATAACGTAATCTCAGTGAGACCGATTACACAAACTCGGTGAGACCGATTTTGGTAATAAGCTAACCAGAGAGTTGGTCAGGTAAACTCGGTGGGACCGGTTCGCTCATTTCGGTGGGACCGAAATGTTACGAAAAGGAAACAGGGAGTTTACAATTCAATCTCGGTGGGACCGATCGCTCATCTCGGTGGTACCGAAACGTTACGAAGGGAAACAGAGAGATTACAATCCCATCTCGGTGAGACCAAGATCCCTATCGGTGAGACCGATTTGCCTAGGGTTTGTGGCAGTGGCTATGACATCTGAACTCGGTGGCGCCGGGTAGAAAGAATCGGTGGGGCCGAGTTTGACTTTTGGTTTAGGTCATAAGTGGATGTGAGAAAGTTGTTGAGGGTTTTGGAGCATATCACTAAGCACTGTGGAGCAAGAAACTCATTAAGCAACACCTCATCCCTCCTTGATAGTATTGGCTTTTCCTATAGACTCAATGTGATCTTGGATCACTAAAATATAAAATGTAGAGTCTTGAGCTTTTGAGCTTGAGCCAATCCTTTTATCCTTAGCATTTTGAGGGATCCACTTTTCTCATCCATGCCATGTCATTCATTGAGCTTTTTCTGAAATGTTCATCTTGGAATGATGTTAGCTCAATGAGCTATATGTTGTTAGGAATTACCAAAACCACCTAGGGATAGTTGCACTTTCAATCTCCCCCTTTTGGTAATTGATGACAACATATAGATCAAAGCTTCGACAAAAGATAATAAGAGTGAAAAACATTGTCGCTTTGAGAAGTATGTGATAAGCAAGAGCTCCCCCTAAATTTGTGCATAGTTTAAGATTTGCTTTGGACTGCAAATGCATAAAGAGTTAGGCTCATGGGTTACTCTTCCATGTCACATACATCTTGGTGGAGCACTCAAAATGATAATGACTGAATACATGCACTCATCACCAAGCAAAGTGAATGATCATATAGAGATAAAATGATAATGTCATCCAACAAGCATAATGTAGCATATGATCAAACACATGATCATCCAAGTATCACATAGACATAAAGTATCTCAAACAAGCAAATAAAGTTCAACCACCAAAGCAAGAGAGAATAAAAAAGCAACACTCTCTCTCGAAGCCTATGATCTATACATTTTTCTCCCCCTTTGGCAACAAGTTACCAAAAAGTTCATAGAAAATGCATAGCACTAAGTCGTCACTCAGGCTTGATCTTCAGGTGGTGGTGTAGAGATGGCTCCTTGGACGAAGACTTCGGTAGATGTGGATGGAGTTGGAGCTGTAGGAGCTGTAGCTGGTGCAGATGAAGTGGCTCTGGTGTCTGTCACTAGCACTTCAGCTGACCTCTGAGCTCTAGGCACTCTCGAAAATGCATCAGTGGTTGTCTTGCCCTTCCTCTCCTGCATATCATCCTGAAGCTGCTCAACAACAGACTGGATCTCAGTTACCTTCACATCCAAGTCATAGAACTTCTGCTCCATGATCCTCTCCAGGCTCTCCTGGTTTTGAGTTAAGGTGGCCAGCCCCTTCTCAATCCTCAGAGTGGATGCAATCAAGTAGCCTAGTTGATCTTGTTTGCTCTTCAAAAAGTACTGAGATGCCTCTTCCATTGTTGGCATCTTGGTAGCCTTCTCTGTCCTTGCCTTCTCCTCCTTTGCTTGAGTATGCACAGAAGATGGTTCATCTTCATCCATAACCACTTGGTTGTCCTTAAAGTCTGGATAGATAGGCATGTGATCCTTGTCCAACAAGTATGTCCCCGTGCCCATCTTGGAGTTAATCAGCTCCTGGATCTGTGGGGCATACCCACAACTTCTCTTCTGGTCAGCTGTTGTCCTCTTGATAGTCTCAACTATGAGGCTCATGACCTTGAACTGTTGTGGCACATCAAATAAGTGTAGCAAGTTTATTGCATGGCCTCTGATCATGTTGTGGTCACCTGACTTGGGTAAGAGAGTGTGCCTGAGGATCCAGTTGATGGTTGGCAGTCCTGACAGAAGATAATGTACTGATCCAAACTTATGTGTCTCAACTACAGCATCTGGGATCTCCTTGTACATATGTGCCATAGTGTTGTGATCCATCTTCTTCTTGGCATAGACATCCAAGTCATCTTCTTTCTCCTTAGGTGCATTGATCAGATTTGCCCATTCTTCAATTGTTGATTGGTACCTAGTACCTTCAGACATCCATACTATCCTGCCATCTGGATAAAAGTGTGTTGTGGAGTAGAATTGCATTATGAGCTCATCATTCCACTTTGTGAGCTTCTGCCCAACAAAGTCTGCAACTCCACAAGCACTAAAACTGTCATACACACCAGGATAGTGTTCCTCATTCTCCTTCATGTAGGTCCAGTCCAGCCACCTCATGTCACACACTATAGGCTTCTTGTCCAACAACACTCTCTCATAGAAATCATGCTGTTCCTTAGTATGGAACCTGTAGTCAACAACAGTCCTTCTCCTGATAGCATAAGGATCAGACAACCTCCACTGCCTGAGGCCTGCATCCTTTCTCAGCTTCATGTTCTCAGCCACATGATGAGCATCATTGTGATCTGGAATCTTTGGCTTCAACTTTCTCAAGACATGCTCTTCATCATCTTCCTCTTCAGCAATAGTCTCAGGCACTGGGGCCTTGTTCTTCTCAGCAGCAGATATGTTTCTGGTATTCCTCTTTGGTGCAATCTTGGGCTTGAAGGCAGCTTTGGGTGCTTCTTTGGGCTTTGATGATGCAGCCGCTGACCTAATAGCATCACCCATAAGCTCCTGAGCATTGGGTGCTGGTGCAGCAACCTCTTCTTCCTCTTCCTCACAGTCTTTCCTCATAGAGGGATTGCCAAGAACTTTGGCAGTAGTGGTTCTGACTCTCTTTTTCTTTTTGTCTTGGCCAGCAGCTTCATCTTCTGACTCAATAGTAAATTCATGGTTTATCCCACTACTAGGAAAAGGGCTATAGATGGAATGGACACTAATGCCGCACTGTACATGTGGTGCGCCATTACTAAATACTAATGGCGCACCATGTGTTGGTGCGCCATTAGTGTGCAAATACTAATGGTGCACCACATCCCACGGTGCACCATTAGTAATTTTTTTTAATTTTTTCAAAACTACTAATGGCGCACCGTGGGAGTGGTGCGCCATTACTATTTGAACTAGTAATGGCGCACCATCCCACGTTGCGCCATTAGTAATTTGGCCCAAACATTCC